>CM069132.1:115299397-115706897 GCA_035221665.1 Okamejei kenojei | reverse complement strand
GGATTCCCACGGCCTAGAAAGATCATTGCAAATAACCAAATGGACGGTCTCCAAACGTGCACGGTACTTTTGGATACAACCAGGCATTTTTTTGTTGAAAGAAAAGCAATTTGAAACACACTTGCACACCGCGAAAAAAAACAAACCCATCCCCATTTAAATAGACTCAGTTTGGGTTATTCTGACTATTCCACCCACAACGACTTCTCAATGTTAGCATTTGCATTTGTGAGAGGAAGTCAGTCCACTTCTGAGCAGAGGGGTCAATTTCTCTTAAAAATAAAACCCTCAAGGTCATGTGGGAGGGAAAGCAGGATTTCAAGTGTTCCCAATCCTCTGATGCTTTGATGTATTTGAACTTACAGCTTTTTCCATTGGTTGTCGCAACTAACCATTTCTATGCTTGGATTCCACTTTACTCGCTGTGGTGAGCAAAGATTTTCTGACGATGATTATAATTGCATTGTTAAATGAGTATGCTGCTGTCTTTAATAAGGTCAGTGTTTGCCTTTTATTGGAGTCAATCTTTCATTTAACAAATCCACTTTAATATAAAAGAATACTGTGCGTGCAATAGATAATGTGCAGCTTTCTGATCGCTGTGGCATGAATTTCAAATTCGATATATATATGTATATGCAATAAGATGCAATAGATTTTATAAAATAAATCTTTTAATCATATAAGGGTAAGGTATTCAATATTTTCATGCAGCGCAAAATAATCATTTGGAGGACAATTATTTTAATATAACATAGATTTTATGACTTACATTTTGACTGTCGGTTAATATTTCATACATAAGACCGCTTGATTAAACTGTACCGCTTTGACCGCCCAAGCTTGTAACACTCTTACATTAGATACTATCTACTTCCCTGATGAGTAATTGCACTGCGCGTATAGCTGCCGATCGAGTGCGATGAACAATCGTGTGTGGTTAGGATTGAGTTAAAACGTGCTTGCAGGATTCCGCCTCAATATTTAAATCCGGAAAATGTAAGGCATTTTACACTTAAGTTCTTCCACAAATTTAATTGTTTTCTTTAGCCTAAGAATTTGACTCTTTTTGAAATCTGGTGTAAGACAGGCGTTTCCTTTACCCACGCGTTAATTTTATGTGCTTTATTCCAATTCCTCCATTCCTGCCTTGGGCCCAGATTACTGTTATAAAACATTGCTGTTCATTAAAAGAGGATGCAATACCGTCAAGTGTTTCGTCTATTCTGTGTTAAATATAATTTTTTTAAAGTGTTGTTGTTTCAATGCATAAATAGATTAAAGTTAGAAGGAAATAACGTCTTAAATCTAGAGTTTAAACTTTGTAGGAAACAGTTTCTTCAAGCTAATATTTTTTTCTGGACTATTGTAAAATAGACTTGAGACAACAAGTGGAGTCTACATTAAACTTCCATCCCTGCTTGTTTGACAAACTGCGCATCACAGTTCCTTCTTAATATCCAATTGCCGCCATCCGTATCAATGTGGCGTTATTATCTATGAAAGTCGCCGATAGAAAACAAATGAAAACAAATGGAAACACATAATAATGGACTGAAACACGTATTTAACACATCCACTGGATGTGTCTTGCTATGAATAAATACGTTTTAATTGTAGCCAATATTGTTAATGCAGTGAAGTGGATTACATTTCAGAAATGTGCCAATCTATTTACTCAAATGTTTACATGAGTAACATTTGACCGAACCACGCCACTGCGATCACGTGTCATTGAAGGCAAGCAACACACGGATAAATTATTGTCCGAGTGAGAATAGCCCCCAAGTGGATTTTAATTGCTATAAATCCCATCCCATTACAGCAAATGCTGCGCTAAACTGCACGGTCTGCCTCATTGAATTTGCTAAACGTTTTATTATCGTGCAGGTGAACAACATGACATCACGAAACAAGGATCCTTCAAACATTTATGGTCTATTTTTTCATAATCTATCATAGATTAAGAATACATAATTTTCTTAGTGTATTTGCAATTAGGATATTATAGAGAAGCATTGCGCATAAGTCAACTATACATTGCTTCACTGGGAAACATATTCCTTAAAATCAATTATAAATCACGTTCATTTAATTATTTGAACGTTAGCCAACGTTTCGGGTTTTCCACTAAAATCTTATCGATGACACATTGCGAAAAGCCTCGCTGATTCATTTTCGGGACTATGTTGGTTAGAATGTGGGAATAGCCGTGCCCTCCATACTTAGTCAATCGGTTCTTGGTGTGAATATCGTGGGATATCAGCAGTTTATCTTCATAACCCTCTTCGACCAGAAAACGGATTCTGAAAAGACAATTGTAATAGCGGTCAGTCCAACTTTTGACCGGATCCGAAATGGAATCACGTCTTGAGATATCATTTTGAGATATTATTACAAGCAAAATGCATACATTCCAGAAACCTTTTGACTGAAGAACCATTTGTTTTAATTATCTTGCTCACAGGACCCTCCTCAAACAAAAGTTGTCGTGGAACCACTTGTGGGGATACGAAGGCTGATTGATAGACGAAAATACATTTTAAGAAAGGTTTTAAAATTGAGGAAGAAATGCCTTTGGAATTCAGGGCCTTGGTACTAGAGTCAGGTGGATTAAAATTGGAAATTTGATATATAATTAAATTATATATGTATTTTATATAATTCTTGAGATTCCCATACTGCTTCTGTTTCACATCCCGAAAAGCCCGGAATTGTAGCAGTATAGGTATCTCAAAGATTATAGGCTGGAGTGATTCCAAAGATTGAGAAAGCTGTAAAGGATCTCGAAACCAATGAATTTTAAATTGATGTGGGCTCAGCTGAGAGTAAATGCAGAGTGCCAAAATAGTAGGTAAATTAGATGTAGTGGATGGTACAAAATGGGCATGAAACCATCATAGAGCACTTAAAGGGGCCCTTCCACCATATCAACCATCAAATGCCCACCTAATCAATCCCATTTTTAAGCACTTGGTCCCATGTGTTCCAACCACTATTTGATCTTCCTCAGATGTTCCATTCTCACCCTAACCCCAAGTCCTCTGATTTTTGACAAATGTGACGATCGAAGCCCTGGCATACCTTTAATAAATGTAATAATTAAGATATTCCTTAAAATATACTTCATTTGCCCAGCTTTTGTTCACCTACATTAATACTTTATTAAACGTTTCAGCGTCAAATTTAGCTTGACCATTCTTCTGTGAATTTTGTTTAATATATAACAAACATGTTGTTGTTGACGATTAACTGGCGTGCAATAATTGTCAGATTGCTGTACCATTGCTTTAGGACTATTAGAGACGTGAGTTCATATCCCACCATAGAAGCTGGGAGATAAATAACACAAATTAATGTTAGCAATGGTGACCACGGCACCTCTCGTTTGCCATAAAACTCACAAGGTTCAATGACATCCTGCAAGAAAGAAAATGTTGCACAATGTGGACCACACATGACTTCAATGGATAGCAACGCAGTTGACTCACAAATGTACTTTTAAATGGTCGAGACCAACCAGTTAACATGCGATTAGGAATGGTTAATAAATGTTAGTCCAGCCAGCGTGTGGAAAAACAAGTACCCGTGGGAATGCTCAAGTGAAGGCGTCACTGAGGCATGGGTGAGGATTTGGCAGCAGATGGCCGAGGCAGGAAGAGTTGCGCACTTGTCATTACATCAAACGATGTCTATTTAGACATCTGAATTTTCTTTACCTCGTTCTCGTCATATTAATCAAAACAGCAACAAGATAATGGTGGATCTCCCATCGTTTTACAAAATATCCGTTGTTTCGCTAAATTAAGAAGATTACCAGCATCTTAATAAGAAGCGGAATATTAAAGAAAATGTGGCTAAAATAACGGCATTATAAATCTAATCTGTGTGCACAAAAAATTAATGTTTGTCGAATATACTGAACAAATACATGTTTACAGACTACTTTCAATCATGTTGCAACGTATCAAAATTAATAATCAAGTGTCAACGATGAAATGTACATTAAAGGACATCTTAATTCAGATCACAGCATCCCATATGTTCGATGGAGCTGTCATTCCATTCCCAACGGAAGGGTGTACACGCACACAATCCTTTTCCTATTTCATACGTAAGAGCCTTCAGTTTACAATCTAATAGCAAATAAAAAGTACATTTGTCATTAAACCTGACACCCTCTTTTATCTTATCTTCCATGCTCAAGTCCGGCGAGTGTTTGAAGTGAATGTAGCAGGCTACAACTCATAGAGCGAACCACTGCCGTCCTTCACAAACAACCGCTGCATTTCCCACTATTGTATAGTTCACGATGCCCAATGCAGTTGACGACCGGTGCTCCGCAAATACGAATTTATGTCATGTGATATGAAAATGCACTTTAGCATGAGGGGACATTTGAAATAATTTGAAAGAGAGATAAATCAAATGGATAGTAAATCTAAACAGAAACACCGACCCCTATAAAAGCCGGATAAAAGTCGAACGGGCATTCTCGAAACATTAAAAGTAAGTGAATCGGGCAGGTTCCAGTAGCGTATGTTCGAACTCACTAAAGTAAACATTCTGCTCCATAAAACAATCAGATGCCATTCAGTTTTTTGGCAGTGGCACCGGTTCTGGGGGTGTACCTACCGGTGGATTCTTTCATTGTCACACGGCATGTCGATTGCAGGATTTAACGCATAGTTCAAGAATTCAGTGCCGAATAGATCATATTCCAAGTAACTCCCCAGTCTGGCAAACTCCATCAGTTTATTCGGGTCAAGAATGGACCTATGAACGAAAATACACGATTTTAGGTCTAGGTTTGTTATTGTCACGTGTACCGAAGTACGGCGAAAAGCTTTGTGTTTCGCATGCTATCTAATCAACAATAGATAATATTATACATAAATACAAGCAAGCCAAACTCGGGTACAATAGGTACAGCCTAAGAATAAAAGGGCGTGCCTTTAGAAAATAAACGACTACGCTTATTTCATCGGAGGGTGGTAAATCTGTGGAATTCATTGCCACAGATGGCTGTGGAGGCCAAGTCGTTGAATATTTTTAAAGCAGATTGGCAGATTCTGGATTAGTTAGGGTGTCAAAAGTTATGGGGAGAAGGCAGGAGAATGGGGTTGAGAGGGAAATCCACGATTGAATGGCGGAGTAGACCCGATGGGCCGAATGGCCTAATTTGTTCCTATGATTTATAAACATATTGATTAAAAGATACAAAGTGCAGAATATAGTATTGTAGCGGAAGTTCCAGAGACGCAGTCCAGTGTCTGAAATTGTGTAGAAGAGAATCGAGCTATACCCTATTTTGTGAAGGCACAACATGATACAAGATGGTGTATTTAGTTCCTACAGTGATATCTAATTCCGGTCATCACTGGCATCATACGGTCAGTGTTCACTTTTATACTCTTTGTCAATCCGTATTCAAGCACGTCATTCGCCTTTCCAAAAAAACACGGGGCTCCGGGATTAAGCCATCGATCACCGGGCCAATGGTCTAATTCGAGCAGCACCCAACCTTTCCTCGACCTATTGGATACTGCTTCGTCCATTCAAACGCTGGAGCAAGTTGTACTCAGCGGGATCGTCGGATCTAAATTGTTATATCCGGGAGAAGGCCGCAAATGACAAATCAAAACAATTTTCTCAATGTTTAACCTAAACATTCTTGGAACGGTCATTGGTAACACAGATAAGGTCACCTGGATATTCTTGCTATATTTGGAAACAAAAACAACGCTATTTCTTGAATGTTTAACGTGCTTTACTACAAATAACTGGATGGGTTTAAGAGAGTTGGATAGAGCTCTAGGGGCAAGTGGGATCAAGGGATATGGGGAGAAGGCAGGCACGGGTTATTGATTGGGGACGATCAGCCATGATCACAATGAATGGCGGTGCTGGCTCGAAGGGCCGAATGGCCTCCTGCACCTATTTTCTATGTTTCTATGTAACACGGTGACATAATGTTTACATTGGGGTTGAAAACGTGAATGAATACCCTGCGCTGAATTCTCATAATATATTTATTAAAAAGCATAATACATTTTCAGGTAGATCGATGGTTTATGACGAGACCAGTTTAAACCAAACAGATTAAACTAATTTCCAGCTGCGTGGCGCTCCAACTTGTAGGGAAGACATACGAACCGCTAAAGTTCCCATTCTCAGAAGCCCAGTCCCCATTCCTCATCCCTGATAAGATAAACTCTTTGCCACTAAAACAAATCATCGAGCGAGCCAACAATTTTGATTTCTCTCCGCTTTCCCAAGTAAGACGCTTAAAAATACGGTATTGATTTCGTAAGATTTAAAATAATCCACTGCATTTTCTTCAGATTAAGGCTAATTCAATTGCAAAAGCTATGCGCAAAACCCAAAGTGCCGGAGGAACTCAGCTGCACTGCGGAAATGGACAAGCGAGGTTTCTGATCGCGAGCGAAAACATCGTCTGTCCTTCCATCCCCACATACTGCCTGACCAACTGAGTTCCTCCAGCACTGTGTGCTTTGCTCAAGTTTCCAGCATCTACGCTTCCTTGGGTCTGCAATAGTCATGCAGTGGGCAACTTCTCCACCCAGAGTTGTGAATTTATGGAATTCTCTGCCACAGAATGTAGTGGAGGGCAATTCGATGTTTTCGAGAGAGTTAAATTTAGGTCTTAGGGCTAAAGGAATCAAGGGATATGGGGAAACGCAGGAACGGAGTACTGCTTTTAGATGGTCAGCCATGATCATATTGAATGGCGGCGCTTGGCTCGAAGGGCCGAATGGCCTACTGCACCTATTTTTCTATGTTTATATGACCCAGACAATGCAAGAACCAGATTCTGCAGAAACTTAACACGAGAACAAACACGGCAGACGAACTGCAATTTGCTCTGTAATTCAAGAATATGCAATAAACACGGCAAAGCGAGGGGAACCGTTTGGCACGTTAGCTGGTGCTTCCTTTCTAAAAATCTGTATATATACTGGACGTTAATATAGGCAGGACGAAGACAAATGAACTTTAGATGCTGAAATCTTGGGCAAAACACAAAGTGATGGAGTATCTCAGCAAGGAAGGCAGCATCTGTGGAGAGAATGTTTTTGGTCTGGACCATTCTTAGGCGGCGTTTCAAGGCGAGACCCTTGAATCAAACAGCATGGATCTAACCTGTCCACACCAACCAACACTAGTCCCACCTGCCTGTGCAAGGCACACGTGCCTATAAACCTATTCTATCCACGAACCGTCCAAATGTATTTTAAATGTGATGTACGTGCTTCACCTACTTCCCCCGGCAGTTCTTTCCATATACCCGCCACTCTTTGGATAAAAAAGTTGCCCCCTCAGGATCCTATTAAATATTTATCCCCTCTACTTAAACTTATGTCCTCTGGTTATTGATTCCTTTGCTCTGGGTAAAATATTGTGCATTTACCCAATCTATATATTTTTCATGATCTTATACACTTCTTTAAGATCACCCCTCTTCCTCCTGCTCTCCAAGGAATAAAGTCCTAGCCTGCTCAACCTCTATCTATGGCATAAGCCATCAAGACCTGGCTACATCCTCGTAAATCCCCTCTGCACCCTTTCCAGTTTATCAGGATGACCAAAACTGAACACTCTAAATATGGCCTCGCCAAAGGCTTGTATAACTGTAACATGCTCACAACCTCTACGCTCAATACTCTGACTGATGAGGCCAATGTGCTGAAAGCCTTCTTGACCACCCTATCAACATGTGGCTCCTTCTTCAGACCATTCAATCCTCCCGGAGATGCTGCCTGAACCGCTGAGATATTCCAGCACTTTTCACTATATCTGCAGAATGTTTGGATAGCTGAGAGAGTGTAGTCTGTAACCATTGGCCCTTAAACTGTCTCCTGACCTTCCATTCTGAGCACATGTCGCTCTTTGCCACAAAATATCACTTATTAAGTGATAATTTGCTTGTATGAATCCTCATATTCTATTTCCAGGTTTCCATATATTCCTGTTCAACCTTTTATGGTAAGTTTATTATTTTGTGCACCATCCTGAAGTGAGCTCAGGCATTTCCTTTCAGGTTTAAAAAAAAAAGGTGACGACTCTCCAGATTCACCCCACGTGTCAGACGCATGACACCATGGAGCGCATCTTCAATAATTGTGTCTACCTTCAATTATTAGTGATCAGAACGGAATAACAGGTGAGGTCAAACCAAAATATTCTACAGTGAAGTCATGGCCTGATTTGTTATTTCTTCCCGGATTGTTCTTCTACACTGATATAACATGAAGGCACCGTCTTCTTCCAGTGCACTACAGAATACATCGGGTGCTTCTGCCGAATGCGTAGTGTTTTGCATTAGCTTGGCTTAACATCCATCCACTGTAATTCACATTTTATCCAGCTCATACCTAACTCAGTATGTTACCCCGTCAATTCGGGAATGATACTTTGCTAAAAACCATCAGCGAAACAGCCAACACATCACTATCCAACTGCTTCAACGTTTACAGGTAAACAAAGGAAGAGGAAGCCTCCAAGTTGCAGTTAAGTGTTCTGTCGCTTGGCATGGGACGCTCTGGTTGCGGAGATCAGCGTGGCAGCGGCAGAGCTGGCCCGGAGTAACCAGGGGAGGCTGAATCAACACTGTCTTTCCTCATTATTTCAGTGGAGAGATGGAATTTTAGGTTTTTTTTTAAGCTTCAGCGTTTTAAAACGAGCACTGAAGGCTGTCAACTATTTCCACATTTTCGTCTCCCCAAACCCCTTCAACCTTACTTACCCCGTCCCCTCAACCTCCATCCACACTGATCTCAGACACAGCAGGGTGCTGTGGAATGCGAGATGGGGATGTAGGCTCTGCACAAGGCAATGCTGAACGTCATTTCAAAATCAGCAAAATTCTGTTCCACGGACGGGAGTTGCAACTCGATGTGATGGGAATGAGTGTTTGACCTTGGTTCAAGGAAGTGAATGCAAAGTGTGAATTTCTCAATACAGGACGATTGAGGGTAGTGAATGTGAAATTCTTTGCCACAGAAGGCTGTGGAGGCCAAGTCAGTGGATATATTTAAACAGAGATAGATAGATTCTTGATTAGTACACTGTGTCAGAGGTTATGGGGAGAAGGCAGGAGAATGGGGTTAGGAGGGAGAGATAAATCAGCCACGATTGAATGCCGAATGGCCTAATTCTGCTCTTATCACATGATCTTATGATTTAATTCGCAGATGCTGCCAAATTTGTTGGGCAAGTGAAATAATTTTAGGCCACTCACAAATGATCAATATTACAAATAGACACCGCTGAAAACATTCAACAGGTTGGGCAGTATCTATGGAATCATTCATTCACTGTTTCTCTTTCCACATATGCTGCCTGATATGCTGAATATTTCCAGTATTTTTATTTAACTGCACATTTTCAGCATTTGCAGTTTTTATTTTATGACTTTGATAAATCACTTCAGTAGGTTGAACAGTCCTTCATGAAATTGATAAGCCGGTAATTTGTTTCTGCAAGAAATACAAGCTGTTGGAGCTGCAATTCAATGGGTCACGCAGGATCTGTGGAGGGAAATGGACATTGGACTACATCGGTGCAGATAAAGGGTCTTGACTCAAAAGGTCAAAAAATGGTGGCACAGTGACACAGCGGTAGAGTTGCTGCATTACAGCGCCTGAGACCCGGGTTCGATCCTGACGATGGGTGCTGTCTGTATGGAGTCTGTACGTTCTCCCTATGACCACGTGGGGTTGCTCCGGGTGCTTCAGTTTCCCTCCATACTCCAACAATGTACAGGTTTGTGAGTTAATTGACTTCTGTATTTTATCCCTAGTGTGTAGGGTAGTACTAGTGTTCTAGACCACGTACTCGGTACGCTGAGCAGCCTCTTTCCATGCCCAAAGTCTAAAGTCTAAATCATTCCCCTCCACAGCTGCTGTCTGACCTGCTGAGTCCCTCTAGCAGCTCACTATATTTTGCTCCAGATTCTTGCACTCGCATCTCTTGTGCCTCCAAACCAAGCTTCCAAAACTGCGTGCCAATTTTATGCTTGCACACACAGACGCAAAATAAATATCAAAAGATACTCAGGTGTCAATATTACCTTTATTATTCTGAGATTAATTCAAGAAGCACAGGATTAATTTTGAGTAAAATACCAATCATCTTCCCAGATCTTTTATTACAATTTTGAACCCAAACATTACCTTCAGGAACCCATGCTAGCAGTAATGAAACAGTTTTATCTTAAAGAAGGATGCAAATCAAATTGGTAATTTTTTAGTTAATTCATACTGAATCAAAACATGACCAGGTTAAACCTTCAAACAGTTTGTATTCCATTTTCAGTGGTGCTGCTCAATTGCCAAAACAAAATCAGCTCCCGGCACACAGGTGTGCTGGGGAAAAGGGCACAATCAATGCACAGATCTGTTGGTGTGCAGTGCTCTCAGGGTCATCAGTCTTCCAGGACATAAGGAGGATCCCAGACACAACAACTGGTATAAATGTTTTCATCCATTCTCCTGGAGCCCTATCAAATGTATAAGTGCTTTTGGCCAGAACATTTACCACTTAATAGGTTGAAATGCAGTTAATGGTCAATGGTTCGTGAGTTGTTCAGATGAGAGGCAAATGCCAAATCGCAGTTCCAGCTTGGCCCCAAGAAGAGCACAATAAATTATTTTGGTCTGTCAATGCCCAAAGATGAAAATGAATTATTATCATAGAATCATATAAAATAGGCGCAAGAGTAGGCCATTCGGCCCTTCGAGCCTGCACCGCCATTCAATATGATCATGGCTAATCATCCAACTCAGTATCCTGTACCTGCCTTCTCTCCTTACCCCCTGATCCCTTTAGCCACAAGGGCCACATCTAACTCCCTCTTAAATATAGCCAATGAACTGGCCTCAACTACCTTCTGTGGCAGAGAATTCCTCAGACTCACCACTCTGTGTGAAAAATGATCTTCTCATCTCGGTCCTAAAAGACTTCCCCCTTATCCTTAAACTGTGACCCCTTGTTCTGGAGTTCCCCAACATTGGGAACAATCTTCTTGCATCTAGCCTGTCCAACCCCTTAAGAATTGTGTAAGTCTCTATAAGATCCCCCCCTCAATCTCTTAAATTCCAGCGAGTACAAGCCGAGTCTATCCAGTCTTACTTCATGTGGAAGTCCTGCCATCCCAGGAATCAGTCTGGCGAACCTTCTCTGTACTCCCTCTATGGCAAAAATGACTTTCCTCAGATTAGGAGACCAAAACTGTACACAATACTCCAGGTGTGGCCTCAACAAGACCCTGTACAACTGCAGTAGAACCTCCCTGCTCTTGTACTCAAATCCTTTTGCTATGAATGCCAACATACCATTTGCTTTCTTCACAGCCTGCTGCACCTGCATGCCTACTTTCAATGACTGGTATACCATGACACCCAGGTCTCGTTGCATCTCCCCCTTTCCTAATCGGCCACCGTTCAGATAATAGTCTACCCTCCTGTTTTTGCCGCCAAAGTGGATAACCTCACATTTATCCACATTATGAAATGTCTTCATCTTCTTTTGCAATAAATAAACTCAAATAGAGGTGGGTCTATTTCTCTATTCGTCCTACATCCTGCATAGGTCCCCTGTAATTTTGCACTACATATATTTTGTGTTACAACCACAATGCGGAAAGTTAAAAAGATTAACAATTGAATAGCACTGCGTATGGCATTTCTAATAGAACCAATTTAAGTAGTGAGAAACAAGTGAAATAGTGTGATTACCATGGGGTGAGATATTTTAATATTGTCAAGTGGAATTTGGGAAATTAGGGAAAAATAAAATGGTAAAAAATGTATAGGAATACACTGAGGAGATCTTTAAATTGAATCCGCCTTGCCCCTCATGGTGGCTATATATAATGGATTAGGATTAAGCCACTTTTTATTTTTTACGAAAGGAAAATTTAAGATCCATAGATCCTGACATCCCATCTAACTAATTTGAGACCTTTTAACTACTGTATCTTGGAATTGGACTTTATCTTGCACTAATTATTGTACCATTTACCCTTATCTGTGTAATGTGGGCAGGTTAATTGCAATCATGTATTATCTTTTCTTTGGTACACAAAAGGCTGGAGAAACTCAGCGGGTGCAGCAGCATCTAAGGAGCGAAGGAGATAGGCGACGTTTCGGGTCGAGACCCTTCTTCAGACTGGTCAGGGATCAGGGAAACGAGAGATATAGACGTGATGTGGAGAGATAAAGAACAATGAATGAAAGATATGCAAAAAAAAGTATCGATGATAAAGGGAACAAGCCATTGTATGCTGTTCGTGGTGTGAAAATCTTTTCTTTGTCTGGATAGTACGCATCAAAAGCTTTTCACTGTTTCACAGTACACATGATAACAAACTAAACAAAGTCAGCAGAATCACTGGCAACAATGCATCCTTCCCTGAGGAGCTCCATGCTAGTTTTGAACAGAAGGTCAGTGAAATTACATCAGATGCCCCGCTAACCTCAGGTGCACCTGTACCGATGGTCAGCATCACAGAAATCAGACCTTCCTTCCTGAGATCAAACCCGTGGAAGAAGCCACTGCTCCAGATGTAGTTACTAACTGTCTACTCAGAACTTGCATGGACCAGATGACAGGAGTATTCGTGGACATCTTTAACTTCTCCCTACTCCAATCTGTGGCTCCTACGTGCCTCAAGAGGACCACTATCATTCCAGTGCCGAGAAAAACAAAGTTGTATGCCTTAATGACAACCGTTAGGTGGGGCTGAAATTCACCCACTGTTAAATGCTTTGAGAGGCTGGTCATCGTGCACATCAACTCTAGTCTCCTGGGCAGTCTACATCCATTGTAATTTGCCTACGTGTCTATGGCAGAAGCCATTCCCTAGCCCTAAATTTTTACCTAGAACATCTGCATAACAAGGACATCTACTCCAATTTATTGACTATTCCTCTGCTTTCAAAACCATCATTCCAAACAAACGCAACTCCAATCTCCTCGACCTTGGTATCAGCATCCCTCTCTGCAACTGGATTTGTGATCTATAGACAACAATCATAGTCATAGCATAATTCAGCGTAGAAATAAGCCCTTCGGCCGAACTTGCCTACACCGACCAACATGTCCCATCTACACTAGTCCCACCTGTTTGCATTTAGCCCATATTCCTCTAAACCTATCCTATCCATGTAACTGTCTAAATGTTTCCTAAAAGTTGCAATAGTACCTGCCTCAACTCCCACCTCCGGCAGCTCATTCCATATACCCACCACCTTTTGAGTAAAAAAGTTACCCGTCAGGTTCAAATTAAATCTTTCCCTCCTCATCATAAAGCTATGTCCTCTGGTTCTCCTTTCCCCTAGTCTGGGTAAGAGACTGTGCGTCTACCCGATCTAATCCTCTCATGATTCTGTACACTTTTATAAGATCACCCCTCACCCTCCTATGCTTCATGGAACTGAGTTCTAGCCTGCTCAACCACTCCCGATAGCTCAGGCCCTTGAGTTCTGGCAACATCCTTGTAAATCTTTTCTGCACCTTTGAAGCTTGACAACATCTTTCATATAACATGGTGCCTAAAACAATACTCTAAATGTGGCCTCACCAGTCTAATATAACTGCAACATGACCCCAACAGTACTCCGACTGATAACGGCCAAAGTGCTGAAAGCCTTTTTGACCACACTATCTACCACTATCGACACCACATTCAAGGAACTTTGTACCTGCACTCCGAGATCCCTCTCCTCTACAAACACCACTGACCCCTACCATTCACTGTTTAGGTCTTTCCCATGTTAGTCTTCCCCAAACACAACACCTCCAATTTCCCTATAATAAATTCCATTAAGCATTCCTCAGCCCACCCGACCAACCGATCAAGATCCTGCTGCAAATTTTGACAACCATCTTCATTATCTACAATACCACCCGCTTCTGTGTCATCCATAAATTTGCTAATCATGCTATGTACGTTCTCACTGAAATCATTAATATAGATGACGCACACCAATCAATCAATCAATCAATCGATCAATCAAGGGTACACAAAAAACTGGAGAAACTCAGCGGGTGCAGCAGCATCTAAGGAGCGAAGGAGATAGGCAACGTTTCGGGTCAAGACCCTTCTTCAGACTGGTCAGGGATCAGGGAAACGAGAGATATAGACGGTGATGTGGAGAGATAAGGAACAATGAATGAAAGATATGCAAAAAAGTATCGATGATAAAGGGAACAAGCAATTGTAAGCTGTTTGTGGTGTGAAAATGAGATGCTGGTGCGACTGGGGTGGGGGAGAGAGATAGAGAGAGGGAATGCCAGGGCCCGAGCAATCAATCAAGTTTTATTCGTCACTTGCACATAAGTGCAAGTGAAATGAATTAGCCAGCAGCGGTACAATAAAAAAGAACACACAATACACAATTAAAACATTTACACAAACATCCACCACAGCATTCATCACTGTGGTGGAAGGCACAAAATTTGGCCAGTCCTCCTCCATTTTCCCCCCATGGCCGGGGCGTCAACCCTCCGCAGTTGCCGCTGCGGGCGACCAGATGTACAGACAAGGTAAGTCCAGATAAGTCCTGAATCGGTGCCTCCCCACCGGAGACCGCGGCTTCAAGATGGTGTAGGCCGCAGGCCGGCGGTCGAAGATTTAAAGTCCCCGCCGTGCCGCAGCCAGAAGCACCGCAGACTGCAGGGCCGGCGGTCAGAGCTCCTCCCCGGGGATCCCTGGCGAGGGACCCCGCTCCGGATGGTAAGTCCCCGCCGTGCCCGCGGTAGGAGTTGGCCGCGGGCCGACGGTCGGAGCTCTTCACCTCCGGGGGTCCCCAACGAGGGATTCCAGTCTGCGGAAGATGCGCCAGCTGGAGCTCCAGGTTGCCGCGGGCCAGCGAACGGAGTGCTCCCCTCCGGCAGCCCCCGGTGAGGGCTCGCCTCCTCCGCGACAAAAGTCCGCGCCGCGCCCGCGTCTCCGGGGAAAGGCCGCACCGATCCTTGCTGTTCGGCTATGGAAAACGTTGCCTCTCGCCCCACACCACCCCCCACACAAGACACACAGAGAAACATTCCATATCAATGGGCCCAGCACCGAACCCTGAGGCACGCCACTCCTCAGAGGCATCCAGTCTAAAAAGCAACCTTCCACCAGCACCTTCTCCTTCCTTCCATGAAGCCAATTTTCTATCCAATCAGCTCCTTGAATCCTACGCGCTCTAAACTTCCACAGCAGCCTACCATGTGAAACCTTGTTGCATGCCTTGCTGAAATCCATATATACATCTACAGCTCTGCCATCATCAACCAGTCTGGTCAGTATGGTTAGATGATTAAACATCATCCATGATATTTTTCAACACCGGTGCCCCCACAAGATTGTATCTTCAGCCCCATACTATACTCTCTACATGTTCTCTATCGGGAGAGAGTAATATCTCCACCCATCTGTTAATCATTCCCACCTCACTTGCCAGGTTTTACCCCACCTCTACCTCTCTTTTCCAACTTTCTCCGCAGTTACTTCAGTCTGAAGAAAGGTCCCAACACAAAATGTCATCTACCAATGCCCTCCCAAGATTCTGCCCCAACCTGCTTGAGTTCCTCCAGCACTTTGTTCTTTATTATATTCTGCAGTCTGTTTCCTTACACTTTTTGCACTACCTGCTGCATTACTCACCAATTCTATGATTTGCTTGGATAACATGCAAAATTAATACTGTCACGGTATCTCACTATATGTGACAATAATAAACTCATACCACTAGGAAAGGAAAACTACATTACTCGATGGCAATACTTCAACACTTGGAATGAAACTAAAAAATATATATTAATAGGAAAAGATGGATAGAAAAACTCGACAACTAGTTGAAATCTTAAATAAGTAGGAAAACAGTGGAAACACCAGGCAGATTTGTGTCAGATTGGAAAATAGATTAATTTAAGGTACAGATTCTTAATCGGAACTGGAAAACTAAATTAACTGGAGAGAAGGGTCTCAACCCAAAACATCACCCATTCCTTCTCTCCAGAGATGCTGTCTGACCCGCTGAGTTACTCCAGCTTTTTGTGTCTATATTCGGTTTAAACCAGCATCTTCAGTTCCTTCCTAGACAAGTTAAATTAACTACTTTTAATGAACAAAGCTTGCAGAGGAATGTAGAAGGATAGGTAAAACTAGTAAAGGAAGTGTTGACACCAATCAAGGTGTGAATAAATAATCTGATAAGATCTTCTCAGTTAGGTTGTGAAAAGACAAAAGCTTCACTAGGGTGTGTGCATATATTTTTTACCCTGATTAAAATGTACCTTTGAAAATATAAAAGTGCTTCACAAGGGTTGCAACAGCTCAGTCGGTGGCAATAGCATTGGGAATCAAGCAGATCTCTCCATGTGATTCATATTTGGGATGGTTTATGACTCCAATTCCTATTTGCACCCAACCTTATTGATAGTCTGTCCATGTCGATGTAACTTTAAATTAGAGGCAAATGAATTTATAATTTATTTTTACATTAAAAACATTTTTTTTTCAATTTATCACAAAGCACCTGTCTGATTTTAGGCTCAAGTTAACATGGATTAAAAAATAATTACATAGTTACTTCAGTCTACTGGACAGATTAACACTTCAGTACAATCTCGAAGAAGTGCAAAATAGTTGAAAGTTTGGTCCCATGGACTTAGTGGAGGTGACGACAGCCAAATACTTCCCGAGCCTTAAAGCAATATTAGTCAGTGTGTATATAGGCCTAGCACTATTTTGGGACAGAAGCAGCAGTTTGAAATTATCTCCTGTTCTGGCAACAGCTCTGCCCAGCAAGAACTTGCAGAGTTGTGGATGTAGACTGTCCATCAAACAGACCAGCCTCCCCATCACTGTCTCCATCTACATTTTACCCAGCCTCAGGAGAGCAGCCAACATGATCAAGGAGCTTCCTCACCCCAGTCATTCTCTCTTTGCCCCTCTCATGTCAGGCAGAATATACAAAAACTTGAAAGCATATACCAACAGATTCAGGAACAGTTTCCCCCCTACTGTAATCAGACTGCTAAATGGTCCTCCCATAAAATATGGAGTAGTCCCGATCTATTTACAGACCAGAGAATTTTTCTCTGTAATCGCAATGCTATAAAATCATAACCCAATATTTTTCTCTTTGCACCATCTGTTGAACTGTGTGTGGTTTGACTGTACCCATGTACAGTATGATTTGACTGGTTAGCACTCAAAGAGTTTCACTATCTCAGTACACACCAACAATCATAAACGAATACCAATGTTTTCAGAGAATTCAATCGGCATGGTTGAGCAGAAGTATGTTAGAATTATCAAGTGTTGAGAAAACAGTGATGCAGCGAAAGGTTTTAACAGCTGATGAGCTACAACCATACAGATTGCAGTCTGATCCAACCTCAGGAATTAGCATGGTTGGAACTGATGCTCAGCGATAGAGTTGGCGGCACAGACTGAGGAGAAGGCCATCCAAAAAAGGAACTAGAAGGAGAGAATAATAGTGATCAATTATTTGACAATTTGAGAAAATTATAGTCATATCCCTGGTGGTCACTGCTCTTTTGATCTGTTAAAATTTCATTCACAGGATGCGAGTATCAGTGGGAATGCCACCATTTACTGTCCATCCCCAATTGCCTTTCAACTAAAGAGTTGGTTAAGAGTGAATCACATTATTGGGATTGGTGCTGCATATAGCCTTCTGGATCAGCCTACCATGAGACACCTTGTCAAGTGCTTTACTTCATCCAGCTTGTCAAGGCCTTTGGAAATTTCTTTTAAATTTCACTAAAATCTCCTCTCACTCAGCAAGTATCTTTCCCTTGAAGCCTATTTATATTTTCCTTGCTCCTCACAATCCTACCTATCATCAGCTAACATGGAAATATGACATTTCTCCCTTCAGCCAATTGTTGATGTATACTGTGAAAAGCTGGGGTCCCAAGTACCAACTCATAGGGTCCCTCACTGGTCACAGCCTTCCAACTTGAGAAAGATTTGTTTATTTTGATTTTTTTCATTCTGACTGATAACTAGTGCTTATTCCGTGCCAGTATATTATCCTGAATTCATTGTACTTTAACCCTTTTGACCAACATTCTGAGTGGGACCCAATCAAAATCCTTCTAAAAATCCAAGTACACCTTTGTCACAGAAGAATGTGGAGGCCAGGTCCGAGGATATTTTTAAGGCAGAGATGGATAGATTCTTGATTAGTACAGGTGTCAGAGGTTATGGGGAGAAGGCGGGAGAATGGGTTTAGGAGGGAGAGATAGTTCATCCATGATTGACTAGCGGAGTAGACAATGGGCTGAATGGCCTAATTCTACTCCTATTCCTTATGTCCTTATGACACCACATGCACTAACCCCCCTCCCCCCACCCCGCCCCACGCCCTTATGTATTCGACAAATCTTGTTCTCAAATAACTACCGTGGATTAGGATTAATTAAACACAATATTCCATTCGCAACTTCACTGAGCTGTCTTTGCTCACTTCATTTCCTCGAGTCATTAATCCATTTTTGTCAGCCTCGAGTAAAATCAAATTTGCCACTTGAAGTGGTAAATTCAAAATATTCTACCGCATGTAGAAATCTCACCTTAACGGTGTCCTAAATAATCATTAGCGTGTCTGAAATTATGCCTCCTCGTTTTAAGTAAGAAGAAGAATGAGCTAACATCAATCTATCAGAATTTTAGATGTTCCAAAGAGATTACCTCACCGTCTTCTAAACTAAAATTGTACAGAGTAATTCCACCCAATTACTCATAGAACGATTCATAATCTCAGAAATTAATCCAATATGTTTAAGCTACATTGCCACCATGGAAAACCTCAGAGAGAAAATTGTCACACAGGACTGTGCTTTTATGAGTAATGTGTTCAAACTTTACTTTGTCCATTTACGTGTGGGATATAAAGAAAGATAGGAAGGATGTTTTATCTTGATCCATAGATTTATTGTGTCCCTCTGCATGAAGGTCAATAGACATGCAGACTGATGCCAATCGACAAGCCTTCTCAAAACCCAAATATATCACATTCACTGGTCACTTATTTAATTCTGCTAATTACATCCTCAAAGATCTCCAGTAGATAAGCCAAAAATGAATTTCCTTTCAAACGTGAAATGCATGTATTCCTTTTCAAGGAGTTCTACCATTAAATTTTCTGCAATAGCTTCTAGCCTTTTCAAAGCTGTTGGTGTCAAGCTAATAGGTTGATTAACCTCCAGGCCCCTTCTCCCTCCTTTCATATCTACTAGGGTCACATTTACAAATCTTCATTCCTCAGGGACTATTCCAAAATCTATAGAATTTTGGATGATGATAACCAGAGCATTCACTTTCTCTTTGCTCTTTCAAAACACTAGGATATATATAATTGGGTTCCAGGAAGTTATCCTTCTACGTAACTATACTTTTTTTAAATGAATACTTACTTCAGTTTCTCACTCTCCTTAGACCTATGATTCTGTAATATTTCTTGAATGTTTTTTTGTGTTTTCTTCTGCCATGTTCTTATCCCAATTATACATCCAACACTATCTGTGGGAGACCCACATTTGCTTTCACGGGTTGTTACTTTTTTGCATCCTATTGAAGGTCTCATTGTCCATTCTCATGTTTCCTGTCAACTTACTCTTATATTCAAACTTGCCCTTCTTGATATGCGAAGAAAAGATCATTTCTCACTGCTCTACTGATACCATATCTTCACCTTGTAATCATTTATGGATTTCTTTTTTGCTGAACACCTCCACTCGGTTCGCAATAACCAACCAGATCTCCCGTTGGCTCAGTACTTCAACTCCCCCTCCCATTCCGAAACTGACCTTTCTGTCCTGGGCCTCCTCCATGGCCAGAGTGTGGACCACCGTAAATTAGAGGAGCAGCACCTCATATTTCGCTTGGGCAGTTTGCACCTCAGGTTTGAACATTGAATTCTCTAATTTCAGGTAGTCCTTATTTTCTCCTCCCCTTCTCAGCTCTCCCTCAGCCCTCTAGCTCCACTTCTTCCTTTCTCCCTTCCACCCCCTCCCCCCGCCTCCCCCCCACCCTCACATCAGTCTGAAGAAGGGTTTCGACCCGAAACGTTGCCTATTTCCTTTGCTTCATAGGTTATGCCTCATCCGCTGAGTTTCTCCAGCATTCTTGTCTACCTTCGATTTTCCCGCTGCAGTTCCTTCTTAAACATTTTCTGCTGTATCTCAGCATATGTGGCAATAATAAACCAGCTCCGAACCCAAACTTCTTATCCCTTTTACCTGTCTTTTTCTAAATAAAGAATATCCCCAGGCATTAAGCTCTCAGCTTTAATCACCGTGCTGTCACAAATCATTTGATAATTAGATCACACATCTTTAATTGTACTTCTGACATTTATTCATTGCCCTGTTGCAAAAGCAGTGAGCATTTGGATGCAACATGTATAGTGTCACTATTTTAACTTTTTCCCCCATTGTTTGACCTAATTTGTTTCTTGCCTGTGATTCTCTTTCTATTTACTTTGTTCACTTTGTTCTAACTTCCAATTCCTGCTCGGTTTCTTTCCTTCCTGAATACTTTGTGTAACCTGGTTGTTAATAGGTTATAGACTGGTTTGCATATTGTTAAGGAATTCTAATAATAGATGCAATTTTTCTCCTTCATAACTGGATGTTATCAAATGCCCAAAATCTATTCAACAGTATAGCTCTGCAGAGAATATCGAATTGGGGGTTGACAATACACTGTAGAATGTGAATATAATTCCTTAGCAGAGACTAATAATTTATTTTGCAATTTATTATACTGGGGATGGTATTTTAGTTAGGCTTGATAATTATCATAGAACTGAATAAATAATTAGATCAAATGCAGCTGTGTTTAATTTACAAATGTACTCTATATATATGTTTTGGAAATTCTGAAATCTTGGATTGATTCTCTCTATCAGAATAATTGTTACCCCCAGTCGTTCCAATGACTTTTACTCTACTGGGTGATTGTTGAAAAGGGAAAAAAATTGAATAGACTACAGCACTAAAATATTGGAGATCAATTTAATACTCAGGTACTAGCTCTGAATGGTTTTGTTATAAACCACGCCAGTCCAATATTTTGGCGCTTTTGAAGAAACTTTCTGAGGATATTTGATCTGAGGATGTTTTGCAAACTATTACATTGTTCTCATCAAACAGCATCTCCCCAACCATTGAAGAGGACTAGGAGTCACAAGAAATTGTAGATGTTGGAATTTTGAGCAAAACTCAAAGTGCTGGCAGAATTCAGCTGGTCAGGTAGCATCTGTGGAGGAAATGGACAGATGACATTTTGGGTCTTCTTCAGACTAGAAGAGGACACGCAGACACGTTGGAACGATAAGATCCTGAAAACTCTACCACACTGACCATTAACTTAACAACAATGATGTTCCATGGGGAAACAAGGAACTGCAGATGATAGCTCACAAAAAAAGACACAAAGTGCTGGAGTAACTCGGTGGGTCAGGCAGCATCTCCGGAGAACATGGATAGGTGACGTTTTGGGGTCGGGACCATTCTTCAGACTGATCCATGGCCCATGTCTTTGGTTGTACTACAGACTTCAGTTTTTGCACTATTATGATTACATAGTATTATGTTTACCTAGCTATTATTTTATTGCACTATCGATCATTATATATTTACTTTGGTGTTTATGCATTAATGGTTATGTTGCAGCAAGTAAGAATTTCCTTGTTCCATTGCCAGTAAATAAGATGATTAAATATTCTTGACTCTCTGAACTCGTGACCCCATACAGGTCATCCATCGTTCTGATTTGGAAAAACATAGCTGTTCCTTCATCATTGTGGGGGATAAATCTTGGAACGCCGCACCCACCAATGCAGTGGGAGTATCTGCACTGGAAGAGCAGTCGCAGTTCAAGAAGATTGCACATCACAATCTTCTCAGGAACAGACAAGGATAAGGAACGTGAGGGGTAACTTTTTCACACAAAGAGTAGTAGGTGTATAGAGTGAGCTGTTGGGGGAGATCGTTGAAGCAGGTACTAGCGCAACATTTAAGAAACATTTAGACAGCAACATGGATAGGACAGGGTTAGAGAGATCTGGGCCAAATGCAGGCAGATGGGACTAGTGCAAATGGTACATGTTGGTTGGTTGGTGTGGGCAAGTTGGGCTGAAGGACCCATTTCCACGCTGTAAGACTCTGACTATGTAGCAAATACTAGCACATCCCAGAAAAAGCAACATCCACAATGAACAAATAGCATTCCTGTAAATCCTTATTAACTCGGGACTATTCATCCTAAAAAAATATTATCTACAGAAAGGCAAATATTTTCATGAACAAATCATTTAGAACCTAAGATAAACCTCCCAATGAACTTTTAAGACCACCAATCATTCACAAAAACGTCTGAAACTAGAATAAATAACGGGTCAAAAGATTGGCTTTAATAGAGGAATGTATGAAAGGTAAATAAATTAAGAAGAATGCACTAATACAGTAATTTTCCATTGAGCTATGGTAGAGTCATTGAGTTACACAATATGGAAACAGGTCACTTAACCCAACTGATTCATGACAGATACATGGATATGACTGGTTTAATGCCAAATACAGGCAGATGGGACTAGTGTAGATGGGGAATGATTGTCAGCATGGGCAAGTTGGGCCATGCTGCTGAACCCTGTCTGTCCATGTACCTATCCAAATATCTTTTGAAACTAATTGTACCCACCACTGCAGCTTTCTCTGGCAGCTCAACCGATATTCCCTCCACCCTGTGTGAAAAACCTGATTCTCAGATCCCCTTAATTTTGTTCCCACTTTTACCCTATGTCCTCTGATCTCAGGCTTCCTTACTGTGGGAAAAGGACAGTGACCAATAATCCTTTTGCAAACCTCCACCAAGGTCATCCCTCAGCCTCCTTTGCTGCAGGGACAACAGTCCCAGCCTATCCATTCTCACATAGCTCAAGCCCTCCAATTCTGGCAAAATGCGTGTATGCACCCTTTTTAGATTAATCTGATCCTTTTTCGAGTAAGGGGACTATAACTGCATTAAACACGCCAGGTGCAGCCTCTCCATTGATTTGTACAACTGTAACATGGCATCCCAACTCTTGTATTCAATGCCCGGACCCGTGAAGGCTTGCTTTCTTCAGGATTATCCAACTGCACATATACTGTATAAGTTCCAAAAGAGAACTTCTGATTTTGATCAGTATGTGTACTGTGTCGGACCTGCTTAGAAGCAGCAGAAAAATTGTCTAAAGATCATAGTGTTAATCTGAACCTGCAAGAAAAATGTGTAGGAAGGAGCTGCAGATGCTGGTTTAAACCAAAGATAGACACAAAATGCTGGAGTAACTCAGCAGGACAGGCAGCATCTCTGGAGAGAAGGAATGAGTAACGTTTCGGGTCGAGACCCTTCTTCAGACTAGTGGGCACATGAGAAATGTTGGGCACATACACAGAGTTGATATTTATTCCCAGTCAGTATTGACAAACAGATAATATAGCAGGTAGACACAAAATGCTGGAGTAAGTTCAGTCTGAAGAAGGGTCTCGACCCAAAACATCATCCATTCCTTCTCTCCAGAGATGCTGCCTGTCCCGCTGAGTTACTCCAGCATTTTGTGTCTACCTTCGTTTTAAACCAGCATCTGCAGCTCTTTCCTGCAGATAATGTAGCAGCGTCTGCATACTACATTACATTTCCAAAATGCAGTTCCATTGAGATAATGTTACAAGTAATGTTAATGACCAAGGACACATTTTTTATCTTGTAGAAAATGCAGAAATAACTACATCATTTACAAATGATTATTCCAGTTATATTGATCCCACGTATTAAAAAAGTCTAATTTGAACAATATAATATCAGCCAAGTCTAATCATATATTTTGTCTGTAAGCACTCCTTATACAATAAAGCTCAAAAATAGTTTGCAAGTAATCCAAGTGCTTGTACAACTTCCTCCACTTACCGGTCTAGATGGGACATGACTGTTTTAGAGATGTCAGCCCCAGCCTCCTGAAGTATTCGAATAATCTGAAAAGGCGAGTCAACCTCTCTGCCTGGGTGAATGATAACAGGGCAGCCAAGCTGTGTTTGTGCCTCAGCTGTGGCACGAAGAACTTTTTTCTCACTCTCGGTGATTGGCCAAGAACAGCCAATTTCTCCGAATCACTCCACATTTGATGTCAGTTCCATCTGCTCCAAGGAGAATCTCATTCACAAGAATACCTGTTAACTGCAAAAAAACAAACCTGTTGTGTTACTGCACAAAATTTACTGGAGATAATCCTTATGGATTCTTCAGTGATTTTCAATTGCCTCAAAATTCCCCAAGATGCTTCCGTAGATTATTCCACTCTCACATTATTAACCAATCCCATTCATATTCATCTTACTTCAGAGTTATCATAATATTGTAGAATTTTGTAAAAAAAAGATTCAATGTGATTCATTAAGACTAGTGGCTTAAGCAAGGAAACTACATGAAATAAGTATGACACCATTTTTCAGACACCATTTACCAAGATACGTATTCACTGGGAGAGTGGACACCAAACCTACAACAACGCAGGGGAAGCCGTGCGAGAGCTACAACAGAGAGGCTATAAAGTGGAAGAGCTGGAAAGGAGACACGGACATGCCGCCACTGCGTGAACAACTCCACTAAACGGCGTGGTGGCAGCTCGTCAAGAGACATGGAGAATCAGAGACAGTCAGACGGACATGGGAGCGCCTTCAAAATTCCAACGAAAGACTCATGCTTGAACTGAGATATGATTATGAAGGTACGCACAGACATGGATAACACAGTGGCTTCTGCCACAATATGTTAGAATACTGAGTTCTTATGGAATCCTAAGTTCATAAATATGTGTATAGATATGTATATTCATAGACAAATCTGTTTATAAGCCTGGTTCTAAAATTATCACCAAGCATCACAGACCTCATGTGAGTGTAATTAATGTTGCTTTAATACAACTTGCTATATTAGATAAATCCGACTGTTAGGGAGATTAGCGAAATATTAGAGCTAGAATGAATGGAGGGACCCATAGAGGGTTACCCCCCTTATCTAGGAGAGGGCCCTTTCTTAGTGTTAGGCTTTCCCCCTCAATTTACAAAGGGATTCTGGATCTATGGAGGAGAGAGAATACCCTTTTTTGGGAGTTTGCATCCTTTGGGCTTGAACATTGAATTTTCTCAATTCTGTTAACCCCTGCTGTCTCCTCCCCCTCCCACCTCTCCCTCAGCCCTCGGGCCCTGGCATTCCCTCTATCTCTATCTCCCTCCCCCACCCTAGTCGCACTAGCTTCTCATTTTCACACCACAAACAGCTTACAATGGCTTGTTCCCTTTATCATCGATACTTTTTTGCATATCTTTCATTCATTGTTCTTTATCTCTCACATCACCGTCTATATCTCTCGTTTCCCTGATCCCTGACCAGTCTGAAGAAAGGTCTCGACCCGAAACGTCGCCTATCTCCTTCGCTCCTTAGATGCTGCTGCACCCGCTGAGTTTCTCCAGCATTTTGTGTAACCCTCGATTCTCCAGCATCTGCAGTTTCTTCGTTAACACCCTTTTTTGGGAGTCCATATATGTTTTAATGTTTTGTTTTGTTCTGCCAGGTAAAACACCTTTGTTTGTTCATATGTTTTGGTTTGTTGTTCAGAATGGTTCTAGTGTTGAGTTGAGGGGATACAGTGAATTTAATCAGTGTGATGATGCAATGTCAAGGACTTAAGCTGATGTCTCTAAATGTTAATGGTTTGGGTAATCCAATTAAGAGGGCTAAAGTCATGACTAAATTGAAAAAAGTGAAGATGCATATTATTTTCTTACAAGAAACCCATTTATCGCGACAACATGAGAAGATGAAAAGATTTGGATATAAAAACATATATTATAGCTCACATACTTGTAGTCATAAAAGAGGAGTGGCAATCTTGATATCAAACTCAGTTAAATTCCAAATGTTTAAAGAAATAAAAGACAAAGAAGGGAGGTATATCATGGTAAAGGGCAAAGTTGATAATAATATCCTGTCTGGTGAATATCTATGCTCCCCCAGATAGTGATAAACATTTTTTCAAATCCCTATTTGATATTATTGCAATGGAAGCGGAAGGAATTTGTATATGTGGGGGGGGGGGGATCTGAACGCTGTACTGAATCATAGGCTTGATACGACAAGTAAAAAGAAGAATAAGAACCAGTTAACAAAACTACTAAACACTACCTGTGAAGAATTTGGTTTTCTTGATGTCTGGAGGAATTTTCACCCTCTAGAAAGAGACTATACACATTACTCAATACCGCACTCAGTTTACTCCAGAATATAGACTATTTCCTAATGCAGAAAGAAGACTGTTATAGGATAACGGATTGCAGAATTGGCGTGGCAGATGTATCAGACCATAATGCCATATACTTAACAAATCAAATGGACAGTAGAAGGAAAAACGCAGTGTGGCGATTAAATGTTGGAATACTGAATGATAAAACAACTGTTAATGATATTAAATTGGAAATCAAAACCTATCTAGAGGAGAATGACAATGGGGAGGTGGACCCATCCATACTATGGGACTCATTGAAGGCTGTAATACGAGGTAGGTTAATTGCGAGGGCATCACATATCAAAAAGGCCAGAATGAAAACATATAATAAGTTGATTACAGACCTGAAGGATTTAGAACAGAAGTGCAAAAATAATAAGGACCAGAGAACTTATAAGCAAATAGAAGATTTGAGGGGACAAATGGATGGAATATTGGGTCAAGAGGTGGAGAAAGAAGCAAGATTTGTAAAACAGACACATTATGAGCTTGGCCCTAAATCCACTAAAATACTTGCCCGAAGGCTACACAAACAACAGGCTGACAACACCATACACAAAATTAAGGACCCCTGCACACAGAATTTGAAGAGTGATCCAAAAGAAATAGAATATCTCTTCCAGGAATATTATAAAGAATTATATACTCAAACCTCTACAGTAGATGGGGAATCAATGAGGACTTTTTTAAGTACACTAGATCTGCCCTGTATTGGAGAGAAACAAAATAAAAAAAATCACAGCAGAAATATCACTGGAGGAGATAGAGAAGACAATTGGTAGGATGAAATCAAACAAGGCCCCAGGCAGCGACGGTTTCCTTATAGAATGGTATAAAATATTTCGGAATTAGCTGAACCCACTTCTGAGAACCTATAACTGGATTATCAAAGAAGGCAAGACACCCCCATCATGGAAAGAGGCAATTATAACATTAATCTCCAAAGAGACAAAGAGAACAAAGACAAGGAAAATTGTACCAACTACAGACCAATATCAATTCTAAATGTGGACTATACATTATATTCTTCAATTATCTCCAAACGATTTAAAAAGTTCATGCCAGATTTAATTGATGAAGACCAGACTGGTTTTATAATAGGCAGACAAACACAGGACAGCATTAGAAGAACCCTACATATAATACACAAGATTCAAAAGGAAAGTACGCATGCTGTCCTGATAAGTCTAGACGCGGAAAAGGCTTTTGATAGTGTTAATTGGGAATTCTTATATCAAACACTAGAAAGATTTGGCTTTACCGAAGAGTCAATTCAAGTTATTAAAGCAATTTACCAGCAACCTACTGCAAGAGTAAAGGTGAATGGGTCCTTAACTGAGAGATTTGTGTTAGGAAGAGGAACGAGACAGGGATGTTGTCTTAGCCCTACCCTGTTTGCTAGATATATTGAACCATTGGCTCAAACGATTCGTCAAGATAGGGAACTGAGGGGAGTAACTATAAGAGACAGAGAACATAAAATTGGCCTTTTCGCAGATGATGTAATGATGTATCTCACGGAAGTAAACACCTAATTTCCAAGGATGATGGGGATCATAGATAAATTTAATTTTTATGCAGGATATAAAGTGAATAGTTCAAAAACTCAAATCCTCCTATTTAATTGTCCTCCTCCAGAAGAAATCAAACAAAATTATAATATTAAATGGGATTCAAAATCAATCAAATACCTGGGGGTACATATAACAAAAAATGTTGTATGGGGCCGATTATAATCACATCAATCAAAACATAAGAAAGCATATAGAAAGATGGTCCACCTATCCAATGGATTTTAGTAGTAAGATAAACGTGGTGA
Organism: Okamejei kenojei; assembly: GCA_035221665.1. Classification (NCBI taxonomy): domain Eukaryota; kingdom Metazoa; phylum Chordata; class Chondrichthyes; order Rajiformes; family Rajidae; genus Okamejei; species Okamejei kenojei. Next base: position 115,678,700 of record CM069132.1, on the reverse strand, counting down.
AAATGAATATTTTGTCAAGGCAATTGTACTTGTTTCAATCTCTGCCAATAGAGGTACCATTAAAACAATTCACGGAATGGAATAAATTAATATCTAGATTTATTTGTGGAGGAAAGAAGGCCAGAATTCGATATACTACGCTCCAGTTGCCAAAGGACAAAGGTGGAATGGCACATCCAAATTTTAGGATTTTTTTTTTGCAGCCCAACTTCGACCACTAATTAATTGGTGTGAGGACAGCTATATATATCTAGGTGGAAAGAGATTGAGACACATATCCCTGACTTCCACATCCAAACACTTTTGGGTGAAAAAGCGCTTCCTGGACATATCAGGAGTATAATCGATCCAATAACGAGATTTACTTTAGAAACCAGGATCACTCTTACCAGACAACTTAAATTGAATAAATGACAAAAAGTTTTAAGATGGATAGCTTTGGATAACAATTTAAACCAGAGATGTATGACTCAACATTTAAACAGGGGATGAAGAAAGGAATGATTGCATTTTGTACTGTTATTGAAAATGGAGACCTAATAAGTTTTCAAGATTTGCACTTCGGAACCAAGACTTGTTTAGATACCTCCAACTGAGATATTATTACAATAAAAAGAAAAAAAGGAAGCACTAGAAGAAAATAATCCAGTGATAGAAGTGATAGTTAATGCGTATCATCAAAAAACATTAAGGATTATTTCTAAACTTTATCATAGTTTAATGGAATGTCAAGCTAAAACTACATTTTATGTAAAATATGTGGGAAAAGAAATTGAACATTACAATCTCAGATGAAGAATGGCATCATATGTGTGTAAAACTACAGACATCCACTACTTCACAAAATTGGAGAGAATTTAATTGGAAATTTTTGATTTGTTTCTTTATTACGCCTAACATAAAAAGCAAGCAAATTCTAATGCAGCAAACATGCTGGAGGCAATGTGGTCAAACAGACGCAAATCATGCACATATCTTCTGGAGTTGCCCAAAAATAGAACCATTTTTGGGACAGAGTGAATTCAGAATTAACGGAGGTATTAGGATATATAGTCTCCAAGAAGTGTTCCATTTTATACCTGGGTAATATAAATACAGTGGTGCTGAAGGAAGATCATTATTTGGTTAAAATCCTACTCACAGCTGGCAGAAAGACCATCACAAGAAACTGGCTTGCAGCGGACACACCCAGACTTAGACAATGGTTAGACATAGTACAGGAAGTATTTGTCATGGAGAAAATGACATATTCTCTAAGAGTGAAAAAAGATGCATTTAACAGAACATGGGAAAAATGGATTAGGTATAGAAATAAAGACATCAACACTGTATAATTTTATTGACAATAATGTAAGTTATTGGAAAATGTTTTAATATGAAAATAGTTCTGTATACTGCATCATTAATTGTAAACTGAACCCCCCGCTACACTGTTGTACGGGGGGTTCAGTTTACAATTAATGATGCAGACTCAATAATAATCAATTAATGATTACAAACATTGTATTGTTGTATGTTTCGTTGTTATGTTTGTGTTTTATTTGTGTATACATAAAAGCAATAAAAACTAAAGTGGAAAAAAAAAGAAATAAGTACGATAGATTGAGAAACCACATCAAAATGATTGATTTTGTCAAGTAATGACTGACATGTAATCAAGTAATAGTTAGATTGGAAATAAGTATATCCTCGTAAAGGCGGAAAACTGTATGGGAAGCGTCCTAACTGTAATGGACAAAGTTAGCAATCATTTTATGTTAAAGGAAAAGTCTTATAATATTGCCTAAGAGAACCAAAACCAAAATGTGTGGGTTCAAAATTCAGCAAAAGAGGACCTTGGCATTGATAAGTAATCTGGTGAAAAACATAGAAAAAGGCTTCGCTTCCTGAGGTGGATCACAATCTCCTTTGTCTTACTGACATTGAGGGAATTGTTATTGTTTTGGTACCAGGTTACGAGGGTCTCAATTTCAGTAATATAGGTCTTTGATTAGGTTGGAGAAGCTGCATTTATTCTTGTTGGACCAGAAAAGATTAAGGAGAGAATTGACAGAGGTGGACAAGATTATGAAAGATTTAGATGAGAAAATCAAACTAGCTATAGGGCTCAGTTAATGCAAGAAACATGCATGAATGTCAGGAAAAGCTGTTTTATGCAATAAATGGCAATGACCCAGAACTTGCTGTCCATGAGGTAGGGGAATGGAACCAATCCATAATTTCAAAGAGAAACTTAAGGGAAATAAAATTACTCAGTTAGAGAGAACGAATAGTAGATTTCATTTGAATTGGTTTCCAGATAGAGATAGCATAATACTCAATTGGCCACCTCCAGTGAAAATGTGATTCTATGACTATTTGATTAACATGGTATCATTCATAACCTCAGTTCATTCCAATGCACTTTGCAGCTAATTGTGCTCACGTTTAATGTAGGGAATCTGGCAGCCAATTCACATGTGCAGGCTCCCACACAGATGGCAGCGCCACAAACAAAACTTGATAATGACCATATCATCTGTTTTTAGGTACTAAAGAATAAATATTGGCCAAGACACCGGAATAACTCCTCCGCTTTTCTTCGAAATAGCACTGTCAGATCATTTGTATCCATCTGAGCGACCAGATGGGGTTTCATTTTAATGCTTTATCTTAAAAGATGGCATTTTAGACAACGCAACAATCCTTCAGTATTTTGGAGGCCGAGGTGCATGGTGCATCCAATCTCTGGAGGTAGATTTAAACCCACAACTTTCAAAGTCGAACGTGAGAGGGTCAACAACTGAGGCACCTGACAAAATTTCAGCTGTGAAAGCATGAAAGAATAAAAAGAGATTGAAATGGACCAGACAATGTACTGAGAAGTTGGGATGGGGGTTAAGTGTTTTGTGAGAGTTTTGAAAGGAGGGGGCAGTGCAGTTGGCAAAGTGTGGAAACTTTATGCCAAGGAGGTTTAGTGACATGGTTACACCCGAGTCTGGGTGAGGAAAACTGAAGGAGGATCTCAAGTAAGTGCTGAGTATAGATGGAAGTTTAGCCACATTTTGTTTGTGTTAAGCTGGTGTGTAGAACAAGGATCAGAGCTTCAAATAAACTGGAAGAGGACAGTGTGACATGCATGAGCAGGAGTGTTCTTGTATGTAGATCATAACTCTAATCCTGTAAGTTCTAATTTTGTTAAATAACTAATACATTTAAAAGACACTTGGATTACTTTTGAAAGTCATTTGGACAGGTACATGGATAGGAAAGGTTTAGAGGGATATGGGCTAAACACAGGCAGGTGCGACTAGTGTCACTGGGGCATGTTGGTCAGCATAGGCAAGATGGGTCAAAGGGCCTATTTTCATGTTGTATAACTCTCATCTATGGAACCATTGTGGAATCCATGAAATATTGTAAGACGATAACCAGTGTAAGCATTATTTCTATGGTGAACCAATTGTGTAACCTTGGATTGTCAACCATTGGGACCTGGGAGTTTATGGGTCATCCATTAGTCCCATTAGCTTAGAGTTATAGTCATGGTTGGTTTTCTGGCTCCAGATTACCCTACTCTGCATAAAGGACTCTGTGTATTTACCCTATCATGATTTTATACACCTCTAAAGGATCACCCCTCATCCTCTTGCGCTCCAAGGAATACTCCCTATAACTCAATGTGATCAGCCATGATCATATTGAATGGCGGTGCTGGCTCGAAGGGCCGAATGGCCTACTCCTGCACCTATTGTCTATTATCTAGCCTCGACTACTGGCAAAATCCTCGATGTACCCTTTCCAGTTTGACAACATCATTCATATAACATGGTGACCTAAACTGAACACAACACTCCAAATATGGCTTCACCAATGTCTTATGCAACTGTAACAAACCCTCCCAACTTCTGTACTCAAAAATTCTCCAACACTATTTTTCTTAATGATAATTTATTTTAGCTCTTTATTCACTCTGGATCTGTTGATCTCCATTTCCAGTAGATTTTACATGTCTCCTTCCATGAAGGTTCAACTGTAAATGTTTATATGGCTCTACAACAAGGAAAATATTACTGTGGATCCCTCAGACTGAGAATGGAAAATAAATGACATGAATTTAAACAATTATGTATATTGATGGCTCCGAAGAAGAGATGGTACATATCACCAGCAACTTGTCCTGTATCAGCCATATAACCATATAACCATATAACAATTACAGCACGGAAACAGGCCCTCTCGGCCCTTCCAGTCCGTGCCGACCATTTGTTTTCCCCTAGTCCCATCTACCTGCACTCAGACCATACCCCTCCATTCCCTTCACGTCCATATACCTATCCACTTTACTCTTAAATGTTAAAATCGATCCTGCCTCCACCACTTCTGCTGGAAGCCGATTCCACACAGCCACCACCCTCTGAGTAAAGAAGTTCCCCCTCACGTTACCCCCGAAACCTCTGTCCCTTAATTCTCATGTCATGCCCTCTTGTTTGAAACTTCCCTACCCTCAATGGGAAAAACGTATCCACGTCAACTCTGTCTATCCCTTTCATCATTTTAAAGACCTCAATCAAGTCCCCCCCTTAACCTTCTGCGCTCCAAAGAATAAAGACCTAACTTGTTCAAACCTTTCTCTGTAACATAGTTGCTGGAACCCTGGCAACATTCTAGTAAATCTCCTCTGTACTCTCTCTATTTTGTTGACATCCTTCCTATAACTAGGCGACCAAAATTGTACACCATACTCCAGAATTGGTCTTACCAATGCCTTGTACAATTTTAACATTACTTCCCTACTCCTATATTCAATGCTCTGATTTATAAAGGCCAGCACACCAAAGGCTTTCTTTACCACCCTATCTACATGCGATTCCACTTTCAGGGAACTATGCACAGTTATTCCTAGATCCCTCTGTTCCACAGCATTCCTCAATTCCCTACCATTTACCATGTACGTCCTATTTTGATTTGTCCTGCCAAGATGTAGCACTTCACACTTATCAGCATTAAACTCCATCTGCCATCTTTCAGCCCACTTATCCAAATGGCCCAAATCTCTCTGTAGACTTTGAAAATCTACTTCATTATCCACAACACCACCTATCTTAGTATCATCTGCATACTTACTTATCCAATTTTCCACCCCATCATCCAGATCATTGATGTACATGACAAACAACAGTGGACCCAACACAAATCCCTGAGGCACCCCACTGGTCACCGGCTTCCAACCTGACAAACAGCCATCCACCATTACTCTCTGACATCTCCCATTCAGCCACTGTTGAATCCATCTTGCTACTCCGCCATTAACACCCAAAGATTGAACCTTCTTAACCAACCTTCCATGGGGAACCTTGTCAAAGGCCTTACTGAAATCCATATAGACAACATCCACTGCTTTACCCTCATCAATTTCCTTAGTTACCGCTTCAAAAAATTCAAGAAGGTTTGTCAAACATGACCTTCCAGGCACAAATCCATGTTGACTGTTCCTGATCAGACCCTGTTTATCCAGATGCTTATATATATTATCTCTAAGTATCCTTTCCATTAATTTGCCCACCACTGACGTCAAACTAATAGGTCTATAATTGCTAGGTTTATTTCTTTGAACCCTTTTTAAACAATGGAACAACATGCGCAGTACGCCAATTCTCCGGCACTATTCCCGTTTCTAATGACATTTGAAATATTTCTGTCATAGCTCCTGCTATTTCTACACTAACTTCCCTCAATGTCCTAGGGAATATCCTGTCAGGACCTGGAGACTTATCCACTTTTATATTTTTCAAAAGTGTCAGTACTTCCTCCTCTTTGAATCTCATAGTTTCCATAGCTACTCTACTCTTTCCCCTTAACTCACCGAGTTCAATATCCTTCTCCTTGGTGAATACCGAAGAAAAGAAATTGTTCAATATCTCCCCCATCTCTTTTGGCTCTGCAGATAGCTGTCCATTCTGGTTCTCTAATGGTCCAATTTTATCCCTCGTTATCCTTTTGCTATTAATATAGCTGTAGAAACCCTTTGGGTTTACTTTCACCTTTCTTGCCAAAGCAACCTCATATCTTCTTTTAGCCTTCCTAATTTCTTTCTTAAGATTCTTTTTACATTCTTTATACTCCTCTAGCACCTCATTTACTCCATGCCTCCTATAATTATTGTAGATATCTCTCTTTTTTTCTAAACAAGTGTCCAATTTCCCTTGAAAACCATGGTTCTTTCCAATTTTTACTATTTCCTTTCAACCTAACAGGGACATAAAGATTCTGTACTCTTACAATTTCCCCTTTAAAATGTCCTCCATTTCTCTTCTACATCCTTCCCATGAAACAAAGTGTCCCAATTCATTCCTTTAAAATCCTTACGCATTCCCTCAAAGTTAGCCTTTCTCCAATCAAAAATCTCTACCCTAGGTCCAGTTCTGACTCTCTCCATAATTATATTGAAACTAATGGTATTGTGATCACTGGTCCCGAAGTGCTCACCAACGCATACCTCCGTCACCTGACCTGCCTCATTTCCTAACAGGAGGTCCAGCACTGCCCCTTCTCTGGTCGATACCTCTATGTACTGCTGCAAAAAACTATCCTGCACACATTTTACAAACTCCAAACCATCCAGCCCATTTACAGAATGTGTTTCCCAGTCTATTTTTGGAAAATTGAAATCTCCCACAATCACTACCTTGTGCTTACTACTAATATCTGCTATCTCCTTACATATTTGCTCTTCCAATTCATGCTCCCCATTTGGCGGTCTATAATACACCCCTAAAAGTGTTGCTACACCGTTCCCACTTCTCAGGTCCACCAAAAATAGCCTCCCTAGACGAGCCCTCTAATCTATCCTGCCAAAGCACTGCTGTAATATCTTCTCTGACAAGCAATGCAACACCTCCCCCTCTGGTCCCTCAAGCCGTATCGAAGCAACAGCCAAGAAAGCACACCAATGCCGCTACTTCTTTAGAAGGCTTTGAAAGTTCAGCATGTCCCAAACAACCTTCGCCGACTTCTATTGATTCGGCGTAGAGAGCATTTTATCAAGATGCAGCAGAGCATGGTTAAGGAACAGCTTCATCCAAGACCGCAAGAAATTGCAGAGAATTGTGGACATAGCCCAGACCATCATACAAACCAACCTCCTTTCCATTAACTCCATCTACAGTTCATACTGCCTCGGCAAGGCCACTAGCATAATCAAGGATGAGTCTCACCCTGCTCATTCCCTCGTCTCCCCTGTCCCATCAAGGCAAGATGTACAGAAGTATGAAAGCACATACCTCCAGATTCAGGAACAGTTTTTTCCCAGCTGTAATCAGACAACTGAACCATTCTATCACCAACTAGAGAGCGGATCTGACCTACCATATACCTCATTGGAGACCTTCGAACTATTTTTTACTAGATATGACCTTTACTGACCTTGCACAATATGTTATTCCCTTTATCCTGTAATGGAACACTGCGGACGGCTTGATTCAAATCATGTTTTATCTCTTTGTGGATTGAATAACACACAACAAAAATAGCTTTTTACTGTACCTCACTGCAAGCAACCAATATATAATAAACCATGTTCAAGAGCAGCCACATTCTGCACACTCAATGAGAACCAATGACAAATACATGAGTGAAAAAGGATGTAGAACAGAAATGATTCAAAGAGCTGGTGTCCAAATTAAAAGCATAGAACCACAATGGTAATAATCCACACTACCTGAGCCTTGTGCATATTGGCAAAGGGCAAATGAGATTATTTATATTGACGGTGTGACTCAGAGGTTAGTGTGTGAGAAATTGGTTTCAACACATAGAGCTCTAGCACATGTACAGGGGGGAAAGGAGCTGTGCAATTGATTTGGTCTTCACTTGAATTTGTTTAGCACCTGTATCAAATAACCACAAATCAAATAACTAGAGCTGTAGATGAGAGTTTAAACTAAAGTATTTGTGGGAGGATTCTCTAGTGAGAGGAAATATAGACAGTGATAGTGGAAGAACAAAAGATAGTAAAGATTGCAAAAATGGGTAAAGATTACCATATCGCGACCTTGCCTGAGGGTTTGATGGTCAGTGGGACTGGAAACCTGCACGAAAGCTCGTCTAATCCGCTCGAAAGCTCATTGGCTGGCGGGACCCGCCTGAAGATAATTCAGACGGCATAACCGAGGGCCCGCCCAAAGGCTTGTCGGTTGGCGGTACCGGAAGGGAGCTGGAGGCATCGGGCGCTAGGAGCAATGGCCAGTAGGAGGGTGAACCGGGGTCATTCCTCCAGTGCCTTCAAAGTAGACTGCAGGAGACACCCCCGGGACAAAAAGATGGCCGGTCAAGGAGAAGGAAGTAAATTCGCGGGAACAGCTCCAGTACATCAAGCGTGCAGGCTGGCCGGACTTTAAATAATGGCGTCAATAATGGCGATGCCTGCATGTGTAATATATGCAAAAGAATTTCACTGAGCAATTGCATATGTGACAAATAAAGCGCTATTTACTGTTGAACTATCTATATAATTAGAAGTCTCATCTTGACCACTTCCTGTCTGTGCTGTATATTGATTTTAGAAAAAACACCACGCTGTATCACTGTAATTTTACTTCGGTGTCACGTGAGTGAGTACGTGAAGACCCCGCCAGCACGCATGCGCGACATATCGTCGAACGCACTGCGGAAGCGATAGTCAGGAGGAGCGACAGCGTAAGTTTAAAAAACAACCGGAGGTAAGTACTTACCATTCTGGTAGAGACTCTGTGTGTGTGTTTTCACAGCAAGAAGAACAGCATGGAGTCCAGGAAATCGCGGAGAGCAGCGGCTAAAATCGCTGCTGTGGAAAGCAGCCAGCAGCGTGCCGACTCTCCAGAGCTGCAGGTGCATCCAGTAGACCCCGACTTCTCGCCGCAACAGACCGCAGGTGCGCCGCGGTCCGGTGGCAAAACCAACCGGAAGTAGGACAGGTCCGTACCCGAGGACACCCCGTTCGCAGATAGCGACGGCGGTCATCTTACCCGCATGGAGCGGATGGTGGAGCAATTGGTCCAGCGTGACCTGCTTATGCAGGGGCAGAGTCACAGTGGGTCTCCTCGCAGACCCACGGCAGCATCCTATCAAGGACTGCCAAATGTCTCAACCTCTTCGCAGGGGAGCATTGGGGGTCAGAACTGGGCTGACCCTGAAGAAGGGGACATGGCTGAAGACTCACCTGTGTTAGGGGTGCCGCAGGAAGAATTATTGGGTATGGTCAACAAATTCGCTATGCCTACCCATAAAGGACTGCCATTGCATCCCAAGCTGGCAGCCAGTATTAATTACATGGCAACAAACCAGCTGCAGGAACAAGCAATTAACAATACGGCAGGAAAATACCCTGCGCCAGAGAATTGTATTTCTCTTAATGTACCTGCTGTCAACAACCCCATTTGGGGCAACATGAGCCCGACCATAAGGAGCCAGGAGGTGAAACTCCAAAGAATCGTCAAGCTGCTGGCTGCTGGGATTACAGCAGTAGCCAGAACTATTGATGGGGTTGAGATGCCTGAAGAGCTGCAGGACACTCTAGTACTCCTGTGCAATACGCTGTTTGAAATCAACAGCTACAGGAAGAGCATCATAAAGCCTGCACTCAATCCCAAGTTTGCGGGATTATGCAGGCCCAGCAGTGCACAGCCGCCTACATTGCTGTTTGGGGACAACCTCCCTAAGCAGGTTAAAGACCTGGATGAGGAGGCCAAGGCAAACGGCATGATAAAGGTGGCAACCACCTCCAAAACCCCATATCAGTGGCGGCAGCACCCCTACACAACCACCAGGAACCATTACAACGAGAGATCATCTGGTGGTGAAAGCTCGAAGGCCGGCCCACCTGCACAACGGTCTTTTTTAGGCCACGGCCCAACCCGGCCTTCTTGGAAAATGCGCCAACCCCACACCGCAGCAACACAACAGAACAAGAAGCAACAGAGACAACCAACACAGCACCGCCGGTAACCATGGAGGTAGGTGGGTCTGGTTGCCTCGAAAATATTGCATGTCTAGACTCATCACGGGTTGGGGGACGGTTGCACTTGTTTCGTCATGTGTGGAGCACTTTTACCTCTGATCCTTACATACTCGGAAGTATTCAGGGATATAAAATTGAATTTGTTTACGAACTCCCCATCCCAGTACAGCATAAACCTAGCCAAAAGTTTATACTTTCACAAAAAGAGACGACAGAAGGCCATGCTGAACTTTTAAGATTAAACACAAAAGTGGTAATTGAGAAGACAAACAGAGAATCTCAAGAGTTCGTATCAAACATTTTTACCAAAAACAAAAAAGACAGCAGATGCCGCATCATTATAGATTTGACCGAACTGAATACTTCCGTTCAGTATGCCCATTTCAAAATGGACAGGTTTGTCACAGCCAAACAGCTAATCTCTAACAGGTACTACATGGCTTGCATCGACCTAAAGGATGCATATTATTCCGTACCAATACACAAGGATCATCGGAAATATCTGAAATTTGTCTGGGTGGGACAGCTTTGGCAGTATAACGCCTTACCTAATGGGTTATCATCGGCACCCAGGCTGTTTACCAAATTGTTAAAACCAGCTTTGGCATATTTGAGGAAACAAAACCATATTGTTATGGCCTACCTTAATGATATTCTCATTGTAGGGGAAAATTTAGTGTTGGCTACATTGGCAGTATCAGCCACAAAGCATCTTTTTCAAAAGCTGGGATTTATCTTTCATCCAGATAAATCAAAATTGAGACCCTCCACTACCATGGATTATTTGGGGTTCACTATCAATTCTGTTCAAATGTCTATCACCTTGCCACCAAACAAAGTGGCAGACTTGACAGAAGCATGTAAAAGCCTCACTAGCATCAGAAAACCATCCATTCGGCAAGTAGCCAGAGTGATTGGGAAACTAGTGGCTGCATTTCCAACAGCACAATTTGGACCACTCCATTACCAAAATCTACAAAGAGCAAAGATATTAGCTCTTAAAACTCATGCAGGCCATTTTGATAGGCCTATGGAACTACCAGGGAAAGCAAAATTAGAGTTAAATTGGTGGATAGACAATATTCAGCATTGTTCTAACCCCATCACTATTATGAATCCCACGGTTACATTACAGACTGATGCCAGTGCAAAAGATTGGGGAGCAATTAATACCACTTCTAGTTGTGGTGGCAGATGGAGTGCACAAGAATTAACCCTGTTTGGAGCACTAGGAATTAATTATCTAGAAATGCTGGGAGCATTTCATGGACTCCGGGCCTACAACTCAGACATGCACCATTTGCATGTACGATTACAGATTGATAATACAGTGGTGGCCTATATTGATCATATGGGTGGAATAAAGTCGATATCATTTGATGAAATGGTTAATAATATCTGGCACTGGTGTCTGGAAAGGAATATATGGATCTCAGCCACTTACCTTCCAGGTAAGCTAAATACAGTGGCAAACACCAGGTCACGCAAATTCAACAACAACACCGAATGGATGTTGGATCGGAAGGTGTTTGCCGATATTATAGAACGGTATGGGACACCAGATATCGACCTTTTGGCATCCAGATTAAATCACCAACTACCAACATATGTTGCTTGGGAACCAGGCCCTGGGGCAGTAGCGATGGACGCTTTCTCGCTATATTGGGGGGGATTTGTTTTTCTATGCATTTCCCCCCTTCTGCCTCATCAGTCGGGTCTTACAAAAAAATCAAACAAGTCACCGCAACGGGTATTTTGGTTGTTCCCGACTGGCCTACCCAACCATGGTTCCCAGTAGTACAAAACATGGCCGCAGAACCCTGCATTCGGATCAACAAATGTCCGAGCCTTTTGGTACACTCTGCGACAGGGGAAAGTCATCCGTGCCATGACCGAATTAACCTGTTGGTTTGCAGATTCTGAACAAGCCATTTCTGGACTACGGACTCTCCGACAGGACGATAAATGTCATCACAGCGTCATGCAGGGAGTCCACCAGAAGACAATATCTCACATATGTGAAGAAATGGGAAGTGTTCTGCACCAGAACGAACACTTCATACAACACAGCCACCATCACTGAAGTGCTGGAGTTCCTGGTTACCCTTCATTTTGATGAAGGATTGAGCTACAGTGCCATTAATTGGGCCTGTAGTGCCCTATCCAATTATCTGGGGTGAGGGTGTGATCACCTGGCTGTGGGATAAGCATAGCACTGGTCTCCAGCAGCTCCTTACTGCATGTTCCGTGTATGGTTTGGAACATGACATTAAATATAATGCTAGTAAGAGTGCTGTTATGGTCTGTAGAACCAAAGAGGATAAAAGCCTAAAATATCCTGATTTTAAATTGTCTGACCACAATCTTAGTGCCTGTAATAAGGTAAAATATCTAGGGCATATTATTACAGAACAAATGACAGATGATGAGGATATTTATAGGCAACGACGCATGCTGTATATACAGGTGAATATCCTCTTGCGTAAATTTGGTGCGTGTGCAGATGTGGTGAAGATGTCGCTATTTAGAGCATACTGCACACCCCTCTACACTGCACACCTGTGGTCAAACTATTTAAAGACAAGTATGCAGAGACTAAAGGTGGCAAATAACGATGCCATGAGAACACTGCTTATGCAACCAACATGGTGTAGTGCCAGTAATATGTTTGTGGCTGCAGGAGTCAGTACTTTAGAAGCTATCCTAAGACACCACATGTATAAATTCATTTGCAGGATAAATGACTCTAAAAATGTGCTTATTGTGGCCTTGACAAACATAAGGGTTAGCACTACACGCTACGAACCCCAGTTGTGGAGACACTGGTATTGTTGTCTCGTTGTACGACATTGATCATTTTTTACTCTGGATTTTTAATTTAAGTATTGTGGGGTTTTTTTTAATATATAAATTATGATGTTTCTTATGTGATTTACCATGATTTTATATATATTTATGATATTTGATATGCAATGCATTTTTAATGTAATGTTGCCCCTTGTCTGGAACTTGAGTCCGTAATAAAGTTATTATTATTATTATTATTATTATTATTATGCTTCGAGGATGGACACCTATATCGGGACTCACGCTGGATAAATTAACCTATAAAATGGTTATGTTAATTGCACTTGTAACAGCACAACGGATCCAGTCCCTACATAAATTAAGTATGGACGCCATGTATATCACAAATGACAAGATAACTTTCCTAATACAGGGGTTACTTAAACAGGATAGACCCGGATCCACTTGCCAAAAATTTGAATTTCTGGCCTCTCCTGCATATTGTCGGCTCTGCATCGTGACATATATATTGCGATATATAGAGGTCACCAAGAGTCTCAGGGGCACGGAGAGGGCTTTACTTATTAGCCACAAATGCCCTCACCATAAGGTCACAGTACAAACCATTTCCAGATGATTAAGGGTGGTATTGGGTGCAGCGGGGGTGGATACTAATGTTTTAAATCTCACTCCACCAGGGCTGCATCCACATCGGCGGCAAGGATTATGGAAGTTCCAATGGACCACATCCTTGCAACAGCGGGTTGGACGAATGAACGGACTTTTCAGCGCTTCTATAATAAACCCGTGGCCACTCCCGAGGCATTTGCAGGAAACATTTTAAGTCTGTTTCATGCTTTACCCCAATGTAGGGGCATTGGGGTGGAAAATTGGATAAGTAAGTATGCAAATGATACTAAGATAGGTGGTATTGTGGATAATGAAGTAGATTCTCAAAGTCTACAGAGAGATTTGGGCCATTTGGAAAAGTGGGCTGAAAGATGGCAGATGGAGTTTAATGCTGATAAGTGTGAAGTGCTACATCTTGGCAGGACAAATCAAAATAGGACGTACATGGTAAATGGTAGGGAATTGAGGAATGCTGTGGAACAGAGGGATCTAGGAATAACTGTGCATAGTTCCCTGAAGGTGGAATCGCATGTAGATAGGGTGGTAAAGAAAGCCTTTGGTGTGCTGGCCTTTATAAATCAGAGCATTGAATATAGGAGTAGGGAAGTAATGTTAAAATTGTACAAGGCATTGGTAAGACCAATTCTGAGTATGGTGTACAATTTTGGTCGCCTAGTTATAGGAAGGATGTCAACAAAATAGAGAGAGTACAGAGGAGATTTACTAGAATGTTGCCAGGGTTCCAGCAACTATGTTACAGAGAAAGGTTGAACAAGTTAGGTCTTTATTCTTTGGAGCGTAGAAGGTTAAGGGGGACTTGATTGAGGTCTTTAAAATGATGAAAGGGATAGACAGAGTTGACGTGGATAAGCTTTTCCCATTGAGGGTAGGGAAGATTTAAACAAGAGGGCATGACATGAGAATTAAGGGACAGAAGTTTAGGGGTAACGTGAGGGGGAACTTCTTTACTCAGAGGGTGGTGGCTGTGTGGAATGAGCTTCCAGCAGAGGTGGTGGAGGCAGGATCGATTTTAACATTTAAAAGTAAAGTGGATAGGTATATGGACGTGAAGGGAATGGAGGGGTATGGTCTGAGTGCAGGTAGATGTGACTAGGGGAAAACAAATGGTCCAGCACAGTTTCATGTCTGAAATACGTTACATCCTCCATTCCTAGCATGGCAGTGTGTGAGCATGGACTCGTTCCAGGGCATTAAATCACAGAGCTTTGAAATCTTCACATAGTCACACACGTGACTCCGAAGTAAAATAGTAAGATTAAATGAGAACTTACCAGTTTGAAGTTTGATCTTTATTTTATGAGGAGTTACGATGCCCTCATCGTAACTCCTCATTACGTGCCCTCCACTCCCAAAACCCTCTATTATAAAGGTCAACTGGTATATAAAGTTCTCTCTTATCTTACTATGTTAGTCAACTCTGGTATCTGTGATTTCACACCGCTGCTTTGAAGAATATCGCGCATGCGTGCTGGCAGGGTCTTTATCGTAATCCCTCATCGTAACTCCTCATAAAATAAAGATCAAACTTCAAACTGCTAAGTTCTCATTTAATCTTACTATTTTGGCCATCTTACTCACAGTCCTCCTCCGCTGAGCAGGCCCCGAGGATTTTTGCCATTGATTAAAAAAAACACAAAGTTATGAGTGTTTAAAAAACCTTGAGATCAGCCGATTGATCCTCTCGCCTGTTAATCACCGCAATGAAGGTAAGGCCCCTTCTGGGGTTGGGGGGGGGGGGGGGGGGGGGGGGGCATGACTATAAAACCCTGGATGCCTGAGTCAGTCTCTCTGCAAGATCGCGAGCGAGTTGCCACGACTGACATTCTAAGCTGTGAATCAACTGAACAGTGAGTCTGCAATGTACTTGCAATAAATGATTTGTTAGCCCTTAATGACAATGCCATGAGTTGTGTGGCCTGCTGCCCTGCCTGTGCTTGAAAGTGCAATGCTTAATTGGAAATGAAATGAAATGACAATGCCATGAGTTGTTTGGCCTGCTGCCCTGTCCTCTGCTTGAATCTGCAATGCTTTAATTAGGTCTGACTGCGTTTGGAAGGAATAAATGCTTTATTAGGTCTGACTGTGTTTGGAAGGAATAAATGCTTTATTAGGTCCGACTGTGTTGGGAAGGCATAAATGCTTTATTAGGTCAGACTGTGTTTGGAAGGAATAAATGCTTTATTAGGTCCTACTGTGTTTAGTCCAAATGTCCCGCTCATTTCATGACCCGCTTAGTGGACAGGTCACGCTGATTGCGTAATTTCCGGTGAGTGCAGAGGTTGTGCTGATTGCATAATTTCCACTAAGTGCAGAGGTCACGCTGATTGTGGAAGTGTCATTGACTGCGGAAGCCGCAGAGTGGAGAGGCCATGCTCAGCCGTGTGAGTAGATTCAAGAATGTTTACTGTCAGATATATGGTGTGAGTCAGTGTGTGTGAGTGTGAGTATGTGTGTGAGAGTGCGTGCGTGAGTGCGTGTATGAGTGCATGTGTGTCTGTGAGTGAATGTGTGTGTGTGCGTGTGTGTGAGCGTGTGTGTGAGCGTGTGTGTGAGCGTGTGTGTGAACGTGTGTGTGAGTGTGTGTGTGTGTGTGTATGAGTGTGAGTGTATGTGAGGTGGAGTGTGCGTGTATTTGTGTGTACATGAGTGTGATAGAGTCTGTGTGTGCGTATGTATGGGTGTCTATGTGTGTCTGTGAGTGTATGTGTGTGTGAGTCTGTGTATGTGTGGTTGAGTGTGTGTGTGTGTGTGTGTATGAGTGTGAGTGTATTTGTGTGTGTGCGCGTTGTGCGTGCGTGCGTGTGTGAGAGAGAGTCTGTGTGTGTGTGTGTGTGTATATTGGAATTGGTGGAGAGGTGGAATATTGCGTTGGGGGACCCTCCCATGTGAAGTCTAGTATTCTGTTAAAAAGGGGGCATTGCAGACTAACATAAAGGGATACCTCTAGATTAGGAGCTGGTAGAAACTCTTCATCTTTAGACTTTACTTTAGACTTTAGAGATACAGCGTGGAAACAGGCCCTTTGGCCCACCGAATCCGGGACGACCAGCGATCACCCCCTACACTAGCACTATCCCACACACTAGGATCAGTTTATAATTTCTAGAAGCCAATTAACCTACAAACCTGTGCATCGATGGAGTGTGGGAGGAAACCAGAGCACTTGAAGAAAACCCATGTAGTCACAGGGAGAACGTACAAACTCCGTACAGACAACACGCGTAGTCAGGATCAAACCCGCGTCTCTGGCGCTGTAAGGAAGCAACTGTACCTGCTGCGCCACTGTGCCTGAATATGCACAGCATTGGTAACAAGATGATATTGGTATATTGCTATTGGTTTATTATTGTCATGTGTAGCAATGTCAAGTGTAAAGCTTTGTTTGATTGCTAGATAAATATTATGCATGAATATAATCGAGCCACATTCAAGTCCAACAATAGAGTGAAGAGAAAAATACCAAAGTACAGAGTACAAACAAATAGACTACCATAGCTTTTTTGGCATTATAGTATATCAGTTCGAGAGAAAAAGTCCAATGTCTGCAATGGGGTAAGTTGGAAAATCAGGACTGTACCCTAGCTTATAGAAGGCCCGTTTAGAAATCTGATAATGACAATAGACCATAGGTGCAGGAGTAGGCCATTCGGCCCTTCGAGCCAGCACCGCCATTCAATGTGATCATGGCTGACCATCCACAATCAGTACCCCGTTCCTGCCTTCTCCCCATATCCCCTGACTCCGCTATCTTTAAGAGCCCTATCATACTTTAAAGAGAATCCAGAGAACCAGCCTCCACCACACTGAGGCAGAGAATTCCACAGACTCACAATTCTCTGTGTGAAAAATTGTTTCCTGATCTCCGTTCTAAATGGCTTACCTCTTATTCTTAAACTGTGGCCCCGGGTTCTGGATTCCCCCAACATCAGGAACATGTTTCCTGCCTCTAGCATGTCCAAGCCCTTAATAATCTTTTGTGTTTCATAGAGATCCCCTCTTATCCTTCTAAATTCCAGAGTATACAAGCCCAACTGCTCCATTCTCTCAGCATATGACAGTCCCACCATCTCGGGAAGACACTACTGTTAATGGGTCTACAGACCCCTAAACAGTAACCTGGATATAGGGTATAGGTTGCAGCAGGAGTTAAAATTGGCATGTAACACAGGTAATGCCACTGTGGTTATGGCAGATTTCAATATACAGGTAGACTGGGAAAATCAGGTTGGTTCTGGAACCCCAAGAAAGGGAGTTTGTAGTACCTCCGAGATGGATTCTTAGAGCAGCTTGTACTGGAGCCTACCAGAGAGAAGATAATTCTGGATTTAGTGCTGTCTAATGAACCAGACTTGATAAAGGAACTCAAGGTAAAGGAACCGCTAGGAGGTAGTGACCATAATATGATAAGTTTAATCTGCATCCCAGGGTACTCAAGGAAGTGGCTTTAGAAATTGTGGGCCCTCCCATCCCTTAAAGAGGAGGAATGGGAGGAATTAGGGGCAAAGATAACAACAAAAGACATTGTAGAGACTATTAAATCATTGAAAAGTGGAAAAACGCCGGGTCCGAATGGGTTTAGTAATGAATTTTATTTAAAAAAATTGAATGATTTAATTTCCCCACGATTACAAGCCCTTCATATTCATGCATTTAAAGAAAAGACTTTACCACAAACGCTTGCTGAATCAACTATTACACTGATCCCAAAAAAGGATAAAAAACCTTGAGGAGCCTGGATCATATATCAATAGCCCTTTTAAATACAGATCAGAAGATATTTGCTAAGACTTTGGCTCACCGATTAAGCTTGGTTATTAGTAAACTAATACATCCAGACCAAATGGGCTTTATACCTAATCGACACTCGGTTTTATAATCTGAGACGTTCGTTTAACATAAAACACAGACAAACGAGGATCTAACAATTATTTCTCTAGATGCAGAAATAGCTTTCGACCAAGTGGAATGGGCTTATCTTTTCACAGTGTTGGAAAAATTCCAATTAGGAGAAACCTTCATTTCATGAGTGAAGCTGTTATACACTAATCCGACAGCCAGAATACTGCCAAATCAAATAATTTCACCTAAATCTCACTTATCCAGGGGTAACAGACAAGGATGCGCCGTTTCACCAAAGTTATTTGCTTTAGCCATAGAACCTCTTGCTGAGAGTATTAGGTCACATTTGGGCATTTACGATATAATACTAAATATACCACCAATAAAATTTAGTTACATGCAGACGACATACTTTTATACTTTACTAATTCCCAGGTTAGCATCCCAAATGTACTAAACATTATAGACCAATTTGGTGATTTTTCAGGTTATAGAATAAATTGGAATAAAAGTGAAATTATGCCAATAAAAGCTCAAGACCCTTCCCAACTCCAAAAATTTCCTTTCAGAATTGTTACCGAAATGTTTAGATATCTCGGAATCTACGTGACTAGAAAACACTCCTCTCTGTTTAAAGCAAACTTTCCACCATTAATTACTTAATTATATGTCTACATTCAACTTTGGAAAACACTTCCTATCTCCCTTATAGGTAGAGTAAATGCCATAAAGATGATCTTCCTTCTGCAACACCTATATTTATTTCAAACAATACCGATATATCTGCCCTAAAAGCTTTAAAAAAAAAAAGATTCTACTATCACTAATTTTATTTGGGACTACAAAACTCATAGAATACACAAAAGACACGTGAAAATCCAAAGAAAATGGAGGACTAGCTCTTCCAAATTTTCTTTTTTACTACTGGGCAACTAACATTAAAAACATAATCTTCTGGTTGGATGATATATGTCAACAGGTAAATTAGTTAAAAATGGAGAGGGAAGATTGTTTGCCTTTTAATATAGGCTCGATTTTCCTATCTCCAATACATTTGAATGTCAATGTATGAGCAAAATCCGATAATACACAGCACTCTACGTATTCTGGAAACAGTTGAAATTAAGTCTTAAACTGAGAAACCTGTCTCTCCTTCTGCCTATTGCAAACAATCCCTCGTTTAAACTGTCTACTTTAGATAGGGTGCTTGTTCAGTGGAAAAACCTGGGCATTAATACTGCGGGAGACCTCTATAAGAAGGGGACTCTCGCCTCTTTTCAAGAACTACAGGAGAAATACCACTTGAACACAAACAATCTTTTTAGATACTTTCAAATCCGAGATTATGTGAAAAAATACGCACAAGATTGTCCTTTCATGGGTCCAGATATATTAGACGATTGTTTGAATAGACATGCCGATACAAATAAGTTGATAGCTTACATTTATAATACTCTCTTAAATATTTATACCCCACCTTCTGAGATTTACAGGCGAGCATGAGAGGAGGAGTTGGGTTTACCTATTTCAAAAGATATATGGGAGGAAAGCCTATTCCTTTGCATCCTGTATAAAGATACAAAACTTCTGGACGGGAATATTCAATATCATTTCTATAAACACTTAAAATTCAATTGCAGTCAGATGCAAAATTAATAACTTTAGGAATATCAGAGGGCTGTTCTAAGTTAACGACATTTCAAAGACATTTCCTTGATTACGGCTTAATAACCACGAAGAAACTTATACTCAAATTCTGGAAAGAGATAACAGTTCCCGCAATGAAGATGCGGATCACAGAAATGACCGAGACACTACATTTAGAAAAAATAAGGCTTATTTTGGCTGATAATTAAGACCAATTCTGCAACAACATGGTCTCCTTTCACTGAATTTCCTCAACAATAGAATGGTCGAACACAAATCTAATACCAACGCTTGGATGGATGAGCGGGGGGGGGGGGTCTATCACTTCTTCTTCAGGGGTCTTTTCTTCACTCTTTTTTGCCTTCCCCTGATTCACTCATCAACTTATAAAATGTTAAAAATGAAGCTGTACAAAAATTGTATAATTGTTATGCCGATTGTTTTATTTTTGTACAATTGCATCTAATAAAATAAACATTTAAAAAAAACAAAAACGTGGGCACATTGGTAATCATTTTCCAATGTTCTGTAGATTCAGGATCAGTTCCTGTGGATTGGAGGGAAGCCAACGTTATCTCACTTTCTAAGAAAGGAGCGAGAGAGAAAAGGGGGAATTATAGACCATTTAGCCTATAATGGGGAAGATGCTGGAGTCAATTATTAAAGAAAATAATGACAGTGCATTTGGATAGCAGTAAAAGGATTGGTCCAAGTCAACATGGATTTATGAAGGGGAAATCCTACTTGACTAATTTTTCTGGAATTTTTTGAGGATTTTTCAAGTAAAATGGATGAAGGAGAGCCAGTGTATCTGGACCTTCAGAAAGCCTTTGATAAGGTCCCACATAGCAGATTAGTGGGCAAAATTAGAGCACATGGTATCGGGGGTAGGGTATTGACATGGATAGAGAATTGGTTGGCAGGCAGGAAACAAAGAGTAGGGTCCCTGTCAGAATGGCAGGCAATGCCGAGTGGAATGCCACAAGGCTCAGTGCTGGGGCCGCAACTATTTACAATATATATTAATGATTTAGATCAGTGGTTCTCAACCTTGTTTGCCCCATGCACCCCTTTCACCATATGTCAGAATGTCATTCCCCCCTCCTTTCCAAGATTATCTGCCTCAAAAAGAGCATTCCAAATAATATGCAAAGGCAATAAAAAGATCAACATTCTAACAGTTTGAGTTTGCTAATCTGTGGTCCCAATTCCCCCCCCTGAAAACCTGAAATCCCCCCCTGGGGGGGAATTCCCCCCTGGTTGAGAACCCCTGATTTAGATGATGGGATTAAAAGTAACTAGCAAATTTGCAGATGACACAAAGCTGGGTCACTGTGTGAACTGCGAAGAGGATGCTAGGAGATTGTAAGGTGACTTGTTCAGGTTGACTGAGTGGACAGGTGCATGGCAGATGCAGTATAATGTAGATAAATGTGAGGTTATCCACTTGGGCAGCAAGAACAAGGAGGCCATTATCTCAATGGTGTCAGATTAGGAAAAAGGGAAGTGCAATGAGACCTGGGACAGCAGGCAGTGAAGAAAGCTAATGGCATGGTGGCCTTCATAATGAGAGGAATTGAATAAAGTTCCTTCTGCAGTTGTACAGGGCCCTGGTGAGACCACATCTGGAGTATTGTGTGCAGTTTTGGTCTCCTAATTTGAGGAAGGACATCCTTGCTAATCAGGGAGTGCAGAGTAGGTTGACAAGGTTAATCCTAGGGATGGCGGAATTGTCATATGAGGAAAGACTGGAAAGACTGGGCTTGTACTCACTGGAATTTAGAAGGATGAGAGGATATCTTATAGAAACGTATAAAATTATAAAAGGACTGGACAAGCTAGGTGCAGGAAAAAATGTTCCCAATGCTGGGGGAGTCCAGAACCAGGACCAACGGTCTAAGAATAATATGGGGGCCATTTAAAACTGAGATGAGAAAAAACCTTTTCACCCAGATAGTTGTGAATTTATGGAATTCTCTGCCACAGAAGGCAGTGGAGGTCAATTCACTGGATTAATTTAAAAGAGAGTTACAAGGAACTCTAGGGTCTAGTGGAATCAAGGAATATGGGGAGAAGGCGGGTTACTGATTGTGGATGATCAGCTAACATACCTAACAATTGGGATGTGTTACAAGCAGAATGTAACACATCCCAAAACAACAGGAAAGGCAGAAAAAAGAATAGGCCTGATTGAGTCGCAAATTAAGAAACAATTGGTAAAAGAAAAAGGGGATAAAGAAGGCGCTACAACGAAATAAACCCAGGGACTCCTTGTCTGGCATGGCAACCCTGTTTATGGAAGAGGGGGAATGGTGAACAATGTCAGGAATAGTGTAGACCACCTCCCCTATATGCTCGGGTGACAGGAGCTACCCCACTAAGATCCCATAGGGAGGGGGGGGGGGGGCTCCAGCTACTCCTCAGGGAAAGGCACCCCCAGAAGAAAATGATACTGATAGCGACTCAGAGATTAAAAAGGAAGATGAGAAAGAAGATGAGAAAGGTCTGATGCAGAAGGAAGAGCACTAATGAATCCAGCAGTGAGAGAGTTAAACAATGCAGAGCCAGAGTATCATTGAGACAGGATACTACTGTCGGCCCTTGGCTCTGCCAAAGCACCGAATTCTGCACATTGGTCCCCACAGAACCAAAGATTCTAGAAATCAGAACGGCCTTGCCAAGACATGGGTGATGTAAAGTTAATACAGAGGGACGCCTCTTAGCACGCAGCACGATTTTTGGAAATGAGAGGGCAGCACCATTGACTCTTTGACATGCCTCTGGCTAACCCCTTTCGGAAAGGTTTGTGTAACTGATGTTTTTCTGTCCGTTCTTTTATATCATTAACACTGCCTCACGAATGCTGGTAAGGAGGGAAAACATGGAGATACAATTTCAAAACCTAATTGTGATGCCCATTTTCCTTTGTGAAAATTCCATGTTAATTCAGTACATCACGTGTGGAATGGTGGGCAAGCTTATGAGCATATTTGGGTGTATCACAGTTTTAAGAATTTGAATAATTTCCTTGAGGTGTGTATAATTGTGTTACTTTTGAGTGATAATTTTATTGTTTTAAATTGTGTGAATATCTGAGATTTAGTAATATTGAATGAGGTGTGGCAACTTGTGAGTGAATGTCACAGAGAAAAAAAAAATGTTTTAAAAGGTAGTGTCTCTTTAAGAAGTTGCAGCTGTGTGGGGGTGGAGCCAAACACAGTTATTTTCTTTTCCTTTGTTCTTTGGATATGCTTATCTATTTATGTGGAAATTAACTGTTTATTCTTTGTTTTCTTTTTTCTCTTAAACAGAGTAGAGATGCAAAAATGCAGTTTGTTTTGGTTAATCGATGTTTTACGTTGTTTTTTTATCCCCTAATTCAAATCTTTTGAGCCGAGTTCAAAAAGCGACCCGGATGCTTTTGGCATCCTGATTAAAGTGTTAGATAAGATTGGAAATGTCAATATCGCAGAGAAAAAGAAAATTTTGATTTGGGAAAATTGTGATTGGTATGCATTTATGCTAGGAATTTGAGGTTGTGAATTTGGGGAGATAGATTGGAACAATTGGGAATAATTTTTAAATTGTTTTTTCTTTATAATCTTTTTTTTTTAAAGGGTTTCGTTTTTTTTTTAGTTCTTTTGGGAAAGCTTGTTTTGATGTGATCATAGTGTTTGTCTTTTAGAATGCAAATGAGCAACCAGGTTCCTGTCTACAGGGAAGGCGATGAAGAATGCTTCTGCCTTGTCAGTTAAAGACTGATTTCACATTTCCAAACCACCCACAGAGTTTTGGATTTGTGCAGGGAATGAATAGGACACTAAAGAGTTCAAGTAAAGTCTTGACTGAGACTGGACAGAACAACCCCAGCTAGAGAGACAGAATTAACGACTTTTGAATTGAAAACAGGACAAACTCCTTGAAATGAGGGTGACCCCAGGCTACGTATCCCCTGGGGTCCGACTAGAGTGTGGAAGTTACATCAGCGATTAACTAATTTTGTATGCATAGCAATTAACCCATGCCTTGCCAGGTACGAGAGGCACATAAGCCACTACCAACAGGGATGAGTCCATACTGTCGGATTACATATTGATAAGGTACTGGGACCGGAAGAAATTGAGACTGTGTTGAAAGTAACTGTACCAAATGCTACCAACAACATCAACCGCTGTGAAGATTGAAGATCACCCCGGTTGGATACATCTGATTGACTGTAAACGGTTCGGAGAACCAAGAAAGGACAATGGGGCTATTGACCCTCCTTTTATTCTGGGGTTGGCCCAGATGGACTGGACGGGAAAATAATGTGTTTCTAGGAGTTTTGAATTTGCCCTTCGTGATAATATAAGTATGCTGGGTGTGTACGCACATCCCATATAATGATGGAGGAGCTGTTTTCGCAATAGGGCAGCAACAAATGGGTGCCTTCAGAATGGCAAACATGAGGACTAACCCATATTTAAAGGATGGTACACCCCTCCCTTTAAACAAGATTGGAAATTAAACATGACAAGCGCAGCAGATATACCCCGACCGCAGATAATAAGAGGTCTGCACAGGCCAGTTAATCCTACCTGTTTTTGCCACAACCAAGGCACTGGTGTATTTTTGGGAAACAGTACGTGTATGACAATCCAGTCAGCCACCATTGCCCATCCCGACTGGTTAATGAGACATATTTTGTATGTGGATCCTGTGCCTACCCATGGTTACCAAGAATGCCGCCGGTAGATGGGGCAACTTGCCAACGACTAAAATAGTCCCACACATGAGAAACATAAACCAGTTGCAACAGCACACGGGGGGTTCCAAGCGAAGCTTAACGAAGGCTGAGCAATTTTTTATGATCCTCTTCCTGTCCTATGGTTGTATGGTCGTGTCACGGGAACTCATTAAAATGGCCTCCGCTGTGGAGACGCTTGCTAATGCAACTGCCGACTCGTTGAGTGCAACCCAGGAGGAGATATAAGGGGTAACAGCAGAGATGGTAGCTATGAGAACTGTAGTATTACAGAACAGAATAGCCCTAGATTTTATCCTAGCAGTAAAAGGAGGGACGTGCGCCATAATCGGCCGGAAATGGTGTACTTTTATTTGCCGATGCTTCCTCCAACATTGCCGACTTAGCGGCCTATATCATAATGGAAGTGGCTAAAATAAAGAAGGTAGGAGCTGAATTCCATGATTATAGCTCTGGGGAAGATTGGTGGATATTTAATATGTTTGGAAGGACTTGGGGAATTATTGTCCACTATGGATTGATTGTATTACTAGTTGTACTCTTAATTTGTCTGTTGCGATGCTTATGGCCTTTCTTATGTACTCAACGAGGACCGTAGTGTTATCATTAATATAATAAAAAGGAGGAAATGAAAGAGTTAATCGCTATTATATCGTTTGCTGCCATATTTAACCATTTTGGTAATGAAAGAGCTAATTGCTATTGCATTGCTTGCTGGGATGCTTGACTGAAATTTTGTGGCTTTGCTTTAGGTTTTTTTAGACAAGCTTGAAGAGTTTAATCAGATAAGAGAGGCCCAGTTATGGGAACTAACTGAAAATGGGACAAGACACCAGCTAGCACAGAAATTGTTAGGACTGGACTATTGCATTTTGGGACTATGGCTAATGTCTTTAGAATGCTTGGTTTTAAGCAAAAGGGTGAAAAACAACTCCATATTTGGACTTGGCTAGTGCTTCTTGGGACATCACCTAATGCCCCTGATATTCTGTGTACGTGACTCTTGTTGCATAAAAGAACCCAAGATTCTGTGTTAATTTGAGTGGTAATTTGGGAGAACCAGAAGTATCACTGGATACTTCTGGACTAGCATTTCCAGCCACTCCCGTCTAATGTAAAAGTAAAGCTTGTATGGTCTACCTTAACTCATTGTATTTGTCTGTTTTTTAAGAAGTGAACCTTATCAATAGGAGCAGGTGATTATTATTTTTGTTATTGCTCGACCTCTAAAAACTGGGGGATAATAGTACAGGACATCCTGTAAAATGGGGGTATATATCCCCCATTCCACCCGCACCCCCCCCCCCCCCCCGGATCGACGCCAGTGCCTTCCACGGTACGGAAAATTTGACAAAAAACTTTAAAATGTGTTATAATTTCAAATGCTATATTTTTTTTGTTTGTAGTTTGGAAAAGGGACAAGAAATAATCATAACATTTCCTGATTTTGCAGTCATACAAATTATGTTTTGCTCGGGGAAAAAAATCAGCGTATTTTGAAAGAATGCACTCTCCTTTTGTCGTATATTTCTTTTTGATTTTGACATTTTGACTACATTATACCTCCACCATACATGAATGCTTCAAAATCAAGTGGTCGAGTTTTATTACCATATACTCAAGCATAGAAACATAGAAAATAGATGCAGGAATAGGCCATTCGGCCCTTCGAGCCAGCACTGCCATTCAATATGATCATGGTTTGTTCTTCTAAAATCAGTACACCTTTCCTGTTTTTCCCCCATATCCCTTGACTTCGCTAGCCCCAAGAGCTAAATGTAACTCTCTCTTGAAAACATCCAGTGAATTGGCCTCCACTGCCTTCCGTGGCAGAGAATTCCACAGATTCACAACTCTCTGCGTGAAGAAAGTTTGTCCTCATCTCAGTCCTAAATGGCCTACCCCTTATTCTTAAACTGTGACCCCTGGTTCTAGACTCCCCCAACATCGGGAACATTTTTTCTGCTGTTACAGTAAGTGAAAATCTATCAGGCAAGCAGAATGCTTTCTCCAATCACCCCCATTTGAAGGCCACAATCTTCCTGTGCTTCTACCCTGTGCTTGGTACCTACTTCCAGCAGCCACTAGTTGTCCTCCAGGATTCACCGAGCCGCAGCCTGGTCCATGCTGGTCACCAGGACGAATTCGGCACAGTGACTCTCACGGCAGCTTCCGACGCCTCCGATGGCCAACTCTTGCACTGAGGCTGCTCCATGGCCGGAGCAGCAACGAGCGACTCGCCAGCCCAGCAAACACTCGCCAGCCCCAGCACCCTATCCATATCTGCCCCTACTGCTTCCATCCCTCCCTCTGCCCCGGCTCTCCAACTCCCACGACCAGGTTGCTCAGAGCACAGCAGCACTTTGTCCAAAGCTGGAGACATTGAAACGTGTCTAGCCAAAAAGGTGAGGGGGGGGGGGGTCTGCAGCCACACTAGCCCCACCCCCCCGGTTCTGCAGCCCATGATCAGGTCTTTTTCCTGTAATCTGAGTTGGGCCTCCCATGGTAGTGGAGAAGACCAAGGACAGACAGGCTGGTGTGCAATGGGAAGGAGGGTTGAAATGGCTTGCAAACAGGAGCTCGTGGTGGCAATTTTAAACAAATCGTAAATTGCTTTGCATTAGGTCTCACCAATTTAGAGGAGGACACATGGGAAATGCCAGTTCTCAATTGAAGTATTTATACATCTTGTATCATACATCCAGTGTTTTTTATTTGATTATCTTCCCCATCTTCAAAAGCCTTTGTGGCGCCTTCACAGCCACGTTGGTTTTGCATAGTCTGTCACCGCTGGCGACTCGCCAGCAGCTGCACGAGAAGGTCCAGTCACAAGAGCTCAATAACAACTCCAAGGTAAGATGCAATAATTGGCCTTATCTGCACTATGATAGGTGCGAATGTAGGTAACAGGGGCTTCTGGAATTAACGTGACACAAGGTGGCTGGCTCAGCTAAACGTCGTTTGTCCTTTGCTTTCTGTCCTGGGGTCCAGTGGTTCCTACAACTGGTGACCCTGTTGCTACATGCAACCTTCCACTTACTCGCGAAATGTATGCCGATAAAAGTTCCATGGTGTCAGTCAGCAAATTAAAACTCGACGTCTCAACTCTTTTTACAATCAAAACAAGAGCGTGGTTTTCAATACTAGAAGCTCGATTTCACTCCCGCAATGAGCCGAGCCAACGGAGACAATTTGGGTTCCTAGCAGCTCGTCTTCCAGGGGCACAGGCGAGCTCGCAAAGCAGGCCGACATGGTCATGGAGACAACCTCTGCACTGCAGGTGACTGTGGTTAATGCAACAACAGTGAAGCCGGAGAATGCACACCGGGAACAGCAAATTGCAGCGCTCACTGCGCAAGTCCAGACTTTGGCAGCCCAGCAGAACCATCCACATTTCAGGTTTAACACAAACCTTGGAGGTCGGGGACTGGGCCGTGGCGACGCCCAACGCATTTGCTGCAAACACCAGAAATACGTTGCAGCGGCCCGGTCGTGTCAAACTCCTAGCTCCTTCAACAAACATCAACACCCGGGAAACGATGAGGCCCGGCAGTAGAGGCGACTGCTGCCCGTGGGCAAACTAGCCACCGCCTTTTTCTCAGCAACCGCCTCTCGGATACGCAATATCTCATTGACTCCGGCACTGAGTTATCGTCTGTTCATCCCAGTTCCCAAGAGCGTTTCCACCCTAACCCCGGATGTGTTCTCACCAGCGCGAACAATTCTAGCATACAGACATTTGGTCAGAAATCAGTTACGCTCGACTTCGGTCTGCTGAAAACGTTTCGTTGGAATTTCACAGTCGCCGACATATCAAAACCCATTATTGGAGTGGATTTTCTTTCACCCTTTTCTTTGCTGGTAGATTTTAAAAATCATCGTTTAAATGATTACTGTACCCGCGCGCAGGTGAACTGCATCTGCCATCCGGCAATGACTATTTCTCACCTTACTAGCCTCCAACCCAGCACCGGCCCATATCAGGAGTTACTTAAACAATTTCCACGACTAATAATTCCGTCTTACTGGCACAATGATATCAAACACTCTGTCACGCATCATATTCGGAACCGCGGCCCTCCAGTTTCAGCAAGAGCGCGCAGGTTACCCGTAGATCGCCTCAAAGTTGCAAATGCCAAGTTTGACCATATGTTGGAGCTGGGGATCATCTGCAGGTATCTGGGTATAACCTCTTCACATGGTCCCGAAGAAGTCTCCTGGAGATTGGCGACCCTGCAGCGACTACCGTTCACTAAACAACGCCACTATTCCAGATCGATACAGCATCCCACATTTGCAGGATTTCTCTGCAAGCCTACAGATTAAGCGGGTGTTCGCAAGGATCGATCTCAAGCTTGCGTATAATCAAATTCCGGTCAAGCCTGCCGATATTCCCAAGACAGCCGTGGTCATTCCGTTCGGGACATTCGCATTTCTACGGATGTTGTTTGGTTTATGGAACGCAATCTATCGTTCCAGCGTTTCATGGACCACGTACTCTCAGAGACGTTTAGAGTCGAGAACCTTCTTCAGAGTGATATAGACGATGATGTAGAGACGTCTATATCTCTCATTTCCCATATCCCTAACTAGTCTGAAGAATAGTCTCGACCCGAAACATCACCCCTTCCTTCTCTCCAGTGATGCTGCCTGTCCTGCTGGGTTACTCCAGCTTTTTGTATTTATCGGAAGAAGGGTCTTGACCTGAAACATCACCCATTCCTTCTCTACAGAGATGCTGCCTGTCCCGTTGAGTTACTACAGCATTTTGTGTCTACCTTATATTCTGTTGACTTCAGCTTCAAAAAACTCTTCTTTCAACACTACTTTCCTTTCATAAATCCATGTGGACAGTGCCAAATCTATAATTATTTTCCAAGTGGACTTTTAATAGATTACAAAAATGTACCCACATTTGTAAATTTGTCGGCTCATTTTTGGAATCTATTATTAAGGGAGTGTTAAAAATGCACTTTGAAACTAATTAGGCTAACTGGTAACAAAAAAAGCATTAAAGTGCACGGAAAATGTTAGGCTACCTGGTAAAAATACACAATATGCAAATCCAGTCCAGAGACTTCACTTTCATGAATGTTGTTGTCACAAGGTCATGAAAATGATTATGGGTTACACAAAAAGCTGGAGAAACTCAGCGGGTGCAGCAGCATCTAAGGAGCGAAGGAGATAGGCGACGTTTCGGGTCGAGACCCTTCTTCAGACTGGTCAGGGATCAGGGAAACGAGAGATATAGACGGTGATGTGGAGAGATAAAGAATAATGAATGAAAGATATGCAAAAAAGTATCGATGATAAAGGGAACAAGCCATTGTAAGCTGTTTGTGGTGTGAAAATGAGAAGCTAGTGCGACTAGGGTGGGGGAGGGAGATAGAGATAGAGGGAATGCCAGGGCCCGAGGGCTGAGGGAAA
The DNA here is from genome assembly GCA_035221665.1 of Okamejei kenojei. NCBI lineage: Eukaryota > Metazoa > Chordata > Chondrichthyes > Rajiformes > Rajidae > Okamejei > Okamejei kenojei. Next base: position 115,648,629 of record CM069132.1, on the reverse strand, counting down.
GGTGGGAAGGGGAGGAGACAGCAAGGGTTAACAGAATTGAGAAAATTCAATGTTTAAGCCCAAAGGATGCAGACTCCCCAAGCGGAATATGAGGTGCTGTTCCTCCAACTTGCGGTGTTGCTCACTCTGGCCGTGGAGGAGGCCCAGGACCGAGAGGTCGGATACGGAATTGGAGGGGGAGTTGAAGTGCTGAGCGACCGGGATGTCGGGTTGGTTTTTGCGGACCGAGCGGAGGTGTTCGGCGACACGATCGCCAAGCCTCCGCTTGGTCTCACCGATATAGATCATCTGGCATCTGGAGCAGCGGATGCAGTAGATGAGGTTGGAGGAGGTGCAGGTGAACCTCTGTCGGACCTGGAAGGACTGCTTGGGTCACTGAAAGGAGTGGAGGGGGGAGGTGAAGGGACAAGTGTTGCATTTCTTGCGGTTGCAAGGGAAAGTGCCCGGGGAAGGAGTAGAGCGGGAGGGGAGGGAAAATGATTATACCTCTCTCCTGCATTGAGGGATACCTGCAGTTGCATGATGCCATTGCTCCACCACAAATACTTACTGTCACTAGTATTCTATTGGCCTTTTTTTGTTTTGGAGCTATGCTTAGTTAGTCTGGGTGACAGACCGCGGTGAGTCTCTGAATTAGAAGGGTGCAGAGGTTGAAATTATCTTCTGATGATCACTGTATTTTTATGCCTTAGTTTTATTTTCATTTCTGCATTTGTGTTACTTTTAGATGAGTATATCATGCAAATCTTCCTTTTCAACCAGGTTCCTCCTGGCTGGAATAATTGTACTCGGTGAACAATTAAACATGTTGAATTATTTATTTTTAGTTATGAAAGTATAATACTTTCATAACTATTTGCTGTGTTTAAAAGCAGTTTGTTTGTCCACCCAAATTCATATTCTGGAAGTCACAAAGACACTTAATTTACCCTTCAGAAATGCTCAACAATAATTTGGAAACTCTCTTTACTATGTTAATGAAACTTATAGCACCTGAAGACTCACTGATTTGTATTAGTCCCACCTGCCTGTGTTTGGCTCAAATCCTTCTGCACCTATCCAATCCATCTACCTGTCTAAATGTTTCTTAAACATTGTGATAGTTCCTGTCTCAACTACCTGCTCTGTCTGAGTTACGCCAGCATTTTGTGTCTTTTCTTGTAAAACAGCATCTGCAATTCTTTGCGTCTACCTACTACTTTCCTAATCAGGTTTTTACCCAATTACCCAAAACGCGACAAGCAGCCATCGAAGAAATGACAATCTATTTGGCTGCGTAAAAGTGACTGACTCACTGCGCCCAACATTGCTCTTCTGCTGAAAGTGAAAATTACCTTCCCGTGAGCTGCATGACAGTTTAAGATATCAATGATGTGCTTCTGACATATTCGCCAATAAAACAGCAGAATGATCCATTAACCAATAAATTCTTGGCCAGTGATGGGGCAATCTGTTTTTGGCATCTAAATGATTATATTGGAAATAAGTAGGCTAACTAATAATAGGCAATCTTATAAAGTAGAAAACACATAAAATAATTTTAATATTTATATCCTATTAAAACCACTTCTAGTTTTATATGGATTAGTATATAAAGTACAAAAGGAAATGTGTATTCTGCATGTCTGTAACATTATTACATGATAGCAGTAAATCTTCACTGGTTTTATCTACATTCATGGTGAACTAAGAATATGAAGATTTAAGAATATAAGAAATTGGAGCAGGAATAAGCCACACTATTCAATAAGATTATGATTGAACTGATTTTTGCCTCAAATCCATTGTTTTTCATAAACTCCCATTACCTTTGACCTACTTTTACACCTAAAATCTATCCATCTCAGCACTAAATATATTCAGTGTTTCAGCCTGCATTCCCCACTGAAACAAGCTGTTTCAAGACTCATGACCCTTTGACAGAAGAAATTCCCCTTATCTCTGTATGTCGATGTATGGCCGCTTATTCTGAAGTTTTGATTCCAGATCCCCAAATGAGGAATTACCCCATCATTTCACTTTAAAATTGCATGAATTTCATTAAGGCCAACTCTCAGTGAAAGCCAAACCAGCTCAATCATTTCTCATAGATAGCCCTTTCATTCTACTTTTCCGAATTGTCTTCAATGCAAGTAAAGCCCTATAGGCTGCAGATGCTGGAAACTAGAGTAAAAAGTGAATTGCTGGTGGACTAGCAAAGTTTCAGGCCGAATCTGTGGAGAGAGCAACAGAGTTGTCGTTGTTGTTCTTCTTCTTCTTGCGTATGGCGTGCACCGCCTAAAGTTGTAGGACAACTTGTTCTATTTGATCTTATTTGATTGTGCATGCCGGGTTGATTGCATTCATCAAAACTGGGCGGACCACATAAAGGTGGCAATCTCCCACCCCAATAACAGAGTTGATGACTGAGCATTTCCAACATTTTACAGTTTTTGTTCTGGATTGCCTGCATTTGCAGTTTTTTGCTTTTCGACCCAATAGTCCAGGTATGGTGCAGCCTTGAACATTTCCAGCAAGACTTGCCTATTTTTATTCTCCATCTCCCTTGCAATGAAAGCCAATATTCTATTTGCTTTCCTAACTATTTTCTGTACTTTTCAGGCTAACCTTTTGTGTTTCACAGATGAGGACATCCAGACCTCATTATTCAGCAGCATTTCGTAGTCGCCTTCCATTTTAACCAATATTACATTTTTTTCTATTGTTCCTCGCAATATGGATAACATAACATTTCCCACAATATACCCCATCTGTCAAAACTTCCTCCATCCACTTAAACCAAATTATATTTACAAATACTTCATATTCTCTTTCTCCCTACTCCTGTTGGGCAGAAGGTACAGAAGCTTGAAAGTGCACACTACCCAACACAGGAATGGCTACTTCCCCTCTGTTATCAGCCTTCCATAAGTCCTTCCATAAGCTAGGGTAAGCTAAGCTAGGGTACTCTTCAACTGTTTGCACATTCTGCCAGTGACTGCTTGGTTTTCACCCGAGTACTCCGGTTTCCTCCCACATCCCAAGTGCAGGTTTGTAAGTTAAAATTAGCCACAGCAAATTGCCCCAAGTGTGTAGGGAGTGGATGAGAAAGTGGGACAACAGAGAACTAGTATGAACGGGCGATCGATGGTCTTTGTGGAATTGGTGGACTGAAGGACTTGTTTCCATGTTGTATCTCTAAACTCAACTAAAACTAAGTTAAATAAACAAAGAAGAAAAAGGAATCAATTAGATTGCAGATCTTCTGGTGTAGGATCTGAGAACTAATTTCCTAAGGTAGTCTCAGCAGGTTGGTGAGACCACCCCACGCTACACTCGGCGGGGGTGTTAGCAAACGGTGCTAACTAATGCTGTGTACTTGCATTTAACTATGCATGAGTGGAAGTTAAGTATGTGCTGGCAATTGAAATGGATTAGACATGCAAGGATACACACAAGGAACTGAAACCCCAGTCTATAACAAAATGTAACTTTTTTATAATGGTTTTCCCACAGGACGAATGGATAAAATTGTGATTTCACCACATCCGTTACTCATGTTTAGACTTACGGGACTCTGTGCAAGATAGGTACTTATACCTCCTTCCGTCAATTTTTAAACTTAATTTCCCTGCTTCTGGGTTGATCTGACAATGAAATGACCACAGTCGCAAACGCCCCATCAGAAAAATAACTTGCCAGTTAATTATTTAAAGCAAATGATTTAAAGTTTAGAAGCAGCTCATCCATAACACTGCCTATGGATAGTCCACAGTGCATTGTGATTGTGTAATAACTAGTCTGATATATTCTCTTTAACATTAACTCTTTGGCCTACAATGCCAGTGACAAACATGATGCCAAGTTAAACTAATCTCCTCCCTGACTAATCTCATATCCCTCCATTCCCAGCTTATGCATGTGTCTCTCTAACAGCCTCTTAAACGCCACTATTGTATCCGCCTCCATCTCCACACTTGGCAGCACTTTCCAGGCACCGATCACCCCCTTATGGCGCTTTTCATGGCATCTCACATCCAGAGAATATTGCAGAAAGCCTCATAGCAACTAATTACTTCAATAGGTAAGATTGTTTATTTGTAATACTTATTTATTTGCACTGGATATGAACCAGAACTATGAAATTCTTACTTGCTGCAGCTTTGCGGGCACATTAGCACAACTACAATAAAATAACAAAATAAATTGTCAGTTATTCTAAATAAACTAGATCATGACAATGCCAAATCCAAAGTAGGTGGAGCAATCAAGTAGTTCAGTAGGTTGGAGTTGGTTGCGGTGAAATTGCATTAAGGGCCTGTCCCACTTGCGTGTCCTTGGCACGCGAATTACGCGACCTCATGGTCGCGCTGAGGCACACGGGCATCTTATGGCCGCGCGGGGCCAGTCCCACTGAGGGGTATGTAGTTGTGCGCGATAACGCGCGGGGCTCCGAAATTTTTGTAGTGAACAAAATCTTCGTATGCCAATGGCCTGTTGCATAACTGACGGTCAAAGTGGGACAGGCCCAAGACCCTGGCGTGACGCTACGTCTCACCTCTAACAGTAGCAGAAGCAGGCAAATGATCGCCGAGCTCGGCCTGAGGCTCAAGGCCGTTGCGGTCTGGATTCGCCCCCACTTCTACCCCCACAACGGGGCCAAGAAAATTGAAGATGGACGCAAAATGCTGGCATGACTCAGCGAGACCGGCAGCATCTTTGGAGAGAAGGAATGGATGACGTTTCGGGTCAAGACCCTTCTTTCAGACTGAAGAAGGGTCTCGACCCGAAACGTCACCTATTGCTTCTCTCCAGAGATGCTGCCGGTCCCGCTGAGTTACTCCGTCATTTTGCGTCCATCTTCAAATGACGTCACACGCTCCAGACGACTGTGCGTACGCATGAAATCACACGGGACCTTTGCGGGACCGTCGCGGCTCTATGCGACCGCGAGGCCGTGTAATTTGCGTGCCAAGGACACGTAAGTGGGACAGGCCCTTTAGGTTGTGCAGGGGGCGAGTCAAGAACCTAATGATTGATGACAAGAAGCTGCTCTTGAACCTGGTGGTAACGGTTCTCAGGCTCTGTTACCTAATTCCCGATAGTGGCAGCAAGAAGAGATCATGACTGAGATAGTGTGGGTCTTTGGTGATATTAGCTGACTTCATGAAATAGTGTTTCTTGTAGATCTCCTTGATGGTGGGAAGGTCAATACCCATGAGGGATTGGGCATTGTCCACCATTTTCTGCAGCATGATTCATTCTCGAGCGTTTGAATTTCTAAACCAGGCCGTGATGCAACCAGTTACCATGCTCTCCATCGTACATTTGTAGAAGTTGGACAGAGTATTTGGCAACATGCTGTATCTCCTCAAAGCTCTGAGGAAGTACAAGCGCGAATGAGCTTTCTTTGCAATTGCATTAATGTTGTGGGCCCAGAACAGCTCAGAGATGCATACGCCCAAGAACTTGAAGCTGTTGACTCTCTCTTCCACCATCCCGTGAATAAGGACAGGTGCAAATAAGACATTTTGGCTTGTGTCAATTAAGATATTTTGAATTTATATGAGTGAATTTCTGCATTCCAACTAGCATTAACATTATATTAACAAGAATATTGCAACAAAGACATGTGTACGCATCCCTGAAAGTGTGTGTCCTACAGGTCAACAGGTGCTCGTGATGAGTCAGGAGCTACATTGTTTATTGCATCATGAATTCCACAATGTGTTAAGCTGCTGTCAATGTGAAACTGCATCACTTTAAGGCAAGAAAGTCAGATGGTTCAAAGTAAACACTGCGAATTGTCACAGTTTAATTTCCCTTGAGACGAAACATCAAAATCCTGGCTATATTTCCATGTTTTAAGTAGTTTCAATCAGAGGTTATCGGCATCGTAGTTCCGATGTCAAATACTCCTCTTTGCATGTTGTGCTACACTCATAAATTCATTTGAGGCTGGTTATTTCATTCTGAAATTAAAAGGATTCTGATGTTGTTGGACTCCTTTAAAAAAAATTGACATGGACATATGAATGTGAAATGCATAAATTACAATTATATATTAAAAAATCCACAGATTTAATAATATTACAGGGTGTATTGCTACAGTGAGTGGGGCAGCAGAGTGGTGCAGCACACTGAGCTGTTGCCTCACAGCTTCAGTAGCTCAGATTCAATCTTGACCCCATGTGGTGCTGTCAGTATAGTCTTTGCTTATTCTCCCAATCATCCTGTTGTTCCAGTGCTCCAGTTTCCTCCCACATCCCAAAGGTCTGATCATAAAGGTATGCTGTCCTGGCTGCGTTGCGGGCTTGGCCTGACCAAGCATAGCCGTTGGTGTTCTGCGTTGCTGCTTCACCGCTGTAGGCCGCGTCCGGTCCACGTGCTCGACTTCCTGGAGCGGTGCCTGGTCCAGCCGAGCCCCAGGTAGCTACAGGGCCTCCAGCAGCTCACACCCCTTTGAGGCACTGTACTCCCTCCCTCCCTCAGCCGGTCTGCTTATCGGCCCTCCAGGTGGGTTCCGGTGGGCCCTTGATCTGTGACGGGCGAGCCGAGCCTTCCGGGCGGGTTCCGGTCGACGGGTCCTCTTTCCATGGTGGGAGAGTCTCCGGTCTTCGACGGGCGGGCTGGGCCTATCGGGCAGGCTCCAGTCTGTGACGCGGGTCCACCGCCTCGGCGGGCGAGTCGGGCCCAGCTGGACCGTCCGGGCGGATGCTCGGTCTACGGGCCAGGGCGATCCCCGGGATATTCCCGCCATGCGTCTCTCCTCTCTCTGCTAGCGGCCGGCCCGGGTCGGCCCGCGCCGGCTGCTCATAGCCCATGTCGTTGCCCATCTTCCATTTGTGTGACCGTACCATTCTTACATATTCCTTTATGTGCCCAGTCAATTGTTATATATCCGGAAAAGAGAATGGTTCTAATATCAATTGCTGTAGAACCTTATTGTATATTTCTCTCCAATTAGAAATATATATCTGATGTCAATACTATAACCAATTATGTACTCAAATTACAATCAGGGATACAATTGATGGATAGGAAAGGTTTAGAGGGGTGTAGGCCAAACACAGGCAGGTGGGACTAGTGTAGATGGGGCAACTTGGTCAGCGTGTGCATGTTGGGCTGAAGGGGCTATTTTATTGCTGTATGACTCAGTCGCTTAATCTAAGTTGCTACTGTTCCACAACTCATTATTTGGTACTTTATTAAATGCTAATAAACTAGAAAAATACTGGAATGACTCAGGTCAGGGAGCACCTGTGGAAAGAAAGGGAGAGTGAGTATTAACTCAGCTTTACCCTGCACAGATGCTGCCTGACCTCCTGAGCATTTGCACCATTTATTTCAGATATCCAGCATTTGAACTATTTTGTTTTTCATTTATTGACAGTTGTGATCATTAGAAAGAATGTCATTTCTGCAATAACAAAAGTTTTTTGGTTTATTACTGCAGATATTTCTATATGGGCTTTAATTGATGAGCTATTGTTTTAAATGTACCCATCTAATAATAGTTCATCTATTTCTGGATGTGGTTTAATCCAATTATTTAAGATTTGACTGGGGTCATACAGCCATACAGCACTGAAATAGGCCCTTCATCCCATCTTGCTCATGTCACCAAGATGCCCCGTTTCGAACTAGTCCCACATGCCTGCATTTAGGCCCATATTCCTCTAAACATTTCCTATCCATGTACATGTCCAAATGTATTTGAAATGCTGTTATAGCACCTGCCTCAACCATCTCCTCTTACAGCTTGTTCCATACACACACAATCCAAGGGATGTTTCCACGGTAGACAAAAAATGCTGGAGAAAAGGAATAAGTGAGCGTTATTCAGAGTGAATGTAGAGGTGGGGGGGATAATGTGGAGGTGAAAAAAAGGCCAGAACAAATCAGGGCTGGCAACAGACAACCTCAGGAAGGGTGGAGCCCATAAAGGCCCCATTGTTGGCTGGGGAAGGTTTGATAACAAGAGGGCTACGAGTATGCGACCAGTGGAACTGGTAGGATAACTAGGGAGGGGGAGGGTAGACCTGCAAGATCATCATCTCACAGCTTTTGACCATATGGCACAGGCATTAAGGTGATGCAAAAATTGGTTGAGTGATGTGAAGAACAAGAATGGAACTGATAATAATTCATACCACCTTTCCCTACATAAAATAAGCCACCAAATAATAGCATTAAACTTCGAATTTGTAACTACACTTAATTGTTAGTGATCAACGGGTGGATAAAACCCCATAGAGGGATAAGGTGCTATTGGAGACAAATGAGATTACTCTGTGAAGCTATGAGATCAACTATATTTGAATTATTCTGGTGAACATTCAAATATCTCCTCCGTATCCCAATCTTCCTCCTGTCACTGAAGAAGGTTCTCAACCCGAAACGTCACCCATTCCTTCTCTCCAGAGATGCTGCCTGTCCCGCTGAGTTACTCCAGCATTTTGTACCCACCTTCCTCCTGACACGATACATTATTGAAGAAGCAACACTATCATAGTCATAGAGCATGGAAACAGGCCATTTGGCCCAACTGACTCATGCCGCATCTACACTAGTCGCACCTGCCTGCGTTTGGCCCAAATGCCTCTAAACCTATCCTATCCATGTAACTGTCTAAATGTTTCTTGAAGGTTGCAATAGCACCTGCCTCAACTACCTCCTCCGGCAGCTTGTCCTATACACCAACCCCCTTTGTGTAAAAAAAGTTACCCCTCAGGTTCGTATTAAATCTTTTCCTCCTCGCCTTAAACCTATGTCCTCTGGTTCTTGATTCCCATACTCTGAGCTAAATATTCTGTGCATTTAGCTGTTGTATTCCTCTCCTGATTTTTGTACACCTCTTTAAGATCACCCATCTTGCTAGGAGTGATGGGAGCAGAATTAGGGCATTCAGCCCATCAAGTCCATTCTGCCATTCAATCATAGCTGATCTATCTCGCCCTCCTAACCCCATTCTCCTGCCTTCTCCCCACAACCCCTGACACCCAATAATCCCTGACATCCTGGTAAATCTTATCTGCACCCTTTCCACTTGACAACATATTTCCTATATAATTGTGACCGAAACAATAACATTACCGTGACGCTTCTGTCCAAAGGAGCTGATCCCCCCCCACCCCCCCACCACAGTGATGTGCACTTACATTTTCCACAGACATGTTCTGCGTTTCTGGGGAGTGAGTTGCACCCACATAGAATCCTGCCCCTGAAATGACATGAACACCGGTTTCCTGAGAAAGGCGTCGGAGAGTCTTCACATCTCTACAAATCCCCGTCGTGGTGTTCTCCACGATAGTTCCACCTCCTGCTTTCTTAAAATGCAGCAGCTCCACTTTCACCACCTCGGTCTCTTCGTTCAACAAGAGGTTGCGCCTGTGACTGTACGGGTTCTGTTGAAGCCAGTGCATGTTATTCATGGCTATCGGCATTTCCGAGCGCTCTTCTTGCCCGGGAGCCGGCGGCGAGTAGCAACAAGCGAAACTCATGGCCAAGTGCTCGTGGGGCAGGGTACGACCCAACTGGCTAGGATCGATCAGCCCCTGCACAGTCTGAACTTTCCCACTTAACCCAGGCATTTTCTTGGGAAGCACCTGAAAAGCAGCAACAAACAGCCGATTAGGTGCGGCTTGCTCGCTTGCAATCGCGGCAGAATGTAATTAGAGAATTTAGTTTTTAACAGGCCGCTTCACGCGAGTTAGCTTGAAATCATTGCAAAAGCTAGAATGTGTGCAAACCTAAACCAAGCCGCCAGTTTTAGTGATCGCAACAGATTAAAGCCACGTATAAGATCTGCATTGTGAACTATTTATAGATTTTCAATTTAACGTCAACTTCCTCGGGAGGAACGATCCAAATCAGATGTTTCTTTAAGTCCTGCAGAGCTCGGTTACTACTCTTGTTTGATCTGCGCTGTGATCAGAAAGCGGTTGCATAAATTCGATGTCGGTGTCTGCAACTCACCAGCTGGAAATCCCGAGCCGCTTGTCAATTACAACTTGTCAATCTTCACTTCCGCCACGGTCGGCCCAGCTTCACTGCACTTCACCAATGCACGCCACACACTTTCTCGCGAGTTTTCCCTTGTACTTTGCTCCTTAATGCAACTCTGCATGAATATTTGCGGCTGAACGCAAACAATCGAGTTGTGCGGAAGGGAAGAGGGGAAGAGAAAAAAAGCTGGAGTAACCCAGCGGGTCAGACAGCATAGTTAGCTTTTCAGGTCCAGACATTTCTTCAGACTGAGAGTCAGGGGAAAGGGAAACGAGAGATGTAGACGGTGATATAGAGAGATATTGAACAAATTAATTAAAGATATGCAAAACAAGTAACGATGATAAAGGAAACAGGCCAGTGTTAGCTGTGGGCCCGTGAAAAAGAGTTACAGACAATGAGACTCAACATGACGACTTTGAACCTAGTCCAGTGACTTGGGCAGGGGAGGAACAGAGAGAAAGAGAGAGAGAGGATGCAAAGGTTACTTGAAGTTAAATAAATCAATATTCAATAAGGGACGGTGGGTTTCTAAAATGTGTATATTTTAATGCTAGGAGCATAGTAAGTAAGGTGGATGAACTTAGAGCCTGGATTGACACCTGGAAATATGATGTTGTGGCAATCAGTGAAACATGGTTGCAGGAGGGCTGTGATTGGAAACTAAATATTCCAGGATTTCGTTGCTTCAGGTGTGATAGAATTGGAGGGACCAGAGGGGGAGGTGTTGCATTGCTTGTCAGAGAATATATTACAGCAATGCTTTGGCAGGATAGATTAGAGGGCTCGTCTAGGGAGGCTATTTGGGTGGAACTGAGAAGTGGGAACGGTGTAGCAACACTTTTAGGGGTGTATTATAGACCGCCAAATGGGGAGAGAGAATTGGAAGAGCAAATATGTAAGGAGATAGCAGATATTAGTAGTAAGCACAAGGTAGTGATTGTGGGAGATTTCAATTTTCCAAAAATAGACTGGGAAACACATTCTGTAAATGGGCTGGATGGTTCGGAGTTTGTAAAATGTGTGCAGGATAGTTTTTTTACAGCAGTACATAGAGGTATCGACCAGAGAAGGGGCAGTGCTGGACCTCCTGTTAGGAAATGAGGCAGGTCAGGTGACGGAGGTATGCGTTGGTGAGCACTTCTGGACCAGTGATCACAATACCATTAGTTTCAATATAATTATGGAGAGAGTCAGAACTGGACCTAGGGTGGAGATTTTTGATTGGAGAAAGGCTAACTTTGAGGGTTAAGGAGCGTAAGGATTTTAAAGGAGTGAATTGGGACACATTGTTTCATGGGAAGGATGTAGAAGAGAAATGGAGGACATTTAAAGGGGAAATTGTAAGAGTACAGAATCTTTATGTCCCTGTTAGGTTGAAAGGAAATAGTAAAAATTGGAAAGAGCCATGGTTTTCAAGGGAAATTGGACACTTGTTTCGAAAAAAGAGAGATATCTACAATAATTATAGGCATGGAGTAAATGAGGTGCTAGAGGAGTATAAAGAATGTAAAAAGAATCTTAAGAAAGAAATTAGGAAGGCTAAAAGAAGAAAGGTGAAAGTAAACCCAAAGGGTTTCTACAGCTATATTAATAGCAAAAGGATAACGAGGGATAAAATTGGACCATTAGAGAACCAGAATGGACAGCTATCTGCAGAGCCAAAAGAGATGGGGGAGATATTGAACAATTTCTTTTCTTCGGTATTCACCAAGGAGAAGGATATTGAACTCGGTGAGTTAAGGGGAAAGAGTAGAGTAGCTATGGAAACTATGAGATTCAAAGTGGAGGAAGTACTGACACTTTTGAAAAATATAAAAGTGGATAAGTCTCCAGGTCCTGACAGGATATTCCCTAGGATATTGAGGGAAGTTAGTGTAGAAATAGCAGGAGCTATGACAGAAATATTTCAAATGTCATTAGAAACGGGAACAGTGCCGGAGGATTGGCGTACTGCGCATGTTGTTCCATTGTTTAAAAAGGGTTCAAAGAATAAACCTAGCAATTATAGACCTATTAGTTTGACGTCAGTGGTGGGCAAATTAATGGAAAGGATACTTAGAGATAATATATATAAGCATCTGGATAAACAGGGTCTGATCAGGAACAGTCAACATGGATTTGTGCCTGGAAGGTCATGTTTGACAAACCTTCTTGAATTTTTTGAAGCGGTAACTAAGGAAATTGATGAGGGTAAAGCAGTGGATGTTGTCTATATGGATTTCAGTAAGGCCTTTGACAAGGTTCCCCATGGAAGGTTGGTTAAGAAGGTTCAATCTTTGGGTGTTAATGGCGGAGTAGCAAGATGGATTCAACAGTGGCTGAATGGGAGATGTCAGAGAGTAATGGTGGATGGCTGTTTGTCAGGTTGGAAGCCGGTGACCAGTGGGGTGCCTCAGGGATCTGTGTTGGGTCCACTGTTGTTTGTCATGTACATCAATGATCTGGATGATGGGGTGGAAAATTGGATAAGTAAGTATGCAGATGATACTAAGATAGGTGGTGTTGTGGTTAATGAAGTAGATTTTCAAAGTCTACAGAGAGATTTGGGCTATTTGGAAAAGTGGGCTGAAAGATGGCAGATGGAGTTTAATGCTGTTAAGTGTGAAGTGCTACATCTTGGCAGGACAAATCAAAATAGGACGTACATGGTAAATGGTAGGGAATTGAGGAATGCTGTGGAACAGAGGGATCTAGGAATAACGGTGCATAGTTCCCTGAAGGTGGAATCGCATGTAGATAGGGTGGTAAAGAAAGCCTTTGGTGTGCTGGCCTTTATAAATCAGAGCATTGAATATAGGAGTAGGGAAGTAATGTTAAAATTGTACAAGGCATTGGTAAGACCAATTCTGGAGTATGGTGTACAATTTTGGTCGCCTAGTTATAGGAAGGATGTCAACAAAATAGAGAGAGTACAGAGGAGATTTACTAGAATGTTGCCAGGGTTCCAGCAACTATGTTACAGAGAAAGGTTGAACCAGTTAGGTCTTTATTCTTTGGAGCGCAGAAGGTTAAGGGGGGACTTGATTGAGGTCTTTAAAATAATGAAAGGGATAGACAGAGATGACGTGGATACGTTTTTCCCATTGAGGGTAGGGAAGATTCAAACAAGAGAGCATGACATGAGAATTAAGGGACAGATGTTTAGGGGTAACGTGAGGGGTAACTTCTTTACTCAGAGGGTGGTGGCTGTGTGGAATGAGCTTCCAGCAGAAGTGGTGGAGGCAGGATCGATTTTAACATTTAAAAGTAAAGTGGATAGGTATATGGACGTGAAGGGAATGGAGGGGTATGGTCTGAGTGCAAGTAGATGGGACTAGGGGAAAACAAATGGTCGGCACGGACTGGAAGGGCCGAGAGGGCCTGTTTCCGTGCTGTAATTGTTATATGGTTATATGGTTAAATGGTTATTCATTCTACTGGGTTGTAAGGTGCCCAAGCGAAATATGAGGTGCTGTTCCTCCAATTTGCGTTTGGCCTCACTCCGACAGTGGAGGAGGCCCAGGACAGAAAGGCAAGGGGAATTAAAGTGTTTGACAAATGAGAGATCAGGTAGGTCCAGACAGACTGAGCAGAGATGTTCTGCCAAAGTATCGTCCAGTCTACACTGTCTTGCCAATATATAAGAGTTCACACCTTAAACAACCGACGCAGTAGAGGAAGTTGGATGAGATGCAAGTGAACCTCTGCTTAACCTGAAGCAGGCACGTGCTGTGAGTAATTACTCAGGGCAGGCACTCAGTCCGCTAAAAAAAAAATTAAACCGCGCATGCGCAGATTGTTCGCTCCCGTTAAATAAATAAATAAATAAAAACAGTGACATTTCAATTTGCCCAAGGTTTCCTAGTCCTAGACCAATTGGGGGAACAGTTCCTTTCACAGCGTGTGGGGAGTCTGTGTCAGGGGTAAAGTTGTGGGGAGGGCACGAGTGTTGACAAGGAGGGTGTCGGGGATAATGGCAGAAACTTACTCACTCACCGCTGCCGCAGCTCTCCGGGCACGAAGCCCCCGCACTGTAGCTTGGGATAGAAGCAGCTCGGGGAGCTGCGAGCAGCCGCCGGTACCCGACAGCAGAACTGGCGCCACTTCAGCGCCTTCTGCCGGCCCGCTCACCTCTGGCAGTGCGCTCCGTCGGAAGACCTGTCACCTGCCGTTCGCCGACTTCGCTCATGTCAGCGGCTTCCTGCAAATCCTTAAATTCCCAGAGCCGAGTAACCTCAATCGCGCTGTCGGAATTTAAGGACATGAGTGAGGCCAGCGAGCGGCAGGAGAGTGGTTTGTAGACGGAGAGCAGCCAGACGTTTGTAGACGGAGAGCTGCGGCCGCTCAGCCACCTGAGCTGCTTCTCTCCCCCCCCCGGCCTCAATGCAATGGCATTCCACGCCTCCGTGCAAGGAGCATCGCAAGTGGCATTATCCCAATCCCCTCATTCATAACATTCGTGCCCTCCCCGCAACCTTACCCCGGGCCAGACTCCCCAAACACTGTGAAAGGAGCTCTCCCCCCCCCCCCCCCCCCCCCCCCCCCCCACCCCCCCCGGGAAATACCGGGAAATACAGTATTTAAAAACATAAACACAAAATGTACTTACCACATTATTGGTACACAAGCTCCATTCTTCTCTCGTTGTTACCTAACATACACTTAAAATATTGACAAACCATATTTGAAAACCCCGCCAAGAAACAGTAGACCGATGCGCATGCGCAGTGCTGCAAAGGCAGAATTTCTGCTGCCTTCAGCCCCGATTATCATTGACGGCTTCAGGCAGCGCTGACGGCACGTGGGCTTCAGAGAGCTTCCCGTGTTACAAGCGCTGCGGATGAAAGGCATGGAGAATTATGCCTACCTAAGAGATCGGTCTCTTACATAGGCATAATTCTCCCATTCCTTTACTATTTATATTTAGTTATTACCATGTTATAATTTTAGTCAGGGTAGGCAGTGCCTACCTTGCCTACCCTGACGGCATGTGCCTGACCTGAAGGGACTGTTGGGGTCCCTGGACAGAGTCAAGGGAGGAGGTATTGGGACAGGTGTTGCATCTCCTATGATTATAGGGGTAAGTACCTGGGAGGGGGTGGTTTAGGTGGGAAGGGATGAGTTAACAAGGGAGTTGCAGAGGGAAGAGGGGGCTGAGGCGGGGGCATGAGAGCTGCAGATCGAGTTGGATTCAATAAGTTTGGTGCACCCAGCGATCAGGTGCAGGTGATGGAAAGGAATGGAGGAATAAACAGCACGTTTTGGATTCAGTGTCCTTGAGGAGATGGGCAGTTTGCATCCTAGCGGCATAATCATTGACTTCTCCAATTTACGGTAGCCCTTGCTGTCTCCTCCCCTTCTCACCTCTCCCTCAGCTCTCGGGCTCCTCCTCTTCCTGTCTCCTTTCTTCTCCATGCCCCCCACTCCACATCAGTCTGAAGAAGGGTTTCGGTCCAAAACGTTGCCTATTTCCTTCGCTCCATAGATGCTGCTGCACCCGCTGAGTTTCTCCAGCACTTTTGTCTACCTTCAATGTCCTTGAAGTGTGCTTATTATATTCGGATCAAGGGGAGGATCTGACAGTCCCGACCCAAAAGATCACTTTGCCCCATATCCTTCTGAACCTTTCCTATCATGTACCTGAAAAATGAAGGCAATGAGGAGCGAAAGAGAGAAATGTCTGAAGAAAGGCCATGACCCAAAAGGTTACCTGTCCATGTTAACCAGAGATGTGTAGTAAAGAACTGTACATGCTAGTTTAGATGATGCTTCGGAGGATCTCGACCCAAAGCGTCACCTATTCTTTTTCTCCAGAGATGCTGTCTGATCCATTAAATTACTCCGGCAATTTGTGTCTTCAACTTGTGATTGACTCAGTTTCTCTCGCAAGGAAAGTGGGACAGTTTTAACTTGCAGAGCTAGGACAAAGGCAAAATCTCTGACGGAAGGGGCAGCAATTCCACGGCTTAGCCTGCTTAATAAATTCATGATAGCTGCTCACCTGAAAATGCCTAATAGGTAGCATCTTCACCAATTACACCCTCTCTCATGGCAATTTCCCAAGCAATTAGATAAGATAAGAATCATGTTTTGTCTTTCTACAGATTGGTTGGCACGCAACAAAGGCTTTTCACTGTACCTCAGTACACATGACAATAAACTGAACCTAATGGGCCTGTCCCACTTAGGCCATTTTTCAGTCGACTGTCAAGTTGTCGGCAGTCGCCTGAAAAACCGGTAACTGGAACGGCGACTGTCAGAGTGGAACACACACACACACACACACACACACACACACACACACACACATCAATCGGTGGGGGCGCTGCGAGACGGCAGCTTGTAGTTATTTCTACTTTTTTTGTTTTTTTAGTGTGTCCAAATGTGTGCTTTAGTGTCTCTTGGTGTGTCTTGCGTGGGGGGTTGAGAGGGGGGGAAAGGGGGGAACCGCTTTTGGTCACCCCCTCCACGGAGAGGTGACTTTTTCCATGTCGCCTCCCTCACGGCCTAACACCATGGATTGGAGTGGCCTTTCCCAAAGTCGGGCCTGGAGTTTCTCAAGCGGGCGCAGCGTGGACTTTTCATCACGGAGCGGGCGAGCCCTTGCCGGGGGTCGCCCGAAGGGAGTGCTCTGATCGCCAGCCTGCAGACTGTTACATCCTGAAGCCGCGGTCTGTGGAGCTTCTAGCCTCAAGTGCGGCGTGGACTTACCATCTGGAGCGGGATCCCTCGCCGGGGATAGCCAGAGAAGAGCTCCGACCACTCGACTGCGGCCTACAACATCCTGAAGAAAGCGCCGATTCGGGACCTCCAAGCCGCGGAGTGTGTTCGACTGTGTGTTCTGACGAGACACCGGCTGTACATCCGGCTGTCCGTAGCGGCGACTGTGGAGGTTTATGGCCCCGACTACAGGTGAACAAGGAGGAGGACTGACTGAACTTTGTGCCTTCCACCACAGGTAAGAATGCTGTGGTGGATGTTTGTGTTAAATCTCATTGTGTATTGTGTGTTCTTTTTTAATTGCACCACTGCTGGCAAATTAATTTCACTGCACCTTCCGGTGTATGTGACGAATAAAATTGACTATTGGCTATTGACATCGCTTCCTTCACCGGCCCGTTATGCAGGTGGGTAACAGGGCAAGCGGGGGGAGCGCTGTCTGAGTGAAAAACGGTGCAAAGCCAAGGTGATACAGACACACACCGCGATGAACAGGAAGGTTGGCGCTGTAATTAAGACGGCTAAAGCACAGTGTACGGTAAGTCCTTCAAAGCGGTGGGGGGGGGGGGGGGGGGGGGGGAGAGAAGGAGGGATAAGGAGTGGAGACAACTTTTAAGAAGCCAGAGATACACGGCTGTGAAGCTCGGCGGACATTTAACATTACCAGGCGGTCAGGGGCAGAACTCCCCGGGGGGGGGGGTGGGCAGGGGGGACACACCCCTGCCATTTTGAGAGGTAGGGCACGAACCCCCCATTTTTTGTAAACCTGATTTTAAAACCCAGTGAAATCTCCGCTTTCCGCGAGACAGTAGGGATGGGACTGATGATCAGCGCAATGGTTGGAGGAGGGAGGTGTCAGTCAGAGGCAGAAGTAGGGGGGTGGGACTGAGGATAGAGCGCGGTGATTGTAGGAGGGAGACGCCCTGGTGGGAACGACGGCCCAGGTTTACGGTCAGTGTGGAGAAGCAGCGCTAGCTCCACGGCTCTGGACTGTTGTCTCGTCAGTCCAGGCAGGGCTGTAGGTTAACCAGCGAGACAGGCCGAGTTGAGCTGGATTTAGCGCTGCTTCTCCGTGCTGCCCGTAAGCCTGGGTCGTCGTTCCTATAATTACTGTCCACAGGGCCCACGGCTGAAGCCTCCAAAGCCTCGGGTCTGTGTGTGTGTGTGCGCGCGCATGCGCGTGCGGCCGCGAAGAAATTGTGTCACCCCCGCCCCCCACCCCCCCCCCCATGTTTTGATAGCGATTTCCGTGCCTGCAGTGGGCTATCCTTGGTTCTGAAAACTGCTTGCGTTTTTTTTCCCAATGAGTCAATGAAATTCACCAGTCAGCACCGGCTACACCCTACGAGAACCTAAGAGAACCTTCAACCTTCTGGCAACCCACTAGGACCTCCTGGCAACCCACCTACAGGACGAGAATTCTCGTTACTCTCTATGGCGGCTTAATTCCGATCGGCATTAATTTTCCAACATGTTGGAAAATCTGCGGCGACCATAATGAGCCCGCGACTAGTTCCCAGACTGTGGTAACTCCTCATGACCATGAAGGCAACTCCCTGGCAAACACCTGTGAACATGTGGCAACTATGTGGCGACTGCATAGCCTCCTGCAGTCGCCTAAAAGTTGCCTAAGTAGTTGCCTATTTCTTTCAATCTAGTGTATTATGTTTAGTGTTCACAATGTTGTCTAGTCAGATTGGATGTGTACTTTGCATTGTATCTCCATTCAGTTCATAGGAGAATTCTATACGTTCTAGTCACCTGTATTATCCTGCAATGTCAGTTCTGATTCTGCCCTCATACTCCGTTCTCTTGACGCCTTGAGAGAGAAATAGAGTCAGTCACAAGTTGAAGAAACTAAGTGCTGGGGTGGTTCACCCGGTCAGGCAGCATATACAAACAAAGGACATTTATTATCACACACCAATTGGTGTAGTGAAATTTGACTTGCCATTGCAGCACACGAATAAAGATAAGACGCAACATTAAAGAATTTAATAATAAACATAAAAACATTCCCCCACAATGGTTCCCACTGTGGGGGAAGGCAGCAAAGTCCAGTCCCATCCCCTGTTCACCCATAGTCGGGCCTATTATGGCCTCCGCTGTCGCCGCTACGGCAGCCCGATGCTTCAGGCCCTCTTGCCGGGAAGATGGAACTCCGGCGTCGGGTGAACACTCCTCTGCAGCTTGGAATGTCTGGATATATGGGGAACATGGGGAACAAAAGGATCGGGACCCTTCATAAGACCTTTCTATCTATGAATCACAAGCTCCTCATCTCCAGGTACATGATGGGAAAGGTTTATAAGGATATGGGTCAAACGCAGGCAAATGCTATGAGCTAAGATTGGCATCTTGGCTGGCAACAATTTAGGCTGAATAAGGAGGAGGACTGTCTCTGTGATCCACTATGACTCGAATTCCTAGTCAATATTGGGGAATTTAAAGTCATCCACTACAGCAACCCTGTTGCTATTATATCTTTCCATAATCTGTCTGCATGTCTATTTTCCTATGTTCTGATTATTGGGAAGCCTATAGTATAATCTTATCGGATGGTTTGCACCTTTCTTATTTTGAACTCTACCCATCAAGACTTGGTGGATGAACCCTCCAGTATATCCTCTCTGAGTGCAGCTGTGACATTCTCATAGATTAATAATACTACTCCTTTACCTTTTTTACCCCCTATATCATGTCTGAAAACCTGTATTTGGTGTCCCTGAAGGTGCTGTGTAAAATGTATGTGTATGAAAGCTAAAAGTAAGTGACATTAGGGGCATGGATGGATAAATGGCTAAATATTTGAATGTAGAGAATAGGAATAAATGGGTAACTTTCTGGCTGGCATACTTTAACTATCGGATGCCACAGGGTTCATTATTTTGACCTCAACAATTTCCAATCCATGTTTATAATCTGGATGCGGAACTAAATGTATTGTCGCCAAAGTTACTGACAATACAAAGTAAGGTGGGAAAACAAGTTGTGCGGTGGATACAAAGTCTGCAAAGGGAGATAGACGGGTTAAATGATTGAAAATAAGTTTGTCAGATGCGGTATAATGTGGTGGGATATGATATTGTGCACTTTAGTAAGAAGAGTATTAACGCACCATTTAATTTGAATTGTGAGAGGTTTGGAATGCTGATGCACTGAGGGATCCTCAAATGTGAAACACAGGAAGTTGAAATGCAGTTTAGTACGTAATTAGGAAGTTTAATGTAACGCAGCAGAGTGCAGGCAGTCTTGCTATGACTGCACATGGCATTGAGAGATAACAGCTGGAGTACTACATGTAGTTTTGCCTCCTTATTTAAGGAGAGATTTTATACTTGTATTGGAGGAAGTTCAGGAAAGATTTACAAAATTGATTCTTGGCATTTAAGGATGAACTTACAAAAAGATATTCAACAGCTTTGGCCCACACTTACTGAGGTTAGAAGGCTGTAATATTCTGAGAGGGTTTAACATGCCAGATGCTGAATGGACGTGTCCCCTTGAGGGGTAATCTAGATATAAGAAGCATAGTTCCAGAATGAGAAATCACACATTTAAAATGGATATGAGAAAAATCGTGAATTTTTTTAATTCTCCTTCCCGGAAAGCCATGGGTGTGGAGTCATTGTTTATAATTGAAATACAGAGATATATCTTTTTGTCGATAGATAGACTTATTGGCGCGTGAGGCCCCACAGCAACTAGGTGAACGAGTGACTTCGAGAGCAACCTGTGACAGCTGCATGTGCGGCAGTGGAAGGAGGCAACAGCATTGCGCTAGGCCAGGCTGACTCACTTAATTGAACCAGTGCTGCAAAGACCCCAGGCCTTTACATGAGGAATATGAGAAAATCCATATTTACTGAAGCCACGATCAGACATTTCAGAAATGAAAGCTGCAAGATGGTGCTGGAACCCGGCGATTCTCTGCATGCTTTTCTAGAAGAGGATCCTTTTACCCATGAATGGTATGGTTTGGCTGGATAGCATGTAGAACAAGCATTTCATTGCATTTCTGTAAACGTGAAAATAAATAAACCATTGACCAGAGATTATGGGAACAGGCTAGAAAGTAGGCTTGATGACAAGATCAGGTCAGCCATATTCAAAATGAACTGAAGGGCAGACCTGCAGCAATTACACCTGTTATCGACTTTAGACTTTAGAGATACAATGTGGAAAGAGGCCCTTTGGCCCACCGAGTCCACTCCGACTAGCAATCACCCTATCCATTAACACAATCCTACACATTAGGGACAAAGTTTACAATTTTACCTAAGCCATTTAACCTACAAACCTGTAAGTCTTTGGAGTGTGGAAAGAAAACGAGCACCCGAAGAAAACCGATGTGGTCACAAGGAGGACAAACAAACTTAATACAGACAGCACCTGTTGTCAGGATAGAACCCAGGCCTCTGGCGCTGTAAAGCAACAACTCCACCACTGCACCACTCTACCTCCGGCTTCTGTTACTTACATTCCAACGTTAACCTAATTTCTCCTCATATACCAAATACTGTATAAAAATAAATGTCATATCTTTCAACGTAAATTCATATTGTTGGTCAAATGTTGAGCAAATGCTAATGTGTTGTGGTTTGCGGGCTAAAATTCATCCCCTTATAATCTATCTTCCTACTACTAGGAATAATCAATTTAATATTACTTTATCTCTTGATAATTTTAAACATTTAAGTTTTACTGATTAAAAAAAATTAACATTTTTTTTTTTGTATTTTTGTTTCCCCTTGTCAGACAGAATTCTAATAAATCTGCATTATACTCTTTCTAATGCCTCAATATAACCATACCTGTTTAGAGTATAGTGCTGCATATCGTACACTAATTGAAGTCGTTTTTTAAAGAGACTCATCTGTTTCTATAAATCATATACTTAATGAGATCCCCAATTCCATGAGATAATACTGTAGTTTTACCAATGCTGTATTTAATAAACCCTGAGCCACAATCTCCAGATATGCTGGCTGACCTACCGAGTTACTCCAGCACTTTGTATCTTTTTGTTTGTAAACCAGCATCTGCAGTTCCTTGTATTCATAGATACATAGATACATAGACAATAGGTGCAGTGGATGTAGTGTTGGCCTTCATAATAAGAGGAGTTGAGTATAGGACGCGCGACTCTAGTACGGCGGCGCGACTCACGTTGCAGCGGCCCCTACAGCCTGTCTGTCTTTTTTTTATTTTTTGTCTAGTGAAATGTAGTTGTTCATGTTTTTTTGTACTGTTTCTAACTGTGTATATGTGGGGGGTGGGGGGGAGGGGGGAAACTTTTAAAATCTCTTCCCTGCACGGGAGACCCGACTTTTTCCCTGTCGGGTCTCCGTTGTCGTTGGGGCCTAGCATCGTGGAGCGGCCTCCGACCGGGACGACCTGGGGGCTCCAGTCATGGAGTCTGCGGAGCTGCAGACTTACCACCGTGGGGCTGGCCGGCCTCGGAGCGTGGGGAGCGGTGGTGGCTCGCCGCTGCGGCCCGACTCCGGAGCTCCAGCTCCAGCTGCAGATTACTGCCGGTGGACTGTCCGGATATCGGGAGCTCGCGGGTCCGGGTGGGAGACTGCTCTCCGGAGCTCCCGCAACACAACTTCTCCCGCCTGTGTCGCGGGGTTGGCACGACCAGGAGCTGGGCCGTATATCACCCGGCGCGGCTTTAATGGCCGCGGGACATTCCAGCGCCCGCCGGGGGCTCCAACTTTGTGACTTTTGGGCCTAGAGCGGGGCCGTACATCGCCCGGCGCGGCCTCAATGGCCGTGAGACTTAACATTGTCTGCCTGGGGCTTCAACATCGGGAGAGAAATGGTGCGGGGGAGAGAGAAGAACTTTGCCTTCCATCACAGTGAGGAGGAGATTCACTGTGATGGATGTTTGTGTGAATTGAATTGTTTGTGTGTTTTTTTATGAATTGTTCTGTTTGTATGGCTTGTAGAAACGGAGTTTCGTTTGAGCCTCTCTGAGGTTCGAATGACAAGTAATAAAATCTAATCTAAAAGGAGCAAAGAGGTCCTTCTGCAGTTGTATAGGGCCCTAGTGAGACCATACCTGGAGTATTGTGTGCAGTTTTGGTCCCCAAATATGAGGAAGGACATTCCTGCTATTGGGGAAGTGCAGCTTAGGTTTACAAGGTTAATTCCCGGGATGGCGGGACTGTCATATGCTGAGAGAATGGAGAGGCTGGGCTTGTATAGTCTGGAGTTTAGAAGGATGAGAGGGGATCTTATTGAAACATAAAGGATTATTAAGGGTTTGGACACGCTAGAGGCAGAAAACATGTTCCCGATGTTGGAGGCGGCCAGAACCAGGGGCCACAGTTTAAGAATAAGGAGTAAGCCATATAGAACGGAGATGAGAAAACACTTTTTCACAGAGTGTTGTGAGTGTGGTATTCTCTGCCTCAGTGGGCGGTGAAGGCCTGGTTCGCTTGATACTTTCAAGGCGGAGCTAGATAGGGCTCTTAAAGATAGCGGAGTAAGGGGATATGGGGAGAAGGTAGGAACGGGGTACCGATTGGGGATGATCAGCCATGATCGCATTGAATGGCGGCGCTGGCTCGAAGGGACGAATGACCTATTCCTGCACCTATTGTCTATTGTTTACATCCTCAATAAATTTCAGAAAATTTGTCAAGTATGATTTCTACAAGATACAAGATACAATGTGATCACCATACAGTCATACAATAAAATAAAGAACACAACACACGATAGGGTTCAACATAAAACATCCCCTCACAGCAGAATCAAAAGTTTCCCACTGTGAGCGAAGGCAGCAAAGTCAGTCTCTTCCTCTGATGTTTACCCGTGGTTGGGGCCTCCGGGGTCCTCCGCAGTCGCCACTACGGGCGGCCCGCTGCTCAGGCCTACTCGCCGAGATGTTGGAATTCCGACGTCGGAACGGGAGGCCAACCTCAGCAGCTTGGACCTCCAAATCAGCTGCTTACCACTGGAGTCCACGGCTCCCAAAGTCTCCAGGCCACGCCGGGCGGAGATTCAAAGCTGGCAGCCCTCGGCAAAGGGCCCCAGGGACTCCGCGATGTTGAGGTCAGCGGAGCCCATGCTGGAAGCTCCGCGAACCACAGCTCCGCGATGTTGATGCAGCAGGCCCAACGCTCTGGAGCTTCAAACAGTGATCCAGGTAGGCATCGCCCGCTCCGCATTCTCTGGATGCTTTCAAGAGAGAGCTAGATAGGGCTCTTAAAAATAGTGGAGTCAGGGGATATGGGGAGAAGGCCAGAACGGGTACTGATTGGGTAGGATCAGCCATGATCACATTGAATGACGGTGCTGGTTCGAAGGATCGAATGGCCTACTCCTGCACCTATTGTCTATTGTCTATTGTGAGGGGGGGGGGGGGCGAGGACGCGACTCGGAGAAATAGTCGCATCCTCGCCAGGAAGCGACTGGGAAACGGTTCCCCCTTACCCTCCCCCACATAGAAAAACTAAAGAAACACCTTCGAAAAATTCTCCTTCATAAATGCTGACTTGGACCGATCCTGTTACTGCTATCCAAATGCGCTGCTATTACATCTTGATTAATCGACTCCAGCATCATCCCCACCACCGTTGTCAGGCTAACTGATTTATAATTCCCTGCTTTCCCTCTCCCTCCTTTCTTGAAAAGTGGGATAACATTAGCTACAATCAACAGGAACTGATCCAGAATCTATAGAACATTGGAAAATGATCACCAATGCGTCTTCGATTTCTAGAGCCACCTCCTTAAGTACCCTGGGATGCAGACCATCGGGCCCTGGGGATTTATCAGCCTTCAGTCCCATCAGTCTACCCAACACCATTTCCTGACTAATGTGGATTTCCTTCAGTTCCTCCATTACCCCAGGTCCTCTTTCCCCCAGTACACCTGGGAGATTGTTTGTGTCTTCCTTAGTGAAGACAGAACCAAAGTACCTGTTCAACATGTCTGCCATTTCCTTGTTCCCCATCATAAATTCAGCTGTTTCTGTCTTCAATGGACCCACATTTGTTTTAACTAATTTTTTCCTCTTCACATTCCTAAAGAAGCTTTTATTATCCTCCTTTATATTCTTGGCTAGCTTACCTTAGTACTCATATTTTCTCCTCGTATTGCCTTTTTAGTTATCTTCTGTTCTTTTAAAATTTCCCAATCCTCTGGCTTCCCGCTACTCTTTGCTATGTTATACATCTTCTCTTTTATTTTTATACTGTCCTTGACTTCCCTTGTCAGCCACAATCGCCTTTTACTCCCTTTAGAATCTTTCTTCCTCTTTGGAATGAAACGATCCTGCATCTTTTGGATTAGTCCCAGAAATACCTGGCATTGCTGTTCTACCATCATCCCTGCTAGGATCTCTTTCCAGTCAACTATGGTCAGCTCCTCTTTCATGCCAACATATCCCCTTTGTTCAACAGTAATATTGGCACTTCCGATTTTACCTTCTCCCTCTCAAATTGCAAATTAAAACTTATCATATTTTGGTCACTACCTCCTAATGGTTCCTAATATCAACCTGATATTCCCAGCCCACCTGTATGTTGAAATCTCCCATAACTACCATAGCATTACCTTTATTACATGTTAATTTTAACTCCTGATGCAACTTGCACCCTATCTCCAGGCTACTGTTTGTGGGGCCTGTAGCTAACTCCCATTAGGGTCTTTTTACGCTTACAATTTCTCAGTTCTATTCACAATGACTCTACATCTTATAGACAATAGACACTAGGCAATAGGTGCAGGAGTAGGCCATTCGACCTTTTGACACAGCACCGCCATTCACTGTGATCATGGCTGATCATCCACATTTAGTATCCCATTCCTGCCTTGTCGCCATATCCCCTGACTCTGCAATCTTTTAGAGCTCTATCTAACTCTCTCTTGAAAGCATCCAGAGAATTTGCCTCCTCTGCCTTCTGAGGCAGAGAATTCCAGAAATTCACAACACTCTGGGTGATTTAAAAAAAATAAAAATCTATGTCACCCATCGCATGGGACTGAATTTTATTCCTTACCAACAGAGTCACACCACCCCCTCTGCCCACCTATCTTTTCGATAGGACGTATCCCGCTGAATATTCAGTTCCCAGCTCTGATCCTCTTGCAGCCATGTCTCTGTTATTCCCACAACATCATACTCACCAAATTCTAACTGAGCCTCAAGCTCATCCACTTTATTTCTTATAGTTTTGCATTCATATAAAACACTTTTAATTCGGTATTCACTTCCCCTCTCACTGGTTCCTCTTTCACCTGACCTTATTCTCTTATCCCATTAATTTGGGTGTCTTTCGTAACTTTTCCTACATAGAAACATAGAAATTAGGTGCAGGAGGAGGCCATTTGGCCCTTCAAGCCAGCACCTCCATTCATTGTGATCATGGCTGCTCATTCCCTATCAATAACCCGTGCCTGCCTTGATTCCCTTGATTCCACTAGCCCCTAGTACTCTATCTAACTCTCTCTTAAATCCATCCAGTGATTTGGCCTCCACTGCCCTCTGTGGCAGGGAATTCCATAAATTCACAACTCTCTGGGTGAAAAAGTTTTTTCTCACGTCAGTCTTAAATTACCTCCCCTTTATTCTAAGACTGTGGCCCCTGGTTCTGGACTCACCCAACATTGGGAACATTTTTCCTGCATCTAGCTTGTCCTGTCCTTTTATAATGTTTTATGTTTCTATAAGATATCCCCTCATCCTCTTCCGGCGGTGCTATGGAGTAAGGCAGACTCGCGCCGTTTTAGCTCCGGAAAATTTCTAAAAAAAACGGGGGAAAAATCGGTACTTACCTGCACAACAACGCTACCGGCTGCTTGCAATAGGCCTGTGACGTCATCAGGCGCGCGACGGCACCGACGGTATGTCTATGCAACATACCCCCCCCAAACCAAGGAAAACCGGTAGGTCTAGAGAAGTAGGCCCGACTGAAGCCTCAGGCTCAGTTTTAACAGCGTCCCAAGAAGAAATCTCAAGGAAGAAAAAGACAGATGTGGAAGAATTAAGAAGTTTCCTCGCTCTACAAATCTCAAACATAATGGAAGAATTGAAAAAAAAATTAAAAATAACTTCACGGAGGAGTTGAAAACTTTTAAAAAAGAAATTAAAGAAGATGTCATTGCTTCTGTACATGAAATACTGGATTCCTGGAAGCTGACCATGGAAGAAAATCTAAATCAAAAGATTGAATAGGTAAATGTTAAATTGAATTTGATGGAATCCAGATTTAATTCGAAGTTGGACCCCATCTCTCAGGCACTAGAACAACAACGTAAAACTGTAATTGAATTAGAGGAAATTGCTGAAACAAGCTCTAAAACTACAAGCAAGCTTCTCTCCGAGAACAAGCATTTATCAGACTTATTGCATAAAATAACTGAAAAATGTATTGACTTGGAGGGACGACAAAGACGCCAGAATCTAAGAATTATTGGCATCCGGGAAGGCAGAGAGGGGGATCGTGACCCCCGTGAATTTGCTGCAGATCTATTGAAGAAAGTTTTAAATCTGGATCAAGCACCTTTACTTGCTCGGGCATATAGAGCATTGAGACGCCGCCCATGGGCGGAAGCCCCCCCAAGATAACTGATAGTGAAGGTGCAATATGATCATGTTTTGGATGATATGATGGAGAAAATCGTTCGCAGCAGAAATCTCGAATTTCAAGGAGACGTTGGTGCGAGAGGGTGGAGTTACCTGCGCTGTGAGTATACCAAAATCTGCAACGTTCCACCCAAATCTTTGGTCCCATCTTCAGTGGAAGCCTCTGATTGGTTGAAGAGGACCAGAGGAAGCAGCTGATTGGGTGCAACCCGGGGTTTACATTTTTACATTTCATTAATACATTAACTGGGAGTTAAGGATTCTGGGAGTTAAGGGTTCAGTATTTAGTACTAAAGTTTAAAGGATAACGTTTTGTGTTTAATAAAAATAAAAAAATAAAAAAAATATATATAATACAGATTATATATAGACAGAGGCCCAGGAGCGGTTGCAGTGGGAGGAGCCCAAATCCGTAACGTTCCATTCGCAGCTCGCAGTTGAGGAAGCCGCTGATTGGTGGAAGACGACTCGAGGGAATCCCTGCTGATTTCTTTCAGTTAAAATCCTTGCTTTGTATTGTATTGTATATTGTATTGTATCCAGGGTACGGGGGAGGATGAGTGCCAGGGCAGTTTACTGTTCTGGATGTCAGATGTGGGAGGTCATGCAGTCAGATAGCTCTCCAGACGTCCACATCTGCGCCAGGTGCGTCAAGATGGCGCTCCAAAGGGACCGTATTTGGTACCTGGAGCAGCAGCTCGATGACCTCCGTCTGGTCAGGGAGAGTGAGGAAGCCATAGAGAGGAGCTACAGACAGGTGGTCACTCCAAAACCACAGGAGGCAGAAAAGTGGGTCACGGTTAGGAGAGGCAAGGGGCAGAGGCAGGGACTAGAGAGTACCCCGGTGGCTGTACACCTTGGCAATAAGTACTCCTGTTTTGAGTACTGTTGGGGGGCACAGCCTACCTGGGGGTAGCAACAGCGACCGGGCCTCCGGTACAAAGACCGGCCCTGTTGCTCAGAAGGGTACGGAAAAGAAGAGGAGGGCAGCAGTAATAGGGGACTCTATAGTTAGG
Organism: Okamejei kenojei; assembly: GCA_035221665.1. Classification (NCBI taxonomy): domain Eukaryota; kingdom Metazoa; phylum Chordata; class Chondrichthyes; order Rajiformes; family Rajidae; genus Okamejei; species Okamejei kenojei. Next base: position 115,620,324 of record CM069132.1, on the reverse strand, counting down.
GGGTCAGATAGGCGATTCTGTGGATGCAGTCAGGAGACCCAGATGGTAGTTTGCCTCCCTGGTGCCAGGGTCCGGGATGTGACTGAACGTGTCCAAGATATCTTGAAATGGGAGGGAGAGGAGCCAGAGGTCGTGGTACATATAGGTACCAATGACATAGGTAGAAAAAGAGAGGAGGTCCTGAAAGGAGAATTTAGGGAGTTAGGAAGAGTGTTAAGGAGAAGGACCGCAAAGGTAACAATCTCAGGATTACTGCCTGTGCCACCGACAGTAAGAGTAGGAATGGAGCAAGGTGGAGGATAAATGCATGGCTAAAGGACTGGTGCAGAGCGCAGAGATTCATGTTTCTGGATCATTGGGACCTCTTTTGGGGAAGGTGTGACCTGTACAAAAAGGACGGGTTGCACTTGAACCCGAGGGGAACCAATATCCTGGCGGGGAGATTTTCAAGGGCTACTGGGAGACTTTAAACTAGAACGGTTGGGGGGAGGGACTCAAATAGAGAAGGCAGGTAGTCCATTTGTGAGGCAGGAGGCAAAGAAGAGAAGCAGTCAGACGCAACACGTAGGGAGGAAAGAAGAAAAAAATAACAAACGGAGAATAAGAAGTGGAGGGTTTCTTAAATGTGTGAGCAGAGAGACAGAGGGGTGTAAAATGAGGATAGGAGCAACAGGTAGCGAGGTGAAAAGTGGCAGGAAAACAAATCCAGGGCAAAAATCTAAAAGGGCCACTTTTCAACATAATTGTAAAAGGGCCAAGAGTGTTGTAAAAACAAGCCAGAAGGCTTTGTGTCTCAATGCGAGTAGCATTCGTAATAAGGTGGATGAGTTGAATGTGCAGATAGCTATTAATAATTGTGATATAGTTGGGATCACGGAGACATGGCTCCAGGGTGACCAAGGCTGGGAGCTGAACATCCAGGGATATTCAATATTCAGGAAGGATAGAAAAGGAAAAGGAGGTGGGGTAGCGTTGCTGGTTAGAGAGGAGATTAACGCAATAGAAAGGAATGACATTAGCTTGGAGGATGTGGAATCGATATGGGTGGTGCTGCGAAACACTAAGGGGCAGAAAACGCTAGTGGGTGTTGTGTACAGGACACCTAACAGTAGTAGTGGAGTTGGGGATGGCATCAAACAGGAAATTAGAAATGTGTGCAACGAAGGTAAAACCGTTATAATGGGTGACTTCAATCTACATATAGATTGGGTGAATCAAATTGGCAGGGGTGCTGAGGAAGAGGATTTCTTGGAATGTATGCGGGATAGTTTTCTAAATCAACATGTGGAGGAACCAACGAGAGAGCAGGCTATTCTAGACTGGATATTGAGTAATGAGGAAGGGTTAGTTAGCAGCCTTGTTGTACGTGGCCCCTTGGGCAAGAGTGACCATGATATGGTTGAGTTCTTCATTAGGATGGAGAGTGACATTGTTAATTCAGAAACACGGGTCCTGAACTTAAAGAAAGGTAACTTTGAGGGTATGAGACGTGAATTGGCCAAGATGGACTGGCAATTGATTCTTGAAGGGTTAACAGTGGATATGCAATGAAGGCATTTAAAGACTGCATGGATGAACTACAACAATTGTTCATCCCAGTATGGCAAAAGAAATAAATCAGGGAAGGTGGCACATCCGTGGATAACGAGGGAAATCAGGGATAGTATCAAAGAAAAAGATGAGATTTGAGTGAAATCCAGGTCAGTCGGGAAGTGGTGTTGGGTAAATTGAATAGATTAAAGGCCGATAAATCCCAGGGCCAGATAGGCTGCATCCCAGAGTACTTAAGGAAGTAGCTCAGTAATCTTGTGGATGCATTAGTGATAATCTTTCAAAACTCTTTTAGATTCTGGAGTAGTTCTGAGGATTGGCGGGTAGCAAATGTAACCCCTCTTTTTAAGAAGGGAGGGAGAGAGAAAAAGGGGAATTACAGACCAGTTAGTCTAACATCGGTAGTGGGGGAAACTGCTAGAGTCAGTTTGAGTAAAGATGGGATAGCAGCACATTTGGAAAGTGGTGAAATCATTGGACAAAGTCAGCATGGATTTACGAAAGGTAAATCATGTCTGACGAATCTTGTGGAATTTTTCGAGGATGTAACTAGTAGCGTGGATAAGGGAGAACCAGTGGATGTGGTATATCTGGACTTCCAGAAGGCTTTCGACAAGGTCCCACATAAGAGATTAGTATACAACTTAAAGCATACGGTATTAGGGGTTCAGTATTGATGTGGATAGGAGAACTGGCTGGCAAACAGGAAGCAAAGAGTAGGAGTAAACGGGTCCTTTTCACAATGGCAGGCAGTGACTAGTGGGGTACCGCAGGGCTCAGTGCTGGGACCCCAGCTATTTACAATATATATTAATGATCTGGATGAGGGAATTGAAGGCAATATCTCCAAGTTTGCGGATGACACTAAGCTGGGGGGCAGTGTTAGCTGTGAGGAGGATGCTAGGAGACTGCAAGGTGACTTGGATAGGCTGGGTGAGTGGGCAAATGTTTGGCAGATGCAGTATACTGTGGATAAATGTGAGGTTATCCACTTTGGTGGCAAAAACAACAGAGGAGGACAAAGGGCTTAAATTAGGAAAGGGAAAATGGAGTATGAAAGAAAACTGGCAGGAAACATAAAATCTGACTGCAAAAATTTTTATCGATATGTGAAGCGGAAAAGATTAGTTAAAACAAATGTAGGTTCCTTACAGTCCGAAACGGGTGAATTGATCATGGGGAACAAGGACATGGCAGACCAATTGAATAACTACTTTGGTTTTGTCTTCACTAAGGAAATAAATAATTTGCCGGAAATAGCAGGGGATCGCGGGTCAAATGAGATGGAGGAAATGAGTGAAATCCAGGTTAGCCGGAAAGTGGTGTTGGGTAAATTGAATGGATTAAAGGCCGATAAGTCCCCAGGGCCAGATAGGCTGCATCCCAGGGTACTTAAGGAAGTAGCCCCAGAAATAGCAGATGCCTTAGTGATAATTTTTCAAAACTCTTTAGATTCACTCTCCATCCTAATGAATCTCTTTAGTAGTTCCTGAGGATGGGAGGGTAGCTAATGTAACCCCACTTTTTAAAAAGGGAGGGAGAGAGAAAACGGGGAATAACAGACCAGTTAGTCTAACATCGGTAGTGGGGAAACTGCCAGAGTCAATTATTAAAGATGGGATAGCAGCGCATTTGGAATCATTGGACAAAGTCAGCATGGATTTATGAAGGGTAAATCATGTCTGACGAATCTTATTGAATTTTTTGAGGATGTAACTAGTAGAGTGGATAAGGGAGAAGCAGTGGATGTGTTGTATCTGGACTTTCAGAAGGCTTTCGACAAGGTCCCACACAAGAGATTGGTATACAAACTTAAAGCACACGGTATTGGTGGTTCAGTATTGATGTGGATAGAGAACTGGCTGGCAGACAGGAAGCAAAGAGTAGGAGTGAACGGGTCCTTTTCAGGATGGCAGACAGTGACTAGTGGGGTGCCGCAAGGCTCAGTGCTGGGACCCCAGCTATTTACAATATACATTAATGATTTGGACGAGGGAATTAAATGCAACATCTCGAAGTTTGCAGATGACACGAAGCTGGGGGGCAGTGTTAGCTGTGAGGAGGATGCTAGGAGGCTGCAGGTTGACTTGAATAGACTGGGTGAGTGGGCTAATGCATGGCAGATGTAGTATAATGTGGATAAATGTGAGGTTATCCACTTTGGTGGCAAAAACGGGAAGGTAGACTATTATTTGAATGGTGACCGATTAGGAAAACGGGAGATGCAGCGAGACCTGGGTGTCATGGTACACCAGTCATTGAAAGTAGGCATGCAGGTGCAGCAGGCTGTGAAGAGAGCGAATGGTATGATGGCATTCATAGCAAAAGGATTTGAGTACAAGAGCAGGGAGGTTCTACTGCAGTTGTACATGGTCTTGGTGAGGCCACACCTGGAGTATTCCGTGCAGTTTTGGTCTCCTAATCTGAGGAAAGACATTCTTGACATAGAGGGAGTACAAAGAAGGTTCACCAGACTGGTTCCTGGGATGGCACGACTTCCATATGAAGAAAGACTGGATAGACTTGGCTTGTACTCGCTGGAATTTAGAAGATTGAGGGGTAATCTCATAGAGACTTACAAAATTAAGGGGTTGGACAGGCTAGATGCAGGAAGATTGTTCCCGATGTTGGGGGAGTCCAGGACAAGGGGTCACAGTTTAAGGATAAGGGGGAAGTCTTTTAGGACCGAGATGAGAAAATCGTTTTTCACACGGAGAGTGGTGAATCTGTGGAATTCTCTGCCACAGAAGGTAGTTGAGGCCAGTTCGTTGGCCATATTTAAGAGGGAGTTGGATGTGGCCCTTGTGGCTGAAGGGATCAGGGGGTATGGAGAGAAGGCAGGTACAGGATACTGAGTTGGATGATCAGCCATGATCATATTGAATGGCGGTGCAGGCTCGAAGGGCCGAATGGCCTGCTCCTGCACCTAATTTCTATGTTTCTACGTTTCTACAAGATCAGTATATTTCGAGATTACCCGGTGGAGGTTGCCAAGAAAAGAGCATTGTTTCAGAAACAAGAAGAATACTTAAGAATATAAAAAACCTGAGATATGGACTGATGTCCCCTGCAACATTGAGAATCACCTACGACAAGCAAGGATACTTCTTCACCAAGCATACAGAGGCCCTTAAATTTGCAAAGAACTTCGGGAACATTGAGAATACTGAGCACATCGAGAGCGAGAGTGACAAAGAGGATTAACATTTAACACTTAATATACACCTGATGATACTGGATATTGTCTCTTTATTGAAATTTAAGAAATTGAACTTTAAATTACTATACTCAAGGACTGTCTTGAATTTAGAATGAAATTGAGTAGTTATCTTGTTATTGTTACAAAATATTTTATATTTTAGTACTAATTATTACTAATTACTACTAATCATAATTACTAATTATCATTAATTATAGTTAATTGGGTCAACTTAGAATTAGCTAAAAGGACGAATTATAAGTAATGTGTGATTCAGGCAATTTATTAATTAAAAAAAATAAATAATATATATTATATATATATATATATATATATATATATATATATATATATATATATTTAAAAAAATATATATATATATTCAGACGAAGAAGGGTCTCGACCCGAAACGTCGCTATCTCCTTCGCTCCTTAGATGCTGCTGCACCCGCTGAGTTTCTCCAGCCTTTTGTGTACCCTCGATTCTCCAGCATCTGCAGTTCCTTCTTTAACAACTTATATTTATAATATCGTTTTAGACAGAGAGGTGCCATCGACGGAATCACATAGACATGCATGGGAAAATGAATTAAGCCAACCCATAACGAAAGATATTTGGGACAAAAGTTTACAATATATGCATCAATGCTTGTTAAATGCCAGACATGTTTTAATACAATTTAAAGTATTACACAGATTACATTACTCAAAATTTAAACTGAATAGAATCTTTCCACATGTCTCTCCTATCTGCAATAAATGTCAACATCTAGAGGCTAACTTAACACATACTTTTGCAAATTGTATAAAAATGAAAAACTTCTGGATTGAGATTTTTAGAATAACGTCTGAAGTTATTAATACTAAACTGGATCCGGACTCTAAACTAATTATACTTGGAATATCAGAATAAAGTTTAACACTCACTACAAGCCAAAGAAATTTCCTAGATTACAGTATAATAATCGGGAAGACATTAATATTAAAATTTTGGAAAGGCCCTATAACCCCCACAATTAAAATGTGGATTATGGAAATGTCAGAGACCCTACACCTGGAAAGAATCAGATTTGCCTTAATGGACAAACAAGAACTCTTTGTTAGAATATTGTCTACTTTCATCGATTATTTAAAAGGGTAGATTGGTTCGGCAGGGGCACCTAACTGAAACTTGGACTCAGGAACAGATGAAAAGTTATACACTATATTACTTGATCTTATCTCCAACGATGTATTAATGGTAAATTATTCCATTCCTTATGATTTTATTTTTTTATTTTTTATTTTTTCTCTTTTTTCCCCTCTTTTATTATTACTTTTAATCTATAAAAAAAACAAAAACTATTAGAGGCAGAATAATTCAATTGATAATATTAATAATGTATGAGTGATGTACTCGAAATACCTATACCATAATAAGTGTTTTCCAATTTATTGCTTACCTCTAATAAAAATATATATTAAAAAAAAGATATCCCCTCATCCTTCTAAACTCCAGTGAATACAAGCCTAAATCCTGTTCTCTCTTCCCCTTGAACTCCATCCTTATACTCCAAATGTGTCAACCCCTCCTCTCTGCTATTTATTTTAAACCCACCCATGTAGCATTATCCATAATCTCCTCTTTCAATATCTGCTTCTATTTAGAATATTTTACCAAAATGTGCCATTTCCTTAGATTCAAAACTCCGTGTATAGATTTCACTGCAGATGAATGTCAATTCCATTTATCCATTCATACCATGAGCTATCAAAATCTATTTACAATTTCCTTTTGAGCTGCTAAATGTTTAATGCTATTCTGGATTATCTAAAATATTTTCTCATCCCTCATATTTTATCCTAATTATTCAAATACACGGCAAAAAAGTGGGATATCGATGCATGCTTACAAATTTGAAAACCTGTGCTTCACAGCTGTTGTTTTTCTCTCCCAATGTTAAATTGTACATTTCTCCTCCTAATACCATACACCAACCTACTATAATAAAGTACTCCGTAATTCCACTCTAAGAATTTCCTAATGTCCGCGTGTACTGAATGTACAGTTGCAAAATCTGGCAGGAAACCTCACAACAGATCTCTGCACACCACAGACAGTCTACTTTGGAAGCAGGCTTACATTTGGGCAGACATCAGTTGATTTGGATGCTTGTTAATGAGGCTGACTTCAAACACATGGTTCTGTACTATGCTCACTATGGTAGAATGTTCCAAATAAGTTTCCTGGAAGTATCTTGTAGAAGTACATTTTGGCTTAGAACAAGATTTGGAGGATCGTGTTCAGTTTTGGTCACCCTGCTGTAGGAAGGATGTTGTTTTGCAGAGTTCAAATTTTCTTATGTTTTTGCTTTGTCAATTACTTTCAATGCACTATATACGTTTGCATTTTCTTATGTTTGCTTTAGATTTCTTATTTCAATATTACAATAACTGTGTTACAATAACCGTGTAAGTGTGTTACACCTCTACGGTGGCACAGCAGTGGAGTTGCTGCCTTACAGTGCTTACAATGCCAGAGACCCGGGTTCAATCCCGACTAAGGGGTGCTGTCTGTACAGAGTTTGTACAATCTCCAACATGACCGCATGGGTGTTCTCCAAGATCTTCGGTTTCCTCCCACACTCCAAAGACTTACAGGTTTGTAGGTTAATTGGCTTGGTATAAATGTAAATTGTCCCTAGTGTGTAGGAAGGTGTTAATGTGTGGGGGTCGCTGGTCAGTGCAGACTCGGTGGGCCGAAGGGCCTGTTTCCGCTCTGTATATCTAAACTAAACTAAACTAAATTTAAATTCTCACATTCACAAACCCAATGAAGTGACTGTAGGAAACCATAGAACATTAGCCGCTCATATGTAGCTAATACTATAAAATGCACTGAGTATACACTGGCGATGATGCACTGTGCATTATAGTCCTCAGAAAAGGTGTACAGAAGTGATGTTGTTTTAGATTCTGTAGGTTTCAATGGCCTGGGAGGAAACAACCCAGTAAATTGTGAAGGGCCCATTTGAAACACAATTCAAGTTTTGTAAAATGGATAGGTTGTAAAATGAGAAACCTATCCAGTTTTGTCCGTGACATAAAATATTAAAATTAATATCAAATGTACTACTACAAGCAAAGCTTAGAGACTCACACCACATGAAGCAAAATCACTTACACAGTTTTGAAAAACCCATCAAAAATATTTCACTTTCTTATGTCTTTGTGCTAATGGCAAATCAACCAAAAGGTTGATTCTTCAGATGTTAATGTAGGTAGATTGACACATAGAATTACCTCGCTTTGATAGTTTGATCTTGATTTTATGAGGAGAAGGTACATTGGTGATTACGTGAAGAAGACCCGTCAGGTACCGCTCTATGCGCATCAATCTTCAAAGCAGCGGAATTGAAATCACTTAATAGACAAACACCGAAGTGACATAGTAAGATGCGTGACTCGAGAACTACCAGATGATCTTTTTATGAGAAGAGGTATTGGGCGTGGCGGCAGGCACGTAATCACCAACGTAACTTCCTCATAAAATCAAGATCAAACTTCAAACAGGTAGCAGATGTCTCATTGTAATCTTACTAGATTTTACTGTTCGGTCACGTGAGTGATTCCTATGAAGACTTCAAGCTTTGTGATTCATGCCGCAGATCGAAACTCTCAGGACGTCTCACTTCTCACTGCATCGATTTCTGACTCAGGATGAGTGAAACAATAATTAAAATGCATTAGCATGATATTGATTCTCGTGTATTAATTGTTTTAAGTTGTAATAAATAAATGTCAATAGCAACCCCTGTAACTCAGGGGAGGCTAAAGTGGACGCAAACAGTAATGGAAATAGATTTATTAGATTAAAATGTTCAATTTAGTTTGACACATCCTGCGGTCACAAGGATATGGTTGATGGGCATGTGTCCATTTCTTGACTCTGGGCCGCTGACGTTGATGCTGACTGGTGAATGAGATCCCTCATACAATCGTTAGTGTTAATACATGTATAGCCCAGAACCTGCTGCAGCCACCTTGAAATAGTCTGAACCGACCTTCCTTTGTGTAGTTGGTTGTTGACTAATAAACAATGCTGATTCCATACCTTAGGATTCTGGTGGCCATGATAACATAGAGGTGAGACCGTAGGATATCCGAAAATGATCTTAAATCATGCCACCCCTAGTCTACTCACTTGCTTGTGTAGACCAGAATGTAAAATGTAATGGCACCTGGGAGCCGCTGACTACACTGTCAGCGACTCTGGCTTGAATTTCTTGCCGTTTTACGGCATCCCCGCAGGCTGGGAGCCACTGACTGCCTTGTTAGTGGCTCCTTATCTTGCACCCAATCTATTTGCCGGTTATCTGCTTCCTCAGTCAGACTGGGTTTCCCCACAGTCCATAACCAGCACACTCGTCGGGCTGCGAAACTGGCAGGAAAACCTCCGTGAAAAGTGGCTCCTGCTGAAAAAAAAACCCTGGTAAGTAAAAACAAACTTACCTTCTAGGTTTAACTTACCGCTGGCAGGAGCTCTGTCCTGCCAGTCTGGTGCTTGCGCCAGTGCGGCTGACATACTGATGTGCATGCGGCCTGACGGGTCTTCTTCACAGAATCACTCACGTGACTCCGAAGTAAAATTTAGGTTAAATGACAGGTCCTTTCAGGAGGACAGGGGTGACATCCTCTACCATTGGTAGTGCCTCATTTGTTTTGTTCAGTTTAATTTCATTTTGTTTGGAGTTGCAGCGCGGAAGAAGGCACATCGGCACCTTTGAGTCCGCATCAACCAGCGATCCCATACATTAACACTATCCTACACACGCTAGGGACAAATTACACTTATACCAAGCTAATCAACCTACAAACCTGCACATCTTTGGAGTATCGGAGGAAATTGAAGATCTTGGAGAAACCCACACGGTCAGGGGGAGAACGTACAAACTCTGTACAGACAGCACCTGTAGTCAGGATCAAACCCGGGTATCTGGCACTGCAAGCGCTATAAGGCAGCAACTCTACCGCTGCGCCACCATGCCACCCACAATTAGTTAGCTCCTCCAAATCTCTGTGTTTACAGAGCACACAGCACTGCCAACCTCGGTGTAATTATTTCTTTTGAATGGCACCTCCATCTGCCTCCATTCCCTTAAACACTGATTCTATGATGAATCACTACCTGAGGTGACCCATGTGCTTTACCATCTCCTCCTGTTCAACCAGGATATATAGTACCCATTTATTGTGATTCTGAAGGAGCAACATGGAAACTGGAGATGCAGATGTAAAACATATTCATTCAGTATGACATTGCCTTGCAGATACTGATGGTTGATAGTTTCAAATTCCTGGAAGTAACTATCAGTGTACTCACAAAAAACTTGTCCTGGACACCCATACGCTAAACTGAGAAGCTTCACTCGATGGCCAATAAAACATACCCAAGCCTCTACTTCCTTAGAAGGCTTAGGAAATTCGGCATATTCCCAACAACTCTCACCAACTTCTACAGACGCACCATAGAAAGCATTTTATCAGGATGCATCACAGCTTGGTTAGGGAACAGCTCCATCAAAGACCGCAAGAAATGGCAAAGAATTGTGGACGCAGCCCAGATACATTACACAAACCAACCACCCTTCCATTGACTCCACTTGATTACAAATCCTCAGCTGCCTGGTGCAAGGCCTCCAGCATATTCAAGGTCTATGAAATTCACACCCTCGGCACGTTGCTCTATTGCTTCTCCAAATGCGGGACGCTCAAAAGAGAACCTGTCTCGTTCGTTTTTCGTAGATTGTTGCTATTTATCATATCAATAAAACTTTATCTAAAATCCTATAGTTAGAAGTGTGAAAACTCACATCCCCAGATCAGGGCTCGTTTTCATCAGGCAACTGGAACAATCATACCAACAATATAGAAACAGTCCGGAGCCACTATCTACCTGAATTGGAGACCCTTGGACTATCTTTGATCAGACTTTACTGGAATTTAGGGACTTCCACGGTGGCCGCTATGCAGGGGCTAGAGACCCAGTCCCAGCTTAGCTCTCCGAAGCAAAATCGCTAAAATAAACGGGGAAAACAAACATGGACCTACCTAGATGTTACCGCACCGGCTGCCATGCACACGCTGCGAGTAGACATCCATCAGGCGCCCCGTCTTGCGACGACTCGGTGGCTATGTCTATACACACATAACCCCCCCTCCAGCTGAATAAGGGACCCGCCTAAACCGAAACAAAGCACCGTAGCAAGAGTAGGGACCGACTGAAGCCTTGGGCTCATGTAACAAATGTCGTCCCAAGAAGATGTTTCGAAAGATGACCCAAAGCCTTAAAAAAATGCTGAGATAGAAGATACTTCGGGAATTTTCTATACCTCCAGGAAAATTAAAAATATAATGAGGTGTGTCAAGCTGAAGAATTTTAATGAGGTTGAACTTTTAAAGAATAACTTCAAACTTTTAAAGAAGAATATAAAGGAGGGAATGAAAAGAAGATAATCAACTCACCGTCCTGAACTATTGGAATCATGGAACGACGAAACGGTACTAAAAGTGGATTCTCTCAACAGATTGCGGACATGCGATGTCAAAATGATCAACTCGCTGGAGTTCCAGCTTCAATGATAAGGTTGGGGGGGGGGATCCCATTGATAAAGTCACTGAACCACAGAGAATTATAGCATGTACCCATTTGAGAGGAGATTGCTTCAACAAGTGCTGATGAGACAAAAACAGACTTATCAGAGTGAGAACCACATGCCTATCATAAAATTACTGAGTAATAATAACTGAAAAATGCACTGAAATATTTGGAAGACTGTCAGAGCATCAGAATTTAAAGACCAAATCGTCTGCATTCAAGAAGGAAGAGAGGGAACTGTAGACCCCCACGAATTCGCTGCAGACTTATTGCAAAAAGTCTTAAATCTGGGTCAAAAGCCTCTGCTAGGTCGAACACATAGAGTGATGAGACGCCGCTCATGGGCAGACGCCCCACCAAGACAAATGATAGTGAAGGTGCAATACGACCTTGTACTGGAGGAGATGATGAAGAAAATTGTTCGTACCAGGAATCTCATATACGATCAAGATAAGATCAGTATCTACCAAGATTATCCTGTGGAGGTCTCCAGGAAGAGAGCGCTGTTTAAAGATACAAGAATACTTAAGGATGTGAAAGGTCTGAGGTACGGCTTGGTGTACCCGGCAACATTAAGAGTCACCTACAGGCAGAATGAACACATCTTCACCAACCCTAAGGATGCATTGGAGTTCGCCCAGAACATCGAGAGTGTGCCCGACGACTGAACATTAATCACATAATACCTGACGTCAAATGATCAATGTATGTCAGGAATATCTTACTAACAGATTAAATATGTTCTTTGTAAAGATCTGATGAACTTAAGCTGTTGTACTTAAGGACAAATGAAATTGGATAAGGATTGCTGAACAAGGCTTCCCCTATGGACATGTCACACTCATATTTACTATTAACATTAACAACTGACAAATACGAATTATAACTGCTCGGTACTACTAATAATTATTACTAACGGTTACTAACTACTTATAATTGAATTACTTAGAATTAGTTAAAATGGCAACTATAAGTACAGTTGGATTTAAAGCTTGATTTCACTTTTTTTCTTCTGTTCTCTCTTTTTGATATAGATGAGACATACTGTATGTTGATAATAGTTGCCTTTTTATTTTATGCTTTTTACTAATGGATTATGAATACTTTGGAACTTAAAATGTTTTCCACCTCCCCGGTAAAATATAGTTACTGAAATTTCATCTTAAAGAGAGCATGGAGCTAGTTAGGTTTTTTAATTTTTCAAAGGCTACGGAAGTCTGTAGATGGCTAGCCATGTTAGTATGGCTATCACTAACTGCACTACTTACAGATGTAGTTTTTTCTTTCTTTTTGCACTTTACTAACCGCTTAATCTATCGTTCTTTCTATATAATACTTTATTATAATTTTAAGTTTGAATGGAATCATAAGTTTTATCAAAGGAGATATGTCCGGGAGAAAGACCAACGAGATTTAAAATTAATCTATTTGATGTTCGGGTGTAATGTCGAGCTAGTTGAGCTGAACCATCTGCTATTTTATAGACCACCCTAAACAAAAGATGCAAGATTTGAATATGAAGATTTAGGGTGAAGGAATCACATTTTGTAGTTGGAACATTAAGGGTATTAATGAACCAATCAAGAGAGGTAAAGTATTAGCACATTTAAAAGCGCACAAAACAGATATAATATTCCTTCAGGAAACTCACCTTAAAGAAGCAGAGCATAGATTGAAAGCTAAATGGATTGATAAAACGTATCATTCCTCATTTTCGCATAAATCCAGAGGTGTTGCAATATTAATCTGTAAAGGGATACCATTTAAACACATATCAACTATAATGGGCAATGATGGTAGATATATTGTATTATTAGGTGAATTAAATACAAAAAAAGTGACTCTTATTAATGTTTATGGACCAAATTTTGGTAGTCCCTTGTTTTTTAAGAAAATATTTAATACAATTCCGGAACTTATACACAATTTAATAATCGGAGGAGAGTTAAATTGTACACCAGACCCCTATTTAGACAGATCATCAAGACAACGGAAAATAAAATCACAATCAAGTGACTTATTAAATGCATATATAGATACTAGCAATATTAAGGATGTCTGGAGAATTGAAAACCCAATCGGACGAGAATATTCATTTTACTCATTGGTACATAAAACATATTCAAGAATAGATTATCATTTAGTGGATTCCAAGCTTATACCATTTACTTACAACTCAAAATATCACAACATTATAATCTCGGACCATGCACCCTTAACATTTATGATTAAACTAAATGGAATGATGGAGAAACAGACACAATGGAGACTTAACCCACAATCTTAAAGGAAAAAAGTATGTCAGGAATATCTTACTAAACAGATTAATATGTTCTTTGAAACCAATGATCATCCTGAAACGTCTGTCTCCCTCCTGTGGGAAACATTTAAAGCATTTAACTCGCGGAGCAATGATCACCTCCAAAGCATAAGGAGAAATCGGATTAAACAAAATGATGCATTGGAAAGGGAAATAAAACAATTAGACATAGAAAATGCGGCTGCACCAACTATGATAAAACACAATAAAATCGCAGCATTGAAATATAAATTAAATAAAATATATTCAGACCAAGTTATAAAATTTTACCGATACACTAAACAATTACATTTTGAATTTGGCGACAAACCACAAAAATTATTGGCTCGCCAACTTTGGAAATTGGATGGGGGAAAAAACAATTCACAAAATTAGATCAGAACCAGGAGAACCACTAGTACAATCTAAGGATATTAATGAGAGATTTCTGCAATATTATCAAAACCTCTACTCAGCTAATACGATAGATCACTTGACAGGAATGGAAGCATTCTTACAAAAATGCAACCTTAAAGGGTTAGATTTGAAAGATAGAGAATTACAAGATGCTGAAATAACAGTAAAATAAATTGAAGAGTCTATCAGATCTCTACAAAATGGTAAGGCCCCGGGTCCTGACGGTATAAGCTCTTAATTCTATTAAAAAAATTATGATCTGATCGCTCCACATTTAAAGACAATGTATGAACATACAGTGGCTTGCAAAAGTATTCATACCCCTTGAACCTTTCCACATTTTGTCACGTTACAACCACAAACGTAAATGTATTTTATTGGGATTTTATGTGATAGACCAACACCAAGTGGTGCATAATTGTGAAGTGGAAGGAAAATGATACATGGTTTCCAAATTTTATTACAAATAAAAAACTGAAAAGTGTGGCGTGCAAAAGTATTCAGCCCCCCCGAGTCAATACTTTGTAGAACCACCTTTCGCTGCAATTACAGCTGCAAGTCTTTTGGGGTATGTCGCTATCAGCTTTGCACATCTAGAGACTGAACTTTTTGCCCATTCTTCTTTGCAAAATAGCTTAAGCTCAGTCGGATTGGATGGAGAGCGACTGTGAACAGCAATTGTCAAGTCTTGCCAGAGATTCTCAATTGGATTTAGGTCTGAACTTTGACTGGGCCATTCTAACACATGAAAATGCTTTGATCTAAACCATTCCATTGTAGCTCTGGCTGTATGTTTAGGGTTGTTGTCCTGCTGGAAGGTGAACCTCCGCCCCAGTCTCAAGTATTTTGCAGACTCTAACAGGTTTTCTTCCAAGATTGCCCTGTATATGGCTCCATCCATCTTCCCATCAACTCTGACCAGCTTCCCTGTCCCTGCTGAAGAAAAGCATCCCCACAGCGTGATGCTGCCACCACCATGTTTGACAGGTGGGATGGTGTGTTCAGGGTGATGTGCAGTGTTAGTTTTCCGCCACACATAGTGTTTTGCATTTAGGCCAAAAACTTCAATTTTGGTCTCATCAGACCAGAGCACCTTCCTCCACATGTTTGCTGTGTCCCCCACATGGTTTGTGGCAAACTGCAAATGGGACTTCTTATGGCTTTATTTCAACAATGGCTTTCTTCTTGCCACTCTTTCATAAAGACCTGATTTGTGGAGTGCACGACTGATAGTTGTCCTGTGGACAGAATCTCCCACCTGAGCTGTGGATCTCTGCAGCTCCTCCAGAGTTATCATGGGCCTCTTGGCTACTTCTCTGATCAATGCTCTCCTTGCCTGGCCTGTCCGTTTAGGTGGACGGCCATGTCTTGGTAGGTTTGCAGTTGTGCCATACTCTTTCCATTTTCGGATGATGGATTGAACAGTGCTCCGTGAGATGTTCAAAGCTTGGGATATTTTTTTATAACCTAACCCTGCTTTAACCTTCTCCACAACTTTATCCCTGACCTGTCTGGTGTGTTCATTGGGCTTCATGATGCTGTTTGTTCACTAATGTTCTCTAACAAACCTCTGAGGCCTTCACAGAACAGCTGTATTTATACTGAGATTAGATTACACATAAGTGGACTCTATTTACTAATTAGGTGACTTCTGAAGGCAATTGGTTGCACTGGATTTTATTTAGGGGTATCAGAGTAAAGGGGGCTGAATACTTTTGCACGCCACATTTTCAGTTTTTTATTTATAAAAAGATTTGAAAACCATGTATCATTTTCCTTCCACTTCACAATTAAGCACCGCTTTGTGTTGGTCTATCACACAAAGTCCAAATAAAATACATTTACATTTGTGGTTGCAACATGACAAAATGTGGAAAAGTTCAAGGGGTATGAACACTTTTGCAAGCCACTGTATCTATACCCAACAGAAACTACCAGAAACGCTAAATGAATCTATAATAACACATACCGAAAATAGATAAGGGCCTGGAAGATCCAGGTTCATATAGAGCTATAGCTCTCTTAAACACTGATCAAAAAATATTAACTAAAATCCTAGCACAAAGATTAAGCACAGTGATTAATAAATTAATACACCCTGACCAAACAGGATTTATACCAAAACGCTATTCTTCATATAACCTGAGACGATTATTCAATATTATATACTCAAAGAGAAGTAATGAGGAAGGGGTAATTAGCCGTC
This sequence comes from Okamejei kenojei, assembly GCA_035221665.1. NCBI lineage: Eukaryota > Metazoa > Chordata > Chondrichthyes > Rajiformes > Rajidae > Okamejei > Okamejei kenojei. The sequence continues at coordinate 115,604,016 of CM069132.1, read as the reverse complement.
TTGTTGTACGTGCCCCCTTGGGCAAGAGTGACCATAATATGGTTGAGTTCTCCATTAGGATGGAGAGTGACATTGTTAATTCAGAAACAATGGTTCTGAACTTAAAGAAAGGTAACTTTGAGGGTATGAGACGTGAATTGGCCAAGATTGACTGGCAATTAATTCTAAAAGGGTTGACGGTGGATATACAATGGAAGACATTTAAAGACTGCATGGATGAACTACAAAAATTGTTCATCCCAGTTTGGCAAAAGAATAAATCGGGGAAGGTAGTGCATCCGTGGATAACAAGGGAAATCAGGGATAGTATCAAAGCAAAGGATGATGCGTACAAAGTAGCCAGAAAAAGCAGCATACCAGAGGACGGGGAGAAATTCAGAGACCAGCAGAGGAGGACAAAGGGCTTAATTAGGAAAGGAAAAATAGATTATGAAAGAAAAACTGGCAGGGAACATAAAAACTGACTGCAAAAGTTTTTATAGATATGTGAAGAGAAAGAGGTTAGTTAAAACAAATGTAGGTCCCTTGCAGTGAGAAACAGGTGAGTTGATCATGGGGAACAAGGATATGGCGGACCAATTGAATAACTACTTTGGTTCCGTCTTCACTAAGGAAGACATAAATAATCTGCCTGAAATAGCAGGGGACTGTGGGTCAAAGGAGGAATTGAGTGAAATCCAGGTCAGTCGGGAAGTGGTGTTGGGTAAATTGAATAGATTAAAGGCCGATAAATCCCCAGGGCCAGATAGGCTGCATCCCAGAGTACTTAAGGAAGTAGCTCAGGAAATAGTGGATGCATTAGTGATAATCTTTCAAAACTCTTTAGATTCTGGAGTAGTTCCTGAGGATTGGCGGGTAGCAAATGTAAACCCCTCTTTTTAAGAAGGGTAGGGAGAGAGAAAACGGGGAATTACAGACCAGTTAGTCTAACATTGGTAGTAGGGGAAACTGCTAGAGTCAGTTATTAAAGATGGGATAGCAGCACATTTGGAAAGTGGTGAAATCATTGGACAAAGTCAGCATGGATTTACAAAAGGTAAATCATGTCTGACGAATCTTGTGGAATTTTTCGAGGATGTAACTAGTAGCGTGGATAAGGGAGAACCAGTGGATGTGGTATATCTGGACTTCCAGAAGGCTTTCGACAAGGTCCCACATAAGAGATTAGTAATACAAACTTAAAGCATACGGTATTAGGGGTTCAGTATTGATGTGGATAGAGAACTGGCTGGCAAACAGGAAGCAAAGAGTAGGAGTAAACGGGTCCTTTTCACAATGGCAGGCAGTAACTAGTGGGGTACCGCAGGGCTCAGTGCTGGGACCCCAGCATTTACAATATATATTAATGATCTGGATGAGGGAATTGAAGGCAATATCTCCAAGTTTGCGGATGACACTAAGCTGGGGGGGCAGTGTTCGCTGTGAGGAGGATGCTAGGAGACTGCAAGGTGACTTGGATAGGCTGGGTGAGTGGGCAAATGTTTGGCAGATGCAGTATAATGTGGATAAATGTGAGGTTATCCACTTTGGTGGCAAAAACAGGAAAGCAGACTATTATTTAAATGGTGGCCGATTAGGAAAAGGGGAGAATGCAGCGAGACCTGGGTGTCATGGTACACCAGTCATTGAAAGTAGGCATGCAGGTGCAGCAGGCAGTGAAAAAAGCGAATGGTATGTTAGCTTTCATAGCAAAAGGATTTGAGTACAGGAGCAGGGAGGTTCTACTTCAGTTGTACAGGGTCTTGGTGAGACCACACCTGGAGTATTGCGTGCAGTTTTGGTCTCCAAATCTGAGGAAGGACATTATTGCCATAGAGGGAGTGCAAAGAAGGTTCACCAGACTGATTCCTGGGATGTCAGGACTGTCTTATGAAGAAAGACTGGATAGACTCGGTTTTACTCTCTGGAATTTAGGAGATTAAGAGGGGATCTTATAGAAACTTACAAAATTCTTAAGGGGTTGGACAGGCTAGATGCAGGAAGATTGTTCCCGATGTTGGGGAAGTCCCAGGACAAGGGTCACAGCTTAAGGATAAGGGGGAAATCCTTTAAGACCGAGATGAGAAAGACTTTCTTCACACAGAGAGTGGTGAGTCTCTGGAACTCTCTGCCACAGAGGGTAGTTGAGGCCAGTTCATTGGCTATATTTAAGAGTGAGTTGGATGTGGCCCTTGTGGCTAAGGGGATCAGAGGGTATGGAGAGAAGGCAGGTACGGGATACTGAGTTGGATGATCAGCCATGATCATATTGAATGGCGGTGCAGGCTCGAAGGGCTGAATGGCCTACTCCTGCACCTAATTTCTATGTTTCTATGTTTCTAAGTACTAACGAAGATCTAGCAATTATTTCATTAGATGCTGAGAAAGCATTTGACCAGGTGGTATGGCCCTATTTATTCTCGGTCATGGAAATTTGTCAATTGGGCAAGAAGTTTAGTACATGGGTAAAACTTTTATATACTAATCCAACAGCTAGAATATCAACAAACCAAATGTTATCAGCAAAATTTAATTTATTTAGAAGCTGTAGACAAGGATGCCCGTTATCTCCGTTATTATTCGCACTCGCAATAGAGCCACTAGCAGAAAGTGTTAGGTCCCATCTGGAAATATCTGGGTATAATACTAAAGACACAGGAATAAAATTTACTTATATGCAGATGATGTATTAATCTACATTACAAAACCTGAATTTAGTATCCCAAACCTATTAAATGTAATAACTCAATTTGGCTCGTTCTCGGGATACAGAATTAATTGGAATAAAATTGAAATTATGCCAATAATGGAAAGCAATATATTACAACAATTTCCCTTCAAAATAGTAAATGAAAAATTTAAATATCTTGGAATTTATGTAACAAAGACATACTTCTTTATTTAAACTAAACTTTCCACCTTTATTGAGCAAATTACATAAGAATATTCTATATTGGAAAACACTACCTATCTCAATGTTTGGTAGAATTAATGCAATAAAAATGATTTTTCTCCCGCAATTACTGTACCTTTTTCAATCAATCCCGATATATCTTCCAAAAACATTTTTTAAAAAGGTTGACTCTATAGTCACTAATTTTATCTGGGAAAATAAGAATCACAGAATAAATAAAAAGCACTTATGTAAATCAAAAATAAATGGAGGTTTAGCCCTACCAAATTTTATGCTCTATTTCTGGGTAGTTAACATTAAAAATATGAATCATTGGTTGGAAGAACTGGACCAGTAACCAGATTGGTTAAATTGGAAAAGGAAGACTGTTCACCCTTTGAAATTGGGTCGATTTTGTTTGCTACTACTAAATCAAACAAAAAAACCTATAGTGAAAACCCCATAATATACAGTGAAATACTCTAAAATTGGATAATCTATCACTACTCCTTCCCATTGTAAACAACCCTACATTTAAACCCTCAATGATGGATAAAGGCTTTCTACAATGGAAAAATCACGGAATTAAAAAGATGGGTCATCTTTATAGGAAAGGCACATTCCTCTCATTCCAGGAGTTACAACAAATTTATGGACTTCACTCAAATGACTACTTCAGATACCTACAACTTAGAGATTATGTTAAATCAATTACACAGGACTATAGAAATAGAAAGACAAAAATTCTTGATGAATGTTTGAACAAACACCCTAACACAGAATAATTAATATCTTATATCTATAATGTCCTATTAGACAGTGATGCGCCCACAACGGAAATATATAGGCAATCATGGGAAAATGAACTAGGCCAACCAATAATGCAAGATATTTGGGACGAAAGCTTACAACACACACATCACTGTTCGTTAAATGCTAGACATTCCTTAATACAATTTAAAGTATTACATAGATTACATTATTCAAAAACGAAATTAAATAGAATTTTCCCAAGTATATCTCCTATCTGTGAAAAATGACAGCACTTAGAGGCTAACCTCATGCACACATTTGCATACATTCGCATACATTTGCAAAGTGTATAAAAATTAATAATTTTTGGACAGAAATTTTAAAGATAATTTCGGAAGTTATTAACATCCAATTGGACCCCGACTCAAAACTAATAATATTAGGAATATTAGAACAAAATCAAATATTTACAACAAACCAAAGAAACTTTATCAACTACAGTATAATAATCAGGAAAAAAATAATATTAAAATTTTGGAAAGGTCCCATAACCCCCACAATTAAAATGTGGACTATGGAAATGTCGGAGACCCTACACTTGGAAAGAATAAGATTTGCCTTAATGGACAAACAAGAACTTTTTATCAGAATATGGTCTCCATTTATTGACTACTTGAAGGGGCAAACCGGTTCAGCACGAGAACATGACTGAAACCCGAATTAAGGATTAGATGAAGAGTTACATTTTATAACTCATGGACATATCTCCAATGATGTATAATTAATTAATTATTCCATTCTCTTTTATTATACCTTCTGTTTTTTTAATTTAATTTTTTTTTCTCTCTTTCTATTATTTTCGATCTATATAAAAAATTAAAAAGATATAGTAGTACAACTATTAAATTATTGATAATATTGACAATATTAATAATGTATGACCACCACAAACAAAATGTTTATTATTATGTACTTCTAATTAAAAAAAAAAGAAGAAAAAAAAGACTTTACTGGACTTTATCTTGCAGCAAACTTTATTCATGTTATTCCCTTCATCATGTATCTGTACACTGTGGATGGCTCGATTGATATCATTAATTGTCTTTCCTCTGATTAGCTTTAGTTGGTATGCAACACAAGCTTTACTCTGCACCTTGGTACACATGAGAACAAACTAAACTCAAACTCAAACTCCCTGAACTCAAAAGTGCACTGAGTTCCATACTCTTCAAGCACAAATATACCAGCAAGTGAGTAAATACTGATGTGAGTAATTAAGGGACAGAGGTTTCGGGGTAACGTGAGGGGGAACTTCTTTACTCAGAGGGTGGTGGCTGTGTGGAATCAGCTTCCAGCAGAAGTGGTGGAGGCAGGATCGATTTTAACATTTAAGAGTAAAGTGGATAGGTATATGGACGTGAAGGGAATGGAGGGGTATGGTCTGAGTGCAGGTAGATGGGACTAGGGGAAAACAAATGGTCGGCACGGACTGGAAGGGCCGAGAGGGCCTGTTTCCGTGCTGTAATTGTTATATGGTTATATGGTTATATGGTTACTGTTTCAACAGTCACATTTATAGTTTATTCCAATATTCTGGGTGTAGACATATGGCTCTGCAGAATTTCATATTTACGATGGGAACACACTGGATATTGAAATAGCTTTGTTGGAATTTCAGACACTTAAAGCAACCTTGTTTTACCACTGTAGGAAAGAACTGCAGATACTGGTTTAACTCGAAGGTAGACACAAAATGCTGGAGTAACTCAGCAGGACAGGCAGCTTTTCTGGAGAGAAGGGCTGGTTTAAATCGAAGGTAGACACAAAATGCTGAGTAACTCAGTGGGACAGGCAGCATCTCTGGAGAGATGGAAACGTTGCCCATTTCTTCTCTCCAGAGATGCCTGTCCTGCTGAGTTACTGCTGCATTTTGTGTTTACCTTGTTTTACCACTGTTTGGAGAGATGGGAGATGGTTCTTTATTGACTAAAGTGTGCATTCATCCTTGTCTCAGATTGACAATTGGTATTTATTTGTATTTACTGGCTGCTACCCCCATCCCTTAATTCCTGAAAGGTGTCCATGATTAACAATCTCTGACACCATTGATGATTGCAAGGTGCGTGCTCTCAAGTAGGAAGTATCACTGAACTAGTCATTCTTTTATTATTGCCAAAGTACCTGTTGTAAAATGATAATTTTTCAATTTGACTGCAACTATGAAAGTGATACAGGCTCACCATTTGGGGCCTTGACAAGCCCAAGGCATCATTTTTTTTTCTGTCCTTCACCCTTCTAATTCTTTTATACCATTTTTGGAAGTACAGGTAATATTCAAGTGCAGTAATAAAACTCATCAATTATTAGTTGGAGTTTCTAGACCTGGTACAATGCATTTTATTAATCTAGTTTGTTTGGTTAAATTAAGGAAAGGAGAAAAATGTGGCTTAGTATTCTACACAAGACAATGATTACTTTTCTACACTAGTCCCAGCTGGCAATTTCACATAATCCCTTTTTATTGGCTCCACTACCATTTCTGACATTTCAGGATCTCAGGCTGAATAAAACATTATTACTTGTATAAATAACTTCACCCATGGTAGATAAGGATTAACATAGATGAAGCTTTCTCAGTGATTTATAAATATAGATCTGTCAAATACTGGATAATTAGTAGGTTAGAATTTTTCAAAAGTAAATAAATGTGACTGTTGATGATAAACATGATTATCCTTTAGTGATTTTGCAAGAATTGCAAGCACAAGATAAAATTATTGATGATCATTTCAGAAATATAGTCACATTGTAACTAATTACTATCATAAAATGTTAATAAAGCATTTTAGTTGTAGATTAAATGAAACTAATATATCTAATTCATATTGCTTGGGACAGTTTTGTACAATGTTGAGTGGAATTCAGGGTTGAATATGATCTAATTCAGCGAATATCTCTTCATAACACTAGTATTACAGGAAGCAAAAACAACTAAAAGGAATTAATCAAGATTTATTTTAAATGAATTACGGCAAATTGAAAAAGTTCATTTATTCAATGTATTCAGATTGAGATCTAAATCTAACAACTGTCATATTTTTTGGATCATAGAAAATAGAACAGTACAGCACAAATACAGGCCTTTCGTGCCGAACAAGTTCATAATTTATCTACCTCCACGTAACGCATATCCCTCCATTAGAAGGGATTGAATAAGCATATCTGTATGCCTATTCAATAGCCTTTTAAAATCCATATCATATCTGCTTCAGCCCCCTGCAGTACGTTCCTGGCACTCACTGACCTCTGTGTAAAATATGTGCCCCGCATACCATCATATACTTATTAAAAGTCTAATCTTGTACGTGTGTATATGTGTGTGTGTATATGTTTGTGCATATGTAGTTGTCTTTACATTTTTGCAAAAACACTACACGGTAACGATTACATTCTTACATATTCCGATTGACATATATCCCATCGAGGCCGGGTTTGTCTAATCTGAACATTTTATGCTTTATTTCTTTACTTATTCTCGACTCATAACTGATTAAAAGTCTAAAAAAGTCAAAAGACTTTGAAATTAAAACCAGCAGCTTCAATTGATGCCTCAGTGAACATTTCATCCTATATTTGACACGTTATTCGCCATTAAAGTTTAAAAATGCCAACTTTCACAAGATATTTACATACTCTGAATCACAATTCCTATTACATTCAGAAATGAATTGTGAATTCAACAAAATTGGAATGTACAAGAAGTATTCAAGGCATACGGCACTACTCTTCTTGAGTTGATGGATCTCCTTTAGTCAGAGATCACTTTCACTGAATATTTTATGTTTTATTTCTTGATTTATTACCGATTAAAATTAAAAAAAATCAAAATACCTTGAATTTCAAACAGACCAGCTTCAACTGATGATGTCACAATGGCAGTTTCAACTGATGACATCACAATGGATAGACGAGCAGGGGGAGGGCGAATTGCAAGTGCAATTGGAATTTTTTTCAAAGATCACTTCTGAGAAAGGCAACGGGTGCTGGAATCTTATGTTTGGGAACAGATTGAGTTGGAGGACCACGGCCCCCGTGGAGGCTACGGGTAGGGAATGGGTGCATTGGGGGAGCAGACCCAATGGGTCTGCACTTGGTCTAGTCTCCTTTAAAATTTGCCCCTCTCACCTTAAAGCTATGTCCTCTATTATTTGATTTTTCCAACCTGGGAAAAGAAGATTCCGATTCTCTCCCCTATCACATGCAAAAATTTTCATTACATGTTAAATGTTAAGTGACACTTGTTCTGTTGAAGTAATCCGTGAAAATAGGAGAATGAGTAAAACCTGACCTTAGGTTAAGTGTATTCCTATATCCTATAGACAGTCAAAGAGTCATACAGCATGGAAACAGGCCCTTTGACCCAGATTTCCCAATGGCCAACATGCCTCATCGATGAGGTCTGTACATCTGGGAGATTGTTTGTGTCTTCCTTAGTGAAGACAGATCCAAAGTACCTATTCAACTCTTCTGCCATTTCCTTATTGCCCATAATAATTTCACCCGTGTCTGCCTTCAAGGCACCCACATTTGACTTTGCTACTCTTTTTCCCTTAACATATCTAAAGACGCTTTTACTGTCCTTTGTTATATTCCTGGCCAGCTTCCACTTCGTACTTCATCTTTTCAGCCTGTATTGCCCGTTTTGTTTCCTTCTGTTGTCCTATGAAAGTTTCCCAATCCTCTGGCTTCCGGCTACTCTTTGCTGTGTTATACATCTTTTCTTTTAGTTTTATTCTATCCCTAACTTCTCTTGTCAGCCACAGTTGCCTCCTACTCCCCTTATAATCTTTCTTCCTTTTTGGAATGAAATGATCCTGCGTCTTCCGGATTATGCCCAGAAATTCCTGCCATTGCTGTTCCACCATCATCCCTTTCCAGTCTACCTTGGCCAGCACCCCTCTCATGCCTTCATAGTCCCCTTTGTTCAACTGCATCACTGACACTTCCGATTTAACGTTCTCCTTCTCAAATTGCAGATTAAATCATATTATGATCAGTACCTCCAAGCAGTTCCTTTACCTCGAGCACTTATCATACCTGGTTCATTGGACAACACTAAATCCAGAATTGCCTTTTCTCTGTTCGACTCCATTAAAGCTGCTCTAAGAATCCATCTCGGAGGAATTCTACAAACTCTCTTAATTGGGGTCCAGAACCAACCTGTTTTTCCCAGTCTACCTGCATATTGAAATCCCCCATCACCATAGTGCCATTACCTTTGTTACATGCCAGTTTTAACACCTGCTGCAACTTACACCCTACATCCGGGCTACTATTTGGGGGTCTGTAGATAACACCAATTAGTGTCTTCTTGCCTTTACAATTCCTCAACTCAATCCACTGACTCTACCTCGTCAATCCCTATGTCTTCCCTCGCAAGGGACTGAATTCCATCCCACACCAGCAGAACTACCCCCCCCCCCCCCCTACTCTGCCCACCTGCCTGTCCTTTCTATAGGATGTATACCCATGAATATTAAGTTCCCAGGCCCGATCCTCCTGCAGCCACGTCTCAGTAGACAATAGACAATAGACAATAAGTGCAGGAGTAGGCCATTCAGCCCTTCGAGCCAGCACTGCCATTCAATGTGATCATGGCTGATCATCCCCAATCAGTGCCCCGTTCCTGCCTTCTCTCCATATCCCTTGACTCTGCTATTTTTAAGAGCCCTATCTAGCTCTCTCTTCAAAGCATCCAGAGAACCTGCCTCCACCGCCCTCTGAGGCAGAGAATTCCACAGACTCACCACTCTCTGTGAGAAAAAGTGTTTCCTCGTCTCCGTTCTAAATGGCTTACTCCTTATTCTTAAACTGTGGCCCCTGGTTCTGGACTCCCCCAACATCCGGAACATGTTTCCTGCCTCTAGATTGTCCAAACCCTTAACAATCTTATTTGTTTCAATGAGATACCCTCTCATTGTTCTAAACTCCAGAGTGTACAAGCCCAGCTGCTGCATTCTCTCAGCATATGACAGTCCTGCCAACATGGCAAGAATGTCCTTCTTCAAATTAGGGGACCAAAACTGCACACAATACTCCAGGTGTGGTCTCACTAGGGCTCTGTACAACTACAGAAGGACCTCTTTGCTCCTATATTCGATTCCTCTTCTTATAAAGGCCAACATGCCATGCACGTTCTTCACTGCCTGCTGTACCTGCATGCTTACTTTCATAGACTGATGTACAAGGACCCCCAGATCCTGTTGTACTTCCCCTTTTCCCAACTTGACGCCATTTAGATAGTAATCTTTTTGCTACCAAAGTGGATAACCACACATTTATCCGCATTAAACTGCGTCCCATGCATCTGCCCATTCCCCCAACCTGTGCAAGTCACCCTCCATTCTCATAGCATCCTCCTCACAGTTCACACTGCCACCCAGCTTTATGTCATCTGCAAATTTGCTAATGTTACTTTGAATTCCTTCATCCAAATCATTGATGTATATTGTAAATAGCTGCGGTCCCAGCACCGAGCCTTGCGGTATCCCACTAGTCACAGTCTAACTTGCCCACACCAACCAACATGTTCCATGTACACTAGTCCCACCTGCCTGCATTTGTCCCGTCCTCTAAACCTATGCTATCCATGTACATGTCTAAATGTTTCTTAAACATTGTTACAGTACCTGCATCAACTACCTCCTCCAGCAACTTTTCACATACCTACCACCCTTCCTGTAAAAAGGTTGCTCCTCAGGTTCCTGGTAACATTTATTCCCTCACCTTAAAATCTTTAACCCCCCCCCCCCCCCCCCACCACCACCTTATAATATCTATGAAAATGATGGACTGCTCATTTGGAAATGGTTGCATTTGATGATAATTTAATATCCATCTGTTAGTACCGTCTCCAATAGTGCTGTAGAGATAACCATGATTCAGCCCTGTCCATCATTATTTACTTTGGTAACAAATTATTATACGGATACCCATGGAAAGGGATTTACTGCAGACAGTAGTTGCAGACAAAACTACACTTATGTACCATGAAAATGTCAGAAAAGGCAAATGTTGGAGCTGGTAGAATGTCCTTTCAGATATATTGCAACTGAAGCAAAAGCAATGGCTACTTTATGTGCAGCAGCAACCAAGCGAGCTCTACAACGGAAATTTTCCATTAACTCAAGAAGGGTAGTGCCGTATGCCTTGAATAGTTCTTGTACATTCCAATTTTGTTGAAATCACAATTCATTTCTGAATGTAATAGGAATTGTATTCTGCTTTATTACATGGGATTAGAGAGGAACACATACATTTGTTGCAGGCAGCAACTGAAAATCCCAATGTCAAATTCACTTTTATTTCAGTGTTTATCTTGTAACATGCTGCATTGAAGTAAAACATTCTAACAGAGATAACAAAAAGGAAGATACAATCCTGTAGTCTAGAGGCTATAGCAAATTTACAAACATCAGCAACAGTAATTGGCAGTATTTTGCTGAGTAAATTGCCCATTCAAAGCATTCATACGAGCTAGAAGCACTTGTTCCAGCCACTTCAAGCCATCCGTTTAAATTCCTCTGCTTCATTCTTCATTTTCTGTATAGGAGAGAGAACTCCTCAAGGGCATAGCACTTAAAGACATTTGAAGATGTTTAGGAAGGAAAATAACTCATCTCTGGGGGGTCATTAATCGCTGGCTGGCAAATGCATTGACTCCCTTGAATCACTGACCGTGTTCCAGCTATGGACCAGCTCCTGAACCATGATCCACTCTTGCTAAATGGAAACCACACTGATTCTGAACACTGCAAGGCCACAATGTGGCTATTACAGCGTGCTTTTGTCTTGTTAAAATTAAAGTTAGTAATGATAAGTGAGGAGTCTCTCCAGTGACCAGAATATTTCTTTATACAAAGAAAATTGTTGTAATTGTTGTAATGGAATTAAGTTATCTTGGCCTCCAGAATTCATCATGGCAGTGTTCTAGAGTCATTTAACATTAGTAGCTTCATCAGTGAAATTCCATTTGTCATCAGACCAGATGGGACTACTTGGTGAAGATTATGTTCAGCTCCGTTCTCAGTCCCTCCGATAATTAAATGCTGTACCTTTATCTTTTATCTGTACACTGTGGATGGCTTGATTGTATTCCTGTATAGTCTTTTCTTTGACTGGATAGCACGCAAACAAAAGCTTTTCACTGTACCTCGGTACACGTGACAATAATAATAAACTAAAGGAAATGAAACCAAAGCTTATTTGACTTTTTCTAATTAAAGATTGCAAGTGTCTCACACTTGTGTTATACGATATTACATTGAAGTCTGATAAAGATCGATTACAGATAGTTCAAAGATCTGCTATGAGGTAGATGGGAGGTCAGAACGGCGCTCTAGTTGATGGGTGGACTGTTCACTTCATAAGTTCATAAGTGATAGGAACAGATTTAGGCCATTTAGCCCATCATGTCTACTCCACTATTCAATCACGGCAGATCTATCTCTCCCTCCTAACCCCATTCTCCTGCCTTCTCCCCGTATCCCCTGGCACCCATACTAATCACTTGCCTTGTTTTGGTGTATTGCTGCAGTCTGTCCTGTAGATGGTACAAACTGTGTGTTCGTGGTGGAGTGAGTGAATGGCTGTGGACTATCAAGTGGGCTGGCTATATCCTGTATGTTGTCAATCTTCTTGTTGCAAAGCAAATTAAGAGAATTCCATCACATTCCAGACCTGAGCCCTGTAAATTGTCAACAGGATTGGGGAATTATGTGAGTTGCTCACCATAGAATCCAAGGCCTCAGAACATTGTGTATATGGCTATTCCAGTTCAGTTTCTAGTCAACGGTAACCCCCAGGATGTTGATAGTATGGGTTTCTGGTGATAATGGGAATGAAGGGTAGCAGTGGCACAGCAGTAGAGCTGCTGCCTTACAGCGCCAGAAAGCTGGGTTCATTCCTGACAACGGGTGCTATCTGTATGGGGTTTGTACATTCTTCCTGTGACCTGCATGGGTTTTCTCCGGGTGGTCTAGTTTCTTCCCACATTCGAAAGACATACAGGTTTGTAGGTAAATGAGGAACGGCCCCAGGAATGAGTAGGTTAACCTATGATGAGTGTTTGTTGGCACTGGGCCTGTAGATGAATGAGGGGAGATCTAATTGTAACATACAGAATAGTGAAATGCTTGAAGTGAGTGGATATGGAGAGGATGTTTCCACAAGTGGGAGAGTCTAGGGCTATAGATCATAGCCTTAGATTTAAAGAACATTCTTTGAGGAAGGAGATGATGAGAAATTTCTTTAGTCAGAGGGTGGTGAATCTGTGGAATTTTTGCCACAGAAGGCTGCGGGGGCTATGTCCGTGGATATTTTTAAGGCAAAGATAGATAGATTCTTGATTAATACAGATGCCAGAGGTTATGGGGAGAAGGCAGGAGAATGGGGTTAGGAGGGAGAGATAGATCAGCTATAATTGAATGGCAGAGTAGACTTGATGGGCCAACTGGTCTAATTCTACTCCTATTCCTTATGACCTATGACCTAATTGGCTTCTGTAAATTGTAAATTGTCCCAAGTGTGTAGGATTGTGCTAGTGTATTGGGTAATCATTGGGCGGCACAGACTCGGTAAGCCGGAAGGCCTGTTTCCACGCTACATCTCTAAAGTCGAAAGTAAAGTTTTCAACCCTATCCCCACTGATTCCAGTTTAGTCAGGGGTCCTTGATGTTATATTTAATCAAATGCTGCCCTAAGAAGGTTAAGGGGGGACTTGATACGTTAAGGTTAAGGTTAATGGGGGACTTGATAGAGGTCTTTAAAATTATGAGAAGGATAGAGTTGATGTGGAAAAGCTTTTTCCATTGAGAGTAGGGAAGATTCAAACAAGAGGACATGATTTGAGAATTAAGGGACAAAAGTTTAGGGGTAACATGAGGGGGAATTTCTTTACTCAGAGAGTGGTAGCTGTGTGGAATGAGCTTCCAGTGGAAGTGGTGGAGGCAGTTTCGATTTTATCATTTAAAAATAAATTGGATAGGTATATGGAGGGGAAAGGAATGGAGGGTTATGGTCTGAGTGCAGGTAGATGGGACTAGGTGAGAGTAAGTGTTCAGCACAGACTAGAAGGTCTGAGATGGCCTGTTTTCGTTCTGTAATTGTTATATGGTTATATTTCCACCACTCCGGAGTTAATTTCTTTGTCCACATTTGTAACAAGGCGGTAACGAGGTTACAAGGTGGCTGACTGTGGAGGAACTCAAACTGATTTTCACTGAGCAGGTTGTCGCTTAGCAAGTGCCGCCTGCCAGCAATACAATTATCTTTTTCATCGCTTTGAGAGTAGACTAATGGGACAGTAATTGGGCCGGATTTTTCCTGGTTTTTGGGGACAGGGCCAATCTGGGCAATTTTCCACAATGTTCAGTAAATGTACTGGAAGAGCTTGGCCGTGAGCGTTTGCCAAGTTCTGAGCACGTCGTCAATACTATTGCCAGAATGTTGTCAGGCCCTATAGTAGTTGCTGCTTAAATTCCTTTCTTGTCAATACCTGGAGTGAATCAACTTGGCAGACGACTGGCATTTATCATGCTGGGGCACACTTGGGGAGGCGACACTGTGGATGGCTTGAGTATAATCACATGCAGTCTATTCACTGACTGGATAACACACACCAAAAACGTTATTTTCACTGTGACAATAATAAACTAATCTCTAAACTCTAAGTCGACCCCATCCAAGATGTATTGCTAACAAGGGTGTATACATACAGATTCTAAAGATGCGCCGGGATGGATCACAGCATGGTTTGGGAACAGTTCCATCCAAGAACGCAAGAAATTGCTGAGAATTGTGAACGCAGTCCCGATCATCACAAAAAGCAAGCTCCGTTCCATGGATCCCATTTGCACCTCAAGCTGCCGTGGCAAGGCCAGCAGCATAATCAAGGAAGAGTCACACCCTGGTCACTCCCTCTTCCCCCCTCTCCTATTGGACAAAATATATACTGTAGAAGTGTGAAAACACACACCTCCAGATTCAGGGACAATTTCTTCCCAGCTGTTATCAGACAACTGAACCATCCTACTCACAACTAGATAACAGTCCTGAACTACCATCTACTTCATTGAAGACCCTCGCATTATCTTTGATTGGACTTTACTGGCTTTATGGCCCCCTAATGTCCATGTTGCGGGGCTGGAAACTGGAAGTATCCCGAGCTAATTCTGCTTCCACCATCACCCATTGCAACAGGTGATAGTTCCCACTGATTGTCACCGGAAGCTTGCGTCCTTTTCAGGAAGCACAATGACAGCGATGTCAACATTTCAAACATGGAAGATGGACATGAAAGAAGAAGAGACTGGCTTTATCTTGCACTAAATGTTATTCCCATTATCATGTATCTCTACACTGCGGATGGTTCGATTGTAATCATGTATTGTCTTTCCCCTGACTGGTTAGCACGCAACAAAAGCTTTTCACTATATCTCGGTACATGTGACAATAAACTCAACTCAACTCAACTCATTCAATGTGTAAGAAGGAACTGCAGTTGCTGGTTTAAACCAAAGATGGACACAAAAAGCTGGAGTAACACAGGCAGCATCTCTGGAGAGAAGGAATGGGTGACATTTTGGGTTGAGACCCTTCTTCCATTCTTAAATTGTTGCTGCAGAGTGAGCGGAGGGCTGTACGTTCAGAGGGGGTGAGGTTGGAGTCGGTCAGGGGAGTGGAAAAAGTTGAGATGGTTGATGTCACACCGGCAGTTAGAAATAAAGAGAAGAAGGGTGTCGACCCAAAACGTCACCCATTCCTTCTCTCCAGAGATGCTGCCAGTCTCTGGAACTCTCTGCCACAGAGGGTAGTTGAGGCCAGTTCATTGGCTATATTTAAGAGTGAGTTGGATGTGGCCCTTGTGGCTAAGGGGATCAGAGGGTATGGAGAGAAGGCAGGTACGGGATACTGAGTTGGATGATCAGCCATGATCATATTGAATGGCGGTGCAGGCTCGAAGGGCTGAATGGCCTACTCCTGCACCTAATTTCTATGTTTCTATGTTTCTATGTCCCGCTGAATTACTCCAGCTTTTTGTGTCTATCTTCAACTCATTTAATGCTTGAAAGCACATGGGTATAAAAATCGAAAAAGTCTTCTGTGCAGAGTGCTCTTGGGCAGAGCAGCACAATTAGTGCAGCTGCATGTAAGTGACGGGGAACAGGGAGGAGTAGGGTGCCAGCAGACCTGTTCCCCTGTCTGGCGTCAATTTGCTGTATCAACAAGATGGTGCATCCTGTAACCAGGCCTTTAAGAACAGAGCTCTTTGAGCACTTTTCCACCTCTTACCCTCTCACCCTCTGGCACTAAACCATCGCATAAAAAAACATCAGGTTGAGACACATGCTAGATATTTGTCTTAAATTGAGAATACATCAAGAGAGAGAGTTTTATTGTCATGTGTCCCTGATAGGACAATGAAATTCTTGCTTTGCTTTAGCACACCAGAACATAGTTTGCACGAATACTGAACAGATCAGTGTGTCCATATACCATTGCATAAGTATATACACACATGAATAATTAAACTGATAAAGTGCAAATAAACAGATTATTGGCTATTAATGTTCAGAGTTTTGTCCGAGCCGGGTTTAATAGCCTGATGGCTGTGGGGAAGTGGCTGTTCCTGAACCTGGTCGTTGCAGTCTTCAGGCTCCTGTACCTTCTACCTGAAGGTAGTGGAGAGATGAGTGTGTGGCCAGGATGGTGTGGGTTCTTGATGATGCTGCCAGCCTTTTTGAGGCAGCGACTGTGACAGATCCCCTCGATGGATGGGAGGTCAGAGCCGATGATGGACTGGGCTGTGTTTACCACTTTTTGTAGTCTTTTCCGCTCTAGGACGCTCAAGCTTCCGAACCAAGCCACGATGCAACCAGTCAGCATGCTCTCCACTGTGCACCTGTAGAAGTTAGAGAGAGTCCTCCTTGACATACCGACTCTCCGTAACCTTCCCAGGAAGTAGAGGCGCTAATGTGCTTTCTTTATGATTGCATCAGTGTTCTCGGACCAGGAAAGATCTTCAGAGGTATTCACGCCCAGGAATTTGAAGCTCTTGACCCTTTCCACCATCGACCCATTGATATAAACCGGATTGTGGGTCCCCATCCTCCCCCTTCCAAAGTCCACAATCAGTTCCTTGGTTTTGCTGGTGTTGAGAGCCAGGTCATTGTGCTGGCACCATTTGGCCAGTCGGTCGATCTCGCTTTTGTACTCTGACTCGTCCCCATCAGTGATATGTCCCACAACAGTGGTGTCGTCAGCAATCCTGATGATGGAGTTCGCACTATGATCGGCTACACAGTCATGAGTATAGAGTGAGTACAGCAGGGGTCTGAGCACGCAGCCTTGAGGTGCTCCCGTGCTGATTGTTATTGAGGCTGACACATTTCCACCTATATGGCCAGACTGTGGTCTGTGAATGAGGAAGTCGAGGATCCAATTGCAGAGGGATGCGCAGAGACCCAGTTCTGCGAGCTTGGTAGCCAGCTTTGGGGGATGATTGTATTAAATGCCGATCTGTAATCAATGAATAACAGCCGGACCTATGAGGTTTTGTTGTCCAAGCGGTCCAGAGCGGAGTGGAGTGCCAGCGAGATTGCATCCACCGTTGATCTGTTGTGGCGGTAAGCGAACTGCAGAGGGTCCAGGTTTTTGTCAAGGTAGGAGTTGATTTGCGCCATGATCAGCCTCTCGAAGCACTTCATCACCACAGACGTTGATAGTCATTGAGGCACGTCACCTTGCTCTTCTTGGGTACCGGTACAACTGATGCCTTTTTAAAGCAGGTGGGAACTTCAGACCTCAGAAGTGAGAGGTTGAAAATGTCCGTAAAAACTCCAGCCTGTTGATCCGCACAGATTTTTAGAACACGACCGGGTATACCATCAGGTTCAGGTGCTTTTCAAGGGCTCACCCCTCCGAAGGATTTTCTGACGTAGGCCTCTGTGACTGTGACTGAAATACCATCACAGCGAATGGGGGCTCGAGAAGGCACATCTGAGTTCTCCCTATCAAAGCGTGTGTAAAATGCATTGAGCTCGTCAGGGAGTGATGTTTCGCCGACATTCAAGCTGCCTTCGGATCTCGCCTTGTAGGAGGTGATTGCAATCAAGCCCCGCCACAGCTGCCGAACATCTGTCTCAACTTCCAGTTTGGAGCAGATAATATCATCTGTCGATAGTCTGTCCACTGTGATGGAGACAGAGAGATCAAGAAAAAGGATGGAGATATCAGAGGCGGTCAAAGTCAATATGAGGACACGGTCAGACTATTTCTGGCACCTCTCTCCCCTTTCTTCATCTCTGCGCCTCCATCACAAGGGACAGTCTATCGATTGATGTCTACTACAATCCTACCAACTCCCACAGTTATCCGGATTACACTTCTTCTTACCCTGCCTCTTGCAAAGACGCTTTCACCTACTCTCGATTTCTCTGTCTCAGATCTCACGTCTGATCCCAAGATGAGGCTCTCTATTCTAGTACATCCAAGATGACATCTTTCGTCAGTAAACGCTGTCATAGATGGATCACTAGAGAGCGAGCTAGGGGCGTGTGGGTTACAATTATACTAACTGGTGGGGGAGTGGTTAGCATGGACATTGTTACTATCAATTAAAGGTGTACACACATATCATCTACATCCTTCCTCTACCAAAACAAACAGTGAGTGACAGGGCGACCACGTCTCATGCGCTAGGGTGAATGCAAACAGTAAAGCACAGGAATACAGGATCACACGTAATCGCCGTAACGGACCGGCGGCCTGATCAGGTGACCAGACCGGGTCCGCACCTCGCCATCACCTCCTTCCCCGACGGGAACAAGCGGGGATGCAGCTGCATGGTGGGGGCTACGGACAGGAGAACCCCTTGGTGACGAAGTCATCGGGGGGGACGGCGAAGAGAAGGGTGAGGAAGCCGGAGAAAGCGGGACCGCAGTCGGGAGGCGTTCAGGAGGAGGACGAGGGGAGGTCGGCCCCAGAGGAACGGGCAAAACACAGGGCCGCGACAGTGGCAGCGGGGGGGCATACGGAGCCGCCGGGGGAGGGAGAGGCTCGTTCATGAGCCGGAGATGCTGGCGGGACCGGCGGTACACCCTTCCGTCGTGGTTGACAAGGTACGAACGAGGGGAACCAGCAGAACCGACGACCACGGCCAGCTTGGAACGGCCAGAAGAGGACCACATACGGACGACCTGGCCGGGGAGAAGAGGGCGGAGGACACGGCAGGACCTGTCGTGGGAACGCTTCTGGATACTGTGTTTTTTGGCAATGCGTTTCCGGACCAAGGCAGGTTTAAAGACGGAGGGGGACAGGGACTGCTGAGACACCGGGACCGTGGGCCTCGTGACACGGGACATGAGTCGCTGAGCCGGGGAGCCCAGGGCATGGTCACGGGAGATGTTGCGGAGGTTCAGCAGGGCCAGGTAGATGTCGGAGCGGGATAGGTGACAACGTTCCAACAATCCTTTGGCACTGCGGACCGCGCGCTCGGCCAGTCCATTGCTCTGTTGGTATTCCGGGCTGCTGGTGTAATGACGAAAGTTCCATCGTTCAGCAAAAGCGCGGAACTCGGCACTGGTGAACTGGCTGCCGTTGTCCGACTGCAGGCTGACGGGGGACCCGAAGGTGGCAAAGTGGCGGCGCAATTTGTCGATGACCGCGGTGGAAGAGAGGGAGTGGAGCTGGTCAACTTCAAACCAGCTGGAGTAAGTCGACAAGCACCAGGAAGTGCTTTCCGTGCCACTCGAAGATGTCGGTTGCTAGCGCAGACCATGGCAGGTCAGCAGCTGGCTGCTGCAGGAGCGGCTGCCGCTGTTGCTGTGGAGCGAGGCTGTTGCAGGTAGGGCACGCGGAGACTCTGTCCCGGAAGTAGCGAGGCATGTCGGGCCAGAAGAACTGGCTCTGAGCGACAGAAAGGGTCGCCTCGGCCCCGAGATGGCCACGATGAGCGGTTCCGAAGTTTTGTTCTCGTAGCGCTTCGGGCACCACCACCTTGTGCCCCTTCACAATCACACCAACACGCAGCACCAACTCATCACAAACCAAGAAGTAAGGCACCGCTGTGGCCGCAGGGAAGAACGGCGGTCTGGCCAACCCTGCCTGATGATCGCGGCCAGCTGCTGTAGCGATGCGTCTGCTGCCATGTGTCCTTGCCTTTGCGATAAACCACTGTGAAAGTGAAACGTTGTAGCTGGAGCATCATGCACTGGAGCCGGGAGGAGGCCATGTGTATCGGCTTGTTGAGGAAGCCCTGATGGTGAGATCACATCCGGAAATATATGGATACGATACTAGAGACACTAAAAATTAAATTTCTTTATATGCGGATGATGTGCTACTTTACATCACAAAACCAGAAACTAGTATTCGTAATTTGTTAAAATTAATAACTGAATTTGGATCCTATTCAGGATATCTTCTTCTTCTTCTTGCGTTTGAGGCAACAGAAGTCCGCAGCAGGGTGATGCCATCCGGTTCGACATCCGTAGGTGCCCGCCCTAAAAAAGGGCGCATGCTTCGGGTTGGCGCCAAGCTACGGCGCTGCTGCTGTCTCCGTTTGTTGTCGTTCGCCTGACTGAAGTCAGTTGACAGGGCTCACCACGGGGAGGTCGACAACATGAGCCCCATTCAGGATATAGTATTAACTGGAATAAAAGTGAACTTATGCCAATAACGGTAAACAATTTACATATATTACAACAATTCCCTTTTAAGATAACAAATGAAAAATTTAAATATCTTGGAATCTCCGTAACAAAAAGATTTGACTCCTTATTTAAAGCTAATTTCCCACTATTATTGAACAAATTAAATAAGAATATAATATATTGGAAAACATTACCTATTTTGATGATAGGCAAAATTAATATAATAAAAATGGTGTTTCTTCCACAATTATTATACCTTTTCCAATCAATCCCGATATATCTCCCTAAAAATTTCTTTAAAAAGGTGGACTCCTTAGTCACTAACTTCATTTGGGATTATAAGTGCCATAGAATAAACAAAAAACATTTATGTTTTTTAAATCCAGCGCGGGGCTTGTTTTTTCAGAGGCCCACAGGAGCCGTTGGAAGAGAAGGAGGGGGAGGAGCGACACCCGACCGGTAAGGTTTAAAATCCAGTGCGGGGCTTGTTTTTTCAGAGGCCCACAGGAGCCGTTGGAAGAGAAGGAGGGGGAGGAGCGACACCCGACCGGTAAGGTTTAAAATCCAGTGCGGGGTTTGTTTTTTCAGAGGCCCACAGGAGCCGTTGGAAGAGGAGGAGGGGGAGGAGCGACACCCGACCGGTAAGGTTTAAAATCCAGCGCGGGGCTTGTTTTTTCAGAGGCCCACAGGAGCCGTTGGAAGAGAAGGAGGGGGAGGAGCGACACCCGACCGTAAGGTTTAAAATCAAGCGCGGGGCTTGTTTTTACCGAAATCCATAACATTCCATTTGGAGAAGTGGGTTTTGTTTTTTTTGAGGAAACCGCTGATTGGTGGGAAGTGGACTAGGGTAAGCAGCTGATTGGTGGGAAGTGGACTAGGGAAAGCAGCTGATTGGCAGTCAGATCCCAGCAGTTTGTTGTGTACTTTGTATTGTGTTGCTATTGTATCCTGTGTAAGGGGGCAGTATGAAGGCCAGGGCAGTTCTGGATGTCAGATGTGGGAGGTCAGGGAATCTGATAGCCCTCCAGACGTCCACATCTGCGCCAGGTGTGTCGAGATGGGGCTCCTAAGGGACTGTGTTAGGAACCTGGAGCAGCAGCTCGATGACCTCCGTCTCCTCAGGGAGAGTGAGGAGGTAATAGAGAGGAGCTACAGGGAGGTAGTCACTCCCAGACCACAGGAGGCAGACAAGTGGGTCACGGTTAGGAAGGGCAAGGGGCAGAGGCGGGGGCTAGAGAGTACCCCTGTGACCGTACACCTGGAAAATAGGTACTCGGGTTTGAGTACGATTGGAGGGGACAGCCTAGCTGGGGGCAGCAACAGCGGCCGGGCCTCCGGCACAGAGACCGGCCCTGATGCTCAGAAGGGTAGCAAAAAGAGGAGGGCAATTGTAATAGGGGACTCTATAGTTAGGGGGTCAGATAGGCGATTCTGTAGACGCAGTCGGGAGACCCGGATGGTAGTTTGCCTCCCTGGTGCCAGGGTCTCGCATGTGTCAGAACGTGTCCAAAAGATTCTGATAAGGGAGGGAGAGGAGCCTGATGTTGTGGTACACATAGGTACCGATGACATAGGCAGAAAAAGTGACGAGGTCCTGAAGGGAGAATTTAGGGAGTTGGGGGGAAAGTTAAGGAGAAGGACCAAAAGGATAACGATTTCAGGATTACTGCCTGTGCCGCGTGACAGTGGGAGTAGGAATGAAATGAGGTGGAGGATAAATGCGTGGCTGAGGGACTGGTGCAGTGGGCAGGGATTCAAGTTCCTTGATCACTGAGACCTCTTTTGGGGAAGGCATGATCTGTACACAAAGGACGGGTTGCACTTGAACCCGAGGGGGACCAATATCCTGGCAGGGAGATTTGCAAAGGTTACTGGGGAGACTTTAAACTAGAAAGGCTGGGGGGAGGGACTCGGGTAGAGGGGGCTAGGGGTCAGGGTGTGGGGCAAGAGGCAGAGAAGGGAAGCACTCGGATCCAAAATGTAGGCGAGAAAGATGAAAAAGATAATAGCCAGAGAATAAGGGATGGTGGGTTTCTAAAATGTGTATATTTTAATGCTAGGAGCATTGTAAGTAAGGTGGATGAACTTAGAGCCTGGATTGACACCTGGAAATATGATGTTGTGGCAATCAGTGAAACATGGTTGCAGGAGGGCTGTGATTGGAAACTAAATATTCCAGGATTTTGTTGCTTCAGGTGTGATAGAATTGGAGGGTCCAGAGGGGGAGGTGTTGCATTGCTTGTCAGAGAAGATATTACAGCAGTGCTTTGGCAGGATAGATTAGAGGGCTCGTCTAGGGAGGCTATTTGGGTGGAACTGAAAAGTGGGAACGGTGTAGCAACACTTTTAGGGGTGTATTATAGACCGCCAAATGGGGAGCGAGAATTTGAAGAGCAAATATGTAAGGAGATAGCAGATATTAGTAGTAAGCACAAGGTAGTGATTGTGGGAGATTTCAATTTTCCAAAAATAGACAGGGAAACACATTCTGTAAATGGGCTGGATGG
The DNA here is from genome assembly GCA_035221665.1 of Okamejei kenojei. Taxonomy (NCBI): domain Eukaryota; kingdom Metazoa; phylum Chordata; class Chondrichthyes; order Rajiformes; family Rajidae; genus Okamejei; species Okamejei kenojei. Next base: position 115,581,172 of record CM069132.1, on the reverse strand, counting down.
TTTGGAGTTTGCTAAATGTGTGCAGGATAGTTTTTTGCAGCAGTACATAGAGGTATCGACCAGAGAAGGGGCAGTGCTGGACCTCCTGTTAGGAAAATGAGGCAGGTCAGGTGACGGAGGTATGCATTGGTGAACACTTTGGGACCAGTGATCACAATACCATTAGTTTCAATATAATTATGGAGAGAGTCAGAACTGGACCTAGGGTGGAGATTTTTTGATTGGAGAAAGGCTAACTTTGAGGGAATGCGTAAGGATTTTAAAGGAGTGAATTGGGACACTTTGTTTCATGGGAAGGATGTAGAAGAGAAATGGAGGACATTTAAAGGGGAAATTGTAAGAGGACAGAATCTTTATGTCCCTGTTAGGTTGAAAGGAAATAGTAAAAATTGGAAAGAGCCATGGTTTTCAAGGGAAATTGGACACTTGTTTCGAAAAAAGAGAGATATCTACAATATTTAGGAGGCATGGAGTAAATGAGGTGCTAGAGGAGTATAAAGAATGTAAAAAGAATCTTAAGAAAGAAATTAGGAAGGCTAAAAGAAGATATGAGGTTGCTTTGGCAAGAAAGGTGAAAGTAAACCCAAAGGGTTTCTACAGCTATATTAATAGCAAAAGGATAATGAGGGATAAAATTGGACCATTAGAGAACCAGAATGGACAGCTATCTGCAGAGCCAAAAGAGATGGGGGAGATATTGAACAATTTCTTTTCTTCGGTATTCACCAAGGAGAAGGATATTGAACTCTGTGAGTTAAGGGGAAAAAGTAGAGTAGCTATGGAAACTATGAGATTCAAAGAGGAGGAAGTACTGACACTTTTGAAAAATATAAAAGTGGATAAGTCTCCATGTCCTGACAGGATATTCCCTAGGACATTAAGGGAAGTTAGTGTAGAAATAGCAGGAGCTATGACAGAAATATTTCAACGGTCATTAGAAACGGGAATAGTGCCGGAGGATTGGCGTACTGCGCATGTTGTTCCATTGTTTAAAAAGGGTTCAAAGAATAAACCTAGCAATTATAGACCTATTAGTTTGACGTCAGTGGTGGGCAAATTAATGGAAAGGATACTTAGAGATAATATATATAAGCATCTGGATAAACAGGGTCTGATCAGGAACAGTCAACATGGATTTGTGCCTGGAAGGTTATGTTTGACAAACCTTCTTGAATTTTTTGAAGCGGTAACTAGGGAAATTGATGAGGGTAAAGCAGTGGATGTTGTCTATATGGATTTCAGTAAGGCCTTTGACAAGGTTCCCCATGGAAGGTTGGTTAAGAAGGTTCAATCTTTGGGTGTTAATGGCGGAGTAGCAAGATGGATTCAACAGTGGCTGAATGGGAGATGTCAGAGAGTAATGGTGGATGGCTGTTTGTCAGGTTGGAAACCGGTGACCAGTGGGGTGCCTCAGGGATCTGTGTTGGGTCCACTGTTGTTTGTCATGTGCATCAATGATCTGGATGATGGGGTGGAAAATTGGATAAGTAAGTATGCAGATGATACTAAGATAGGTGGTTGTGGATAATGAAGTAGATTTTCAAAGTCTACAGAGAGATTTGGGCCATTTGGAAAAGTGGGCTGAAAGATGGCAGATGGAGTTTAATGCTGATAAGTGTGAAGTGCTACATCTTGGCAGGACAAATCAAAATAGGACGTACATGGTAAATGGTAGGGAATTGAGGAATGCTGTGGAACAGAGGGATCTAGGAATAACTGTTCATAGTTCCCTGAAGGTGGAATCGCATGTAGATAGGGTGGTAAAGAAAGCCTTTGGTGTGCTGGCCTTTATAAATCAGAGCATTGAATATAGGAGTAGGGAAGTAATGTTAAAATTGTACAAGGCATTGGTAAGACCAATTCTGGAGTATGGTGTACAATTTTGGTCGCCTAGTTATAGGAAGGATGTCAACAAAATAGAGAGAGTACAGAGGAGATTTACTAGAATGTTGCCTGGGTTCCAGCAACTATGTTACAGAGAAAGGTTGAACAAGTTAGGTCTTTATTCTTTGGAGCGCAGAAGGTTAAGGGGGGACTTGATTGAGGTCTTTAAAATGATGAAAGGGATAGACAGAGTTGACGTGGATACGTTATTCCCATTGAGGGTAGGGAAGATTCAAACAAGAGGGCATGACATGAGAATTAAGGGACAGAAGTTTCTGGGTAACGTGAGGGGAATGAACTTCTTTACTCAGAGGGTGGTGGCTGTGTGGAATGAGCTTCCAGCAGATGTGGTGGAGGCAGGATCGATTTTAACATTTAAGAGTAAAGTGGATAGGTATATGGACGTGAAGGGAATGGAGGGGTATGGTCTGAGTGCAGGTAGATGGGACTAGGGGAAAACAAATGGTCGGCACGGACTGGAAGGGCCGAGAGGGCCTGTTTCCGTGCTGTAATTGTTATATGGTTATATGGTTATATGGTTATTGGGCAGTTAACATTAAAAATATGAATTTTTGGTTAGAAGAAATAGATAACCAACCAACTTGGTTAAATATGGAAAAAGAAGATTGTTCTCCTTTTAAAATTAGCTCTATAATATTCGCTAATATTAATTTAGCTAAGAAAACATATAGTGATAACCCAATAATAGGAAGTGGAATACGTATTTGGAAACAAATAAAGAAAACATTAAAATTAAAATCTATACCACTATCTCTTAGCATTGTAAATAATGTTACGTTTAAACCTTCAATGATGGATAAAGCTTTTTTACAAAGGAAAAATAATGGAATTATTAAGATTGGGGATCTTTATAGGGAAAACTTCCTTTCATTTCAAGACGTACAACAAATTTATGGACTACACTCTAAAGATTACTTTAGATATTTACAAATTAGAGATTATGTTAAAGCAAATACGCAAAAACTCAGAATTAGAAAGACAGAAATATTAGATGAATGTTTGAATAAACATCCGAATACAGAAAAAATGATTTCATATATATATATAACATCTTATTGGAAGGTGATGTTCCATCAACAGAAATACATAGACAATCTTGGGAAAATGAATTATGCCAAACTATTAGACCTGAAATCTGGGATGATAGTTTACAACATATACATAATTGTTCACTAAATGCTAAACACTCTCTTATACAGTTTAAAATATTACATAGACTATATTATTCAAAATCCAAATTACATAATATGTTCCCAAAAGTATCTCCTATATGTGATAAATGTCAACATTTAGAAGCCAATTTGTCACACTCATTTACAAACTGTATAAAAATTACAAAATTCTGGATTGAAATATTTAGGATAATTTCGAATGTTGTTAATATAACTTTGACACCGATTCAAAGCTAATAATACTAGGAATACTGGAAACAGAACAAATAGTAACAACAAACCAAAGAATTTTTATTGATTATGGGTTAATAATCGGGAAAAAATTAATATTAAAATTTTGGAAAGGCCCTACATCCCCTACAATCAAAATGTGGAATACAGAAATGTCGGAGACTCTCCATCTGGAGAGATTGAGGCTTGTCCTAATGGACAGGTTAGATCTCTTCAGAGGGATATGTCTCCATACATTGAATATTTACAGAGTCATAATGGCTCGGTACGAGGGCTTGACTGAGGCCTGAATATTAGAATGGATGAAGAAAGAAATATAATAAATCATGCCTATATCTGCAATGACGGAATAATGATTAATACTCCATTCGCTTTCATATTTTCTTTATTATTTATCTCTATCTTTTCTTACTTTATAAAGAATAATTAAAAAAGTGTATAGAAGCATATAGTCCTAAATTTCAATATTAGTCATAATATTAATATTATTATGAAAGTATATAATGATGTATTTTCATTTATGTAAAATATTGTAATCTTCATAAATATGTTTCTATAATAATAAATATTCAACACAACATCCTCCAACGCCCGCATGGGATAGTGCGGGCGCCTGATGGCCAAGTTCAAGTCCTTAGGGTTGATGCAGATCCGTATTTCGCTCTTGTCTTTCTTCGCAGCGACAACCATAGTTGAAACCCACCGGGTAGAGTCCGTTACTGGCTTCAGGATGACCGTGGCCACCATCTCGCGAAGAGCAGACTCGACCTTGCCCCTCATGGCAAAGGACACACGGTGCGGGGGACGGACGACCGGCGTGATGTCGGGATTGAGGGCGATCCTGTAGCTGCAGGGCAACTTCCCCAGCTGCGAGTCAAACCGGTCCGGGAATTCGGCTAGCGGGATCAGGGGTGCCTCTACCAGGTGGACATCACTGTGGAAGCTCACCAATCCGAGGTCCTAGCAGGCCTCCACGCCGAGCAGGGGGTCACATTTACCATCTAGCAGGAAGAAAGAGAGTGGTCTTCAGCACCTTGCAGTGGAGAGTGGCCCTCCCCACAGGAACAAGTACGCCACCCCCATAGGCACGTAAAACAGCACTGTCTGTGGAAACGGGCTCATTATTTCTTATCTTCCTGAACAGGCTTGTTGACATAACATTGGCAGCAGCCCCCGTATCGACCTTAGCAGAGAATGCCATGCCATTCACTGTGATTCGGACGGTCGGGTCCGTTATCAGAGCAGCTGCACCTCGCAAGGAAAACACACTCAGCTCGCTCTGAGAAGAGTCAGGGTCAGACGGGGGAAGATCATCACGTGTCAGGTAGCGAGACGGTCTCTGCTGTGGCTGTGCAGGGTTCCCACGGGAACGGCATGCAGCCGAGAAGTGGTTGGGCTTGTTGCAGAAATTACAGGTTTTCCCCAACGCCGGGCACACATTAAAACGGTGTGAGACAAAGTTACAATTTGGACATCGTTGAGGCGGTCTGAAGCCCTGCAGTGGTCTTACCCTCTGTCGCCGGGGAGCATTGTACTGGAGACCAGCGAGACCGGCTGTGTGGACCACAGGGTCAGGTACAGCGGAGGAGACAGCCTCAGCTAAACGAGAGGCATGCAGCGCCTCATCGAATGTCAGATCAGGCTTACGTAGCAGCTCAGAGCGCAGCTTATCATCTTGTAGACCAAAGACCAAGATGTCATGGGTCAAAGTATCAGGGGTCAGAACATGCAGGTCACATCGGCGAGCCAGCTGGTGCAGCGCGGCCACAAAATTGTCAATAGATTCCCCAGGGTTCTGGCATCTGGAGATTAGTTTGAAACTCTCTAAGATATGGTTAGTGGGAAGGTCACACATCGCCGTAAATTTAGCAAGCAGGCAAACGGGGTCCTGGATACTCTCACCCTGTCCATAGATGAACGACTCCGAACGCTCGAGCGCTTCGGGACCAGCCAGGTTAAGCAGCAGGGAAGCCTTGACAGCGGGGGCCACAGCAGGGTGGGCGATGGCAACATAATGCTCAAAGTCCCGTCGGAACACACTCCAGCGATGAGTGATGTCTGCATCAAAGACTAGGATACCAGGTTTATGACAGGCAGAAGCCATCACGGCACAGGGAGGGGGTACTGGGACTAAGAAAATAAAACGCGATAGAGCGGAGACGCAGAAAGAAGCACTTCTGACGCCATGTAGAGAAGGTAAACAGACACCTTAAAGTCTTCACTACTTTATTTAGCATACATTATATATATCCCTGGCTGTACGTGGTCTGTCACGATCACTAGAGAGCGAGCTAGGGGCGTGTGGGTTACAATTATACTGACTGGTGGGGGAGTGGTTAGCATGGACATTGTTATTATCAAATAAAGGTGTACACACATATCATCTACACTCACTCACGTCTCCTCTGTCTCCCCATTTTGGTCTCACTCCCTCCCTCCAGATGGAATTATGCACAGAGTTCCTCTACTCCTCTCCTTTCACACCAACAGCCTCCACATCTAACACATCATTCTGTAACATTTCCCTCACCTCGAATGTAATTCCACCACCAGTCACAGACTGCTCCCTCTGCAACTCATTGGTTCACTCAACCCATCCCACCCAAACCACCGCCTCCCAGGTATTTTTCACTGCAACCGCAGATGTAACACCTATACCTATATCTCCTCCCTCTCCTCCATTCTGGGACCCCATCAGTCATTCCAGGTGAGATAGAGGTTAATTTTAATCCTCTCTTCTAATCTAATCTACTGCTTTCTGTGTTCCTGATGTGGTCTCCTAAATATCCCCTTCTCATCTCTGGCCTTTATCCAACCATCTGCCAATCAAGACCCCCACTCACCCGTATCCAGTCCCAAGCTTGTTCCTGCCCCTCCTCTCATCCTGCTTTCCTGCCCCCTACAAACAGTCTGAAGAAGCATCCCAACTCAAAATGTCACCTTTCCATGATCTCCATAGGTGCTGCTGACTGGCTGAATTACTGCAGGAAACAGAACAGGTAAAGTTTCAGTTTGTATGTACCAGGCCTACATGCTGAACCACAGATCCATTTGCAGACCCAGAGCACACACTCTCATAACAGTGTGGATAACAAGAGCATGCAAATGAATTCGCTAAATTACAAACCATTGGGATTTCCGAAAGGTTTCCGAATTGGGATTTCTGATAATACAATAACGGATTATCTGAGTTTTAATGAATACTAGACCTAGTGCAGGCCCGTTGGGTCTGTTCCCCCAACGTGTGTTTGCGGGGGGGGGGGGGGGGGTGACCGGGGGGGACGGTGAAGAGTGAGAAGAGATAGGGGTGAGGTGAATAGTGGGGAGCAGGGGGATAGAGGGAGAGGAGGGGAGTGGAGAGGGGTTATGGAGGGAGGGACTGAGGGTATTCGCGCGTGTGGATCTTAAATTAAATGAAAGTACCCCGCACGTGCACAGTGAGCCCGCGGGAGGGGGGGGGGGGTGGTGGGGAGAGGAGTGGGACCAGGGGAAAGGTTTAGGCCACAGCCTTGGCCTCTCCCTCCCGCGGCTCCAGACAGCTCGGCCCGTCCCCCCGACAGCCCCCGCCTCAACTACAACCTAATCGCTGACGTAGTGGAGCAAACGGGGTCGGCAGTGGTTTACATCAAGATCCTGGGGAGGTGAGGAGGGAGATTGGAGGGATTGAGGAAGAGATAGGGGAGGGGGAAATGGGTTTAGGGGAGGGAGGGTGGGGGAGGGCAGGGGTGGTGGGGGAGAGGAAGGGAGGAGAGAGAGAGGGAGGGGCAGAGAGAGGGAGGGGAGAGAGAGGGAGGGGGGAGAGAGAGGGGTGGAGAGAGAGAGAGAGAGAGAGAGGGGGAAGAGAGGGGGGGAGAGGGAGATGGGGAGAGAGTGGGGGAGAGAGAGCGGGGAGAGAGAGAGAGAGGGGGAGGGAGAGAGAGAGGGGGGAGAGAGACTAGAGGGGGGTGGGAGGGAGAGAGAGAGAGGAAGAGAGAGGTAGAAAGAGAGAGAGAGAGAGAGAGAGAGAGAGAGAGAGAGGGGAGGGAGAGAGAGAGAGAGAGAGAGGAGAAGGTCAGGGCAGCAGCTCGCGGGGGCCCGATCTGAGGACGGTGAATAGCAGCGGGGGGACCAGCCGATCATGGCTTCTGCTAAGGGAAGCACACCCACCAGCGTGAGAAAGCCGGGCCGGGGGGGGGGGGGGGGTCAGGACAGATGATCGGGCCTCCCTGGAGAAGAGGTCGTTCCCTGTGATGGGTAGAGAGGGAGGGGGGAGGGAGGAGAGGGGAGGAGTTGAGAAGGGGGGAGGGGTGGAGGGGAGCCGGGCGAGTGAGTGGGCTGTGAAATGCGGAGCGAGACAGAAGCGGGCTCTGACTCTCTGGAAACCCACAGCTGAAATGAGAGCGGGTGGGCGGGGAAGGGGTGGGTCGTGGCTTCACAAGCTGTGCCGGCAGCACGGAGAAGCTTCAACGCGTGAGGCGCCTCTGAGTTTGAGATCTGCAGAACAAAGATCCTATAGCGGAGCTGAGCAGTAGAATCTTTGTTCTGCAGAACTTTCTCGATCTTTCTGTGCCTTTTGAAGAACGGAGGGGTGGGTGGGCTAACGTACCTCGTGGAAAACTGCGCAGTTTGGTGATAAATTTTAGCAAATATCTCAGGAAATAATTGACCAAATTTATAGAGGATTGGTTTTTGAAATCATAAGGAAAATCTCTACTGAAATATGTAAAAATGTCCCTGTTTCGGTGTCGAGGAGATACGTTTCAAATGCAAAATGACACACGCACACACACACGCACACGCACACGCACACACACACACACACACACACACACACGCACACGCACACGCACACGCACACACACACACACACACACACACACGAGTTTTTAAAGTATTTAGATTAATCACATACTTTATTGAAGAGTAGAACCTGAAGACAATCCAATCGGAACCTGAGGGGTAGCTTTTTCACACAAAGGGTGGTGGGTGTATGGAATGAGCTGCCAGAGATGGTAGTTGAGGCAGGTACCATGGCAACGTTCAAGAAGCATCTGGACAGGTTTAGAGGGATATGGGTGGGTGGTCTAGTGTAGGCAGGCAGGACAGGTAGGACTAGTGTAAGCAGGTTTTTGGTTGGAACCCTCCTTCAGAACTCACCTTCTTCAGACCTCCCCCACTCTCTCCCCCCTCCCCCTCCACTTTCATCTAGTGGGTGTAATGGGTGATTGTCATTGCTGGAGGATGGTACACTCAAGCTGGTAGGGCATACACTGTAAGTGTGATTGATTCAACTACAGTGTTCACCAGTGATTTACAGTCTTAGGAGTGGTTGCCTTTACTCTTCCTCTTCATTTGTGGCTAACTGATGATTTTTTTTCCTGCACCTTTTCTCTGGTAATGATAAATACATCAACATACCCTTAATTCAGTAAGAGAATTAATCCAGTTATTCCTAAAGTTCAATTCTGACATTTGAATAACAGAAAACGTAATTTCATTCAAATAAATTAACGAAGAAGTTGCTAATATATCTAACATTTTTGATCTAAAGTGTAATTTCCTGCAGTTCATCAGCTGTGTGTTAAAATCCACACTCAACAAGGACAAGTGAGTCAGTAATAATTGTTCCAGTTGGATGGAAGATAATTTATATGTCTTACAGTTGTTTGTCTTAATTTATTGTGCATAACCATGCAAAGGAAGAGCATGTTAATGATTATGTTTACAATTCTGTATTGAAATTATTTTAAATTAAGCACAGTTAACGATTCTTTTCCCTAAGACTGGAAAAGCTTTGCACAACGGAATGTTGACATACATTAATCACGATAATCTCCAGTGGAATTTTGTTTTTCTTTGATCAGATTTCTGTCCAGGGAATGCCTTCCATTTAATTGTGTTTTACACTGATGGGCATGTTGGTAAATTACCGTAGGACTGGAAGTTTGCTTATGTTTGATAATTGGAAATAAAGGAGTCTTAAATTTAAAAATAAATGACTTAAAGAAATACAAACATATCATAAGTTCATAAATTCAGAAATAATAGATGCAGAATGAGGCCATTTGGCCCATCAAGTATACTCTGCCATTCAGTCATGGCTGATCTAACTTTCCCTCTCAACCCCATTCTCCTGCTTCCTCCTATAACCTCTGAAATCCATACTAATCAAGAATTGTCAATCCCCACCTTATAAATATCTATTGATTTGGCCTCCACAGCTGTCTATGACCAGGAATTCCACAGATTCAACACCCTTTGTCTAAATATATTGCTCCTTATCTCCTTTATAAAGGTACGATCATACTGGGAAGCTTATATGTCCATACTGGGAATTATTTTTTTCCAGAGCAACGTTGAAATTTAGACCGCAGTTTTGTGGAAACGCTGAAGATGTGGTATCAGTCATTTCACTGATTTTTAATAAGTTTTGTCAATCTTCTTGCAGAAGTCACAATGGTGGGTTGAGAGAATCTGAACAGAGATACCGACACGATGACTAGTGTACACCTCTGGCACCACATCTCATACTACAAGACCTCAACAGCAGCAAATTAACATGATTTAACTTGGTACAAATCAAATTGCTCAGTTCCTTTCAAAGGAAGCTGTCCAAAATTAACAATAAGCCCCAAACTATTTCAAATCACTCATATTAGTTCTTCAAGTCACTTTAGGCTATCATTTTCTATTTTCATTATGGCCAGCATAAACTACATTAAAACAACACATGTAATTTAAAATAAAATATAATCATCAAAGACATAAAACTGGTCATTTAGCAATTTCTGACAGATCTGTATAGGCCTGCAATATCTCTTTGGCTGATACTCTTGTACAAATATTGATGTCATCATTTCTCGTGGTTTCTGCCAACTGTGGATAAATTCCATGAGTAACAAGGAGGAGCCTACTTGTGCGGAGATTTGAGAGGTTGATTAACTCATACCTCGACAAAAAACCTGGACCCACTGCAGTTCGCTCACCGCCACAACAGATCAACAGTGGATGCGATCTCGCTGGCTCTCCACTCTGCTCTGGACCACTTGGACAACAAAAACTAATATGTCAGGCTGTTATTCATTGACTACAGCTCGGCATTTAATACAATCATCCTCTCCAAGCAGGTTACCAAACTCTCAGAACTGGGTCTCTGCGCATCCCTCTGCAATTGAATCCTCGACTTCCTCATTCACAGACCATATTGGTGGAATTGTGTCAGCCTCAATAACAATCAGCACTGGAGCGCCTCAAGGCTGCGTGCTCAGCCCCCTTGCTGTACTCACTCTATACTTATGACTGCGTAGCCGGTCATATTGCGAACTCCATCATCAAGTTCGCTGACGACACCACTGTTGTGGGACATATACTGATGGAGATGAGCCTGAGTATAGAAGTGAGATCGACCATTTGACCAAATGGTGCCAGCACAATAACCTGGCTCTCAACACCATCAAAGCCAAATAAATGATTGTGGACTTTGGAAGGGGTAGGATGGGGACCCACAGTCCAGTTTATATCAAGGGGTCGATGGTGGAGAGGGTCAAGAGCTTCAAATTGCAGCTTGGGCATGCATACCTCTGAAGATCTTATAGGATCTTATAGAAACTTACACAATTCTTAAGGGGTTGGACAAGCTAGATGCAGGAAGATTGTTCCCGATGTTGGGTGAGTCCAGAACAAGGGGTCACAGTCTAAGGATGAGGGGGAATTCCTTTAGGACTGAGATGAGGAAAACATTCTTTACACAGAGAGTGGTGAGTCTCTGGAATTCTCTGCCACAGAAGGTCGTTGAGGCCAGTTCATTGGCTATATTCAAGAGGGAGTTGGATGTGGCTCTTGTGACCAAAGGGATCAGGGGGTATGGAGAGAAGGCAGGTACGGGATACTGAGTTGGATGATCAGCCATGATCATATTGAATGGCGGTGCAGGCTCGAAGGGCCGAATGCACCTATTTTTCTATTTTTCTATGTTTCTATGTTTCTAAGATCTCTCCTGGTCCGAGAACACTGATGCAATTATGAAGAAAGCACATCAGTGCCTCTACTTCTTGAGAATATTACGGAGAATCAGTATTTCGAGGAGGACTCTCTAACTTCTACAGGTGCACAGTACAGAGCATGCTGACCGGTTGCATCGTGACTTGGTTTGGCAACTTGAGCGCCCAGGAGCGGAAAAGACTGCAAAAAGATGTAAACACTGCCCCGTCCATCATCACCTCTGATCTCCGTACCATCGAGGGGATCTATCGCAGTCGCTGCCTCAAAAAGGCTGACAGCATCATCAAGGATCCTCACCATCCTGGCCACACACACATCTCCCTGCTGCCTTCAGGTAGAAGGTCCAGGAGCCTGAAATCTGCAGCATCCAAATTCAGGAATAGCTGCTTCCCCACAGCCATCAGGCTATTCAACTCAACTCGTACAAAACTCTGAATATTAATAGCACTTTATCTGCTTATTTATGTGTGTATATATGGTATTTGGTCACACTGATCTGTTATGTATTTATTTATGCATACTATATTCTGTTCTGCTGAAGCAAAGCAAGAATTTCATTGTCCTATCTAGGACCCATGACAATAAACTCTCTTGAATCTTAAATTTTGAATCTTGATTTTACCCTAAAAATATCACCAACAATTTGTCCTGGGCCATTGAAGCTGGCCAAGAAAGACTACTTCCTTAGAAGGCTCAGGAGGTCCGGCATGTCCCCAACAACCCTCACCAACGTCTACAGATGTGACGTAGAAAGCATTTTATTGGGTACATCACAGCATGGTTTGGGAACAGATCCAAGACCACAAGAAATTGTAGAGAGTTGTGGATGTAGCCCAGACCATCACGCAAACCAACCACCCTTCCATTAACTCCATCTATATTTCACGCTGCCTCCGCAAGGCCAACAGCATAATCAAGGACCGGTCTCATCAGCCACTCCCTCTTCATCACTCTCCCATCAGGCAAGAAGTGCAGAGGTTTGAAAACGCATATAGTGTGGATGCTTGATTGTTGTCATGTATGGGCTTTTCTTTGACTGTATAGCATGCAACAAAAGCTTTTCACTGTACCTTGGTACACGTGACAATAATAATAAACTAAACTAAACTTCCAGACTTCCAGATTCAGGGATATTTTTTTCCCAGCTGTTAACAGGCAATTGAACCATCCTCTCACCAGCTAGAGTGTGGTCCTGACCTCCCATCTTCCTCATTAAACAACTTTTATTGGACTTTATCTTGCCCTTCATGTTGTACCCTTTAACCTTTATCTGTACACTATGGATGGCTTGGATTTTCATCTTTGATCAGATAGCATGTAACAAAAGCTTCTTACTGTACCTTTGTATACGTAACAATAATAAACTATACTAAAGTAGACTTTTTATTTCACAATGCATTGTTACTATCCATTTTACATAACAGGCAACCAGACAAATCACAAATGGGACTGATTAAAAGATCAGTCGTTGTTTCCTCGTGTCATTGAGAGCAATAAGTGTTTGGCGTTTGGAATTAGAACAGACAGTTGTGAGACCCTTGTGGTCAGCATGAATATTTTGGCTTGACTCAGTGCGGGCCAAGCTATAGTGAATAACAACCGATTCGCAAATTTAAGAAGGAACTGAGTCTATTATGAGAAAAAAAGTGGAGAAAAATATTGGTTGATGCTCATAGCAAAATTAGTAGCAGTAAATGTATAGGAAGGAACGGCAGATGCTGGTTTTAAACAAAGATGGACACAAAAAGCTGGAGTAACTCAGCGGATCAGACAGCATCTCTGGAGAAACGGAATAGGTGACTTTTCGGGTCGATACCCTTCTTCAGTCTGAAGAGTTACTCCAGCTTTTTGTGTCTATCTTCTAGTAGCAATAAAGCTGGGAAGCCCTTGAATTGAATTGAATTGAATTGAATTGAATTGAATTTATTTGTCTTTCGGTCTGAACGAAATTTCTTTCCCCTGCAGTCATACATATAATTAAAAAAATGACAGAAACACACAATAAATACAAATTTAACATCCGCCACAATGAGTTCACCGGACACCTCCTCACTGTGATGGAAGGCAAAGTCTTAAAGCCTCGGTCTCTTCCCTCTTTGTTCTCCCTCTGCGCCGAGGCGATCCAGGCTTCAGATGTGACCCCACCAGGTGATGGTAAGTAGGTCCCGCGGCTCAACAGTGCTCCACGAACGGGCCGGTTCAAACTCCACGGCCCGGGGTGGTTGAAGCTGCCGAAGCTGCCGCCCTCCAGACCAGCGGTCTAAGCTGTTGTTGCGGGAGCTCGGAAAAACAGGTCACCGACCTGTGACCTGCGAGCTCCCGACGATATCGTCCACTGGGCCCGCGGCCGAGTCCACCGGGCCCGCGGCCGAGGTCGCGGTCGGGCTGCTGCCACCGCCACAGCTCTGAGGCCGAGTCGGATCGCCACTGCCACCGCCACCGCTCCGGGGCCGAGCCGTGTCGCCGCTGCTGCCGCTGGAACAGCTCTGAGGCCGAGTCGTGTCGCCGCTGCCGCTGCCGCCGCCACAGCTCCGGGGCCGAGCCGTGTCGCCGCTGCCGCTGCCGCTGCCGCCGTCACAACTCCGGAGCCGAGCCGGGTCGCCGCTGCTGCTGCCGCTGGAACAGCTCTGAGGCCGAGTCGGGTCGCCACTGCCACCGCCACCGCTCCGGGGCTGAGCCGGGTCGCCGCTGCTGCTGCCGCTGGAACAGCTCTGAGGCCGAGTCGTGTCGCCGCTGCCGCTGCCGCCGTCACAGCTCCGGAGCCGAGTCGGGTCGCCGCTGCTGCTGGAAGAGCCTCGAGGCCGCCAGCTCCGCCATCAGGCCTCGGCGCAGACGGAGACGGAGACGAAGACGGGGAATACGACAAAAAAAACTCCCACCCCCCCCCCCCGAAGGAAGAGACCAAAGACATGTTTCTCCCCCCCACCCACACATACACACACAATCTAATAAAACAAAATTAACTAAAAACCGGACAAAGGAACACAACAAATAAATAAATAAATAAATAAATAAATAACAGACGGACTGCAGGCGGGCCGCAGCTGTTAAGCCAGCGCTGCCATCTTAATGCCGCAATCTTAATAAGAAGAGAGAAGGAAGAACAAACAAATTAATTATGTCTGCATGGAAGGCTAATAATGTTCATGCTTTGTGAAAGGCCGAACAAAAAAGATTTATAATGAGACTGGGACCTGCTGGACAGAAAAAAAAAAACTTACTTACATTAGTATATTTCAATGTCACCACAGCATGTAATATTTATTACTGTGTCGTTCATGCAATGCATTCTTATAGCTTTATTACATTGCAATTATTGGTAGCCCTGGTCACAAAACCGCTAGTAAATATTAGAAACTTCAGTTCAAATCCTGGATCACCTAATGGTAAATGCAGAAATTATTCCAATTTTAAAAAGAAAGCACTGATGATAGTGGAAGATGAAAAGGTCACTCAAACCAATTTACAGCAGTTTGCAATTTCAAGTGAAAAAGGTAAGGAATAAATCGAGGATAGTGACTTACTGTTGCAATTTATGGTAATGACACACCATTAAATGGCAACTACTGTGCCATCAAACTGTGACATTAATATTTATACTTATGTTTGTAATCATTAAGAATTTGCCTGGTCTCCAGGAATTGAAATTTATTTCTAGAAAAGAATACTACAAGGAATCAGCAACATCATTCAATGAGGCATGAAATAATGTGTTCTTTACCAAAAATATAATGAATTAGAAATGCATATTTTGGTTTACTGAGGTGAGGGAAATGCATCCTAATGGCAATCAGATTCATGTTCATAAGTGATAGGAGCAGAATTAGGCCATTTAACCCATCAAGTCTGCCATTCAATCATGGCTGATCTATCGTTGCCTGTCAACCCCATTCTTCTGCCTTTTCCCCATAACCCCTGACACTATTACTAATCAAGAATCTGTCAATCTCCACCTTAAAAATATCCATTGACTTGGCCTCCACAGCTCACTGTGGCAATGAATTCCACAGATTCACCACCCTCTGACTAAAGAAATTCTTCCTCATCTCCTTTCTAAAGGTGCGTTCTTTTATTCTGAAAGGAAAGGCTTGTGTGAGCAATTTGGTTAGAATAGCTTCATATGATGTAAACTCCAGCAATATAGACACTCCCCACCTTAGGCAATATGCAACTTACATAAACTCATACTTACATACACAATTCTTAAAGCCCACGGCTAAATTTCTGAACTGCGCGAAAATTTACGTTATGGAAACTCCTGTCTCGTGCAGCTGTTTCTTATGACAAAATAACTTTAAGCGATCCTATTGCAAAATGGAATGGGTCAGGTAGTGTACGTACAACCAGAATCCTTATTCATCAGGTGAGGAGATAGTCACGGGCATCTGCCCAAGAATGACCTCTGATTCACAGTATAGTGCCACATCTAAAGTATCTCGACAGTAACAATGGTCTTGCAGCCAACATTCACCCTTTTAAAGGAATAAATTAACAACGTATTCATTGCTTTTTGTGGAATGCAGTCAAATGGAACAAAATCTCCACTAATCGCATGTCAAGTTTAAGACAGGCCAGTTTAGAGTAACTAAGTAATAACTAGGTAATATAAATTAATCCCAAATCTCCGAAAAATATTTGTCAGTATATTGGAACTATGCTGCTTCTGTCCCGGTCTGAAGAAGGGTTTCGGCCCGAAACGTTGCCTATTTCCTTCACTCCATATATGCTTCCTCACCCGCTGAGTTTCGCCAGCATTTTTGTCTACCTATCATATTGCTCCGGTCATTTAAGATTGGATGTTAATTGTCGATCCTAGGAATATGACATTATTTATGCAATAATGAAAATTACCTATATAATGTAGGAATAGGAGACTCAGTAGTTGACAAGTGCTACTAATGAACTAATATCACCTATAGCTCCATATGGGGCCATTTGAGATTATTTCGGGATCTTGAAAGCCAGAAACACTGTGTTGTCGTTCTGTCCAGCTAGTGTTTTCTCAAGATTCTCAGAGAAATGGATGGACCTGTCAGCCTTCCAGAACAAAGTGTCATTCAACAATTGAGGGAGAGTGGACATGATTCTTTAAGAAAGGTCCCTTGGTGACACAAATAATATTACAGCAGCAATATTTATGGTTGCTATCAATTTCACAGCCACAGGTGAACAGCCTGAGTCATGGAGGAGCTCCAGAAATCACTTGTTATTAATTGACACTCTCCAAACCACATTGATTGCAATCCAAAAATCAACAGCAGTGAACAGGATAGCACAGAGCACCCTCAAAAGGTGAGGTCCCACCTACACTTCTCACTCGACTTCTGTCTTCTATTAAACCGATTAGCAACACAGGAAGAAATGCTCCTACAGTTTGAGATAAGCTGGTGAAACAGTTGCACTTGACATTTTTAAAGCAATAAAGTTAATTTGCTATCATTGTCCTGTGAGAATGATACATTTGAAGGTATAAATCTCCAATATCTTTTGTGCAGGATGTGGTTCTCCAGCATAATCATAAAATCTAAGCCCTAATCTATGGGAGTTCATGGATGGTTCTTTCAGTAACACAATATATGCATAAGAATTGGGGTTTATGAACTTTTACTATTGATAATGATGATTTTATTCATCTCTATGACTGTAAAATTAACTTTTATTCTATATTTCATCTTTTCTTTTTTTTTTCTGTTCCTAATAATTGTATTCATCCAATGAACAAATATGTAGCTGTTTACAATTAATTGTATTGGCGAATGTAAATGCACTACACAGGTATAAATGGTTTTTAATGCCAGTTGAGCATGCAGGACAAAGTTGATCAAAATCTATCTCTTGCTAATCACCTTGACTAACATGTGCAGCCAATATCAGATAACACATTACATTGTTGAGCTCAGTATCCAGGTTTTTTCCTATAAGAATCAATGAAATGTAATGAGATATTACCAGCAAGTCTGCAAGTCTTGCAAAAGGACTGGACAAGCTAAATGCAGGAAAACTGTTCCCGATGTTGGGGGAGTCCAGAACCAAGGGCCACAGTCTAATGGGCCTGTCCCACTTAGGCAACTCTTTAGGCGACTGCCAGGGACTAGTTTTAATGGAATTCACCTACGCCAACCTACAACAGCAAAAATTGTCAACACTTGCCGAAAAACCTTCAACGTTGAAAATTTTTGCGGCAGTCACCTGTAGTAGCCCAAAAAATCGCCCAAGTGCGACAGGCCCATAAGAATAAAGGGGAGGCAATTTTAAACTTAGATCAGAAAAAACGTTTTCACCCAGAGAGTTGTGAATTTAGACAATAGACAATAGGTGCAGGAGTAGGCCATTCGGCCCTTCGAGCCAGCACCGCCATTCAAAATGATCATGGTTGATCATCGCCAGTCAGTATCCCGTTCCTGCCTTCTCCTCCTATCCCCTGAAAGCCCAGTCCCACGGTGCGAGTTCATTCAAGTGCTCTCCAGAGTTTAAAAAAAAATCAAACTCGTGGTAAGCACGGAGAATGAACGTAGCGGGTACGTCGCAGCTCGGGGACGTCTCTTACCGGCTCATACCGCTAATGGCAGGTACTCGGGAAGACTCGCTAACGGCAGGTAAGCATGGGGAGACTCGTGAAGATTTTTCAACACGTTGAAAAATGTCCACGAGAGCCCTGAAAACCGACGAGTGGCCATTACCGTAAATCTCCGAGTACGAATCAGGGCAAACTCGGGAGAACTCTTGGAATGAACTCGCACCGTGGGACAGGGCTATGACTCTGCTATCTTTAAGAGCCCTATCTAGCTCTCTCTTGAAAGTATCCAGAGAATCGACCTCCACCGCCCTCTGAAGCAGAGAATTCCACAGACTCACAACTCTCTGTGTTAAAAAGTGTTAACTCATCACCGTTCTAAATAGCTTACTCCTTATTCTTAAACTGTGGCCCCTGGTTCTGGACTCCCCCAACATCGGGAACATGTTTCCTGCCTCTAGCGTGTCCAAACCCTTAATAATTTTATATGTTTCAATAAGATTCCCTCTCATCCTTTTAAATTCCAGAGTATACAAGCCCAGCCTCTCCATTCTCTCAGTATATGACAGTCCCGCCATCCCGGGAATTAACCTTGTAAACCTACGCTGCACTCCCTCAATAGCAAGAAAGTCCTTCCTCAAATTAAGGGACCAAAACTGCACACAATATTCTAGGTGTAGCCTCACTAGGGCTCTATACAAGTGCAGAAGGACCTCTTTGCTCCTATACTCAACTCCTCCTGTTATGAAGGCCCACATGCCATTCGCTTTCTTCACTGCCTGCTGTACCTGCATGCTTACTTTCATTGACCGATGAACAAGGACCCCCCGATCCCGTTGTATTTCCCCTTTTCCCAACTTGACACCATTTAGGTAATAAGCTACCTTCCTGTTTTTGCTACCAAAATGGATAACTTCACCTTTATTCACATTAAACTGCATCTGCCGTGCATCTGCCCACTTACCCAACCTGTCCGTCACCCTGCATTCTCATCACATCCTCCTCACAGTTCATACTGCCACCCAGCTTTGTGTCTCCTGCAAATTTGCTAAAGTTACTTTGAATCCCTTCATCTAAATCATTGATGTATATTATAAATAGCTGCGGTCCCAGCACCGAGCATTGCGGTACCCCATTAGCAGGCACGTGCCGTCAGGGTAGGCAAGGTAGGCACTGCCTACCCTGACTAAAATTATAACATGGTAATAACTAAATATAAATAGTAAAGGCATGGGAGAATTATGCCTATGTAAGAGATCGATCTCTTAGGTAGGCATAATTCTCCATGCCTTTCTTCTGCAGAGAAGTAGCTCGGGTGGCTGAGCGGCCGCCGGGCCGGACAGCGGAACCAGCCGCCACCTTAGCTCCTTCTGCCGGTCCCCGCTCACCTCTGGCAGCTCTCCGTCTACAAACCACTCTCCTGCCGCTCGCTGGCCTCACTCATGTCCTTAAATTCCGACAGCGCGATTGAGGTTACTCGGCTGTGGGAATTTAAGGATTTGCAGGAAGCCGCTGACATGAGCGAAGTCGGCGAACGGCAGGTGACAGGTGTTCTGACGGAGAGCACTGCCAGAGGTGAGCGGGCCGGCAGAAGGCGCTGAAGTGGCGGCCAGTTCTGCTGTCGGGTACGGGCGGCCGCTCGCAGCTCCCCGAGCTGCTTCTATCCCCAGCTACAGTGCGGGGGCTTCGTGCCCGGAGAGCTGTGGCAGCGGTGAGTGAGTACGTTTCTGCCATTATCCCCGACACCCTCCTTGTCAACACTCGTGCCCTCCCCACAACTTTAGCCCTGACACAGACTCTCCACACGCTGTGAAAGGAACTGTTCCCCCAATTGGTCTAGGACTAGGAAGCCTTGGGCAAATTGAAATGTCACTGTTTTTATTTATTTAATTATTTAACGGAGCGGACAATCTGCGCATGCGCGGTTTAATTTTTTTTTTAAGCAGACTGAGTGCCTGCCCTGAGTAATTACTCACGGCACGTGCCTGCCCATTAGTCACTGCCTGTCATTCTGAAAGGGACCCGTTAATCCCTACTCTTTGTTTCCTGCCTGCCAACCAATTTTCTATCCATGCCAGCACTCTACTCCCAATATCATGTGCCTTCATTTTGCCCACTATTCTCCTATGTGGGATCTTATCAAATGCGTTCTGAAAGTCCATGTACACTACACCCACTGGCTCTCCCTTGTCCATTTTCCTAGTTACATCCTCAAAAAATTCTAGAAGATTAGTCAAGCATGATTTCCCCTTTGTAAATCCATGCTGACGGGCCGATCCTGTTACTGCTATCCAAATGTGCCGCTATTTCATCTTTTATAATTTCCTGAATCTATAAAACAATGGAAAATTATCACCAATGTGTCCACAATTTCTAGAGCCACCTCCTGAGAACCCTGGGATGCAGACCATCAGGTCCTTGGGGATTTATCAGCCTTCAGTCCCATCAGTCTACCCAATATTATTTGCCAAATGCAAATTTATTTCAGTTCCTCTGTCTCCCTAGGTCCTCTGTCCTCTAGTACATATGGGAGATTGTGTCTTCCTTAGTGGATACAGAACCAAAGTACCTGTTCAACTCATCTGCCATTTCCTTGTTCTCCATAAGAAATTCACTTTTTTCAGTCTTTGTGGAATCTGTGAAAATCTCTGCCCCAGAAGGCAGTAGAGACCAATTCACTGGATGAATTTAAAAGAGAGTTATGAACCTGTCCCACTTAGGCTATTTTTTGGGTGACAATATTTCAGCGACAATTTTCGCAAGTTGTCGTAGGATGTCGTGGGTTGTTGTAGGTGCTGCCGTGGGTCGTTGCCAGGTGCGTAGGTGAATCCATTTAAAAATAATCCCTGGCAGTCGCCTAAAGTGTCGACTAAGTGGGACAGGCCCATTAGATAGAGCTCTCGGGGCTAGTGGAACATGGGATAGAAGATATGGGGAGAAGGCAGGCATGGATTACTGATTGTGGATGATCAGCCATGATCACAATGAATGGTGGTGCTAGCTCGAAGAGCTTAATGGCCTCTTCCTGCACCTATTTTCCATGTTTCTCTGTTTTTATTTATAATTGGCACACAGCTAGTTCAAGTGACTGACAAAGAAAATAAAACATTGTGTCTCAATCGGCTCAATTAACTAGAACTGAATAATTAGGATAATTATTGCAACTGTTTTGCATAATTTCTGTTATTTTTGCAGATATAATCTAATAATGTGGTGAAGTGATGTTGCATAGTGAACAAGCTTGTAATATGCACCCAATAAAAAGCATGATCATAAATACAGTCATGATCGGAAACATTTATGATATATGTTTGATGTTAAACAATTTTGTTTTTTGAGGTGAGCTATTCCACTCCTGATTACAAAAACATGTCCAGAATAGGGTAATCTCTAGATTTTCAACTGGTTTGGAGACCTTATTTAAATCTGTACAGAAAAGAAGGCCACTTGGCCATTGGGTCCATGCCAGCTCCTGATGGCCCAATCCCATCAATCCCACACCTCCTCCTTATTTCTCTGAGGTTCTGAAATGTATTCCCTCTGACATTTAAATCAAATCTCTTTGATTCTCTTTGCCACTTATCAACCAAGGGACCACTTACAGAAGCTAATTAGTGCACTATCATGTCTTTGAAAGGTGAGGAGAAACCAGAACACCCACCAGAAATCCAGCTAATGGTGAGAATGTGCCAAGTCCACACTCAAGGCACAGAGGTCAGGATGAAACTCAGGTTGACTGAAATTGCCAGGTAACAGGTAACTGTGCCACCATGCCACCCTGGTCTTCTGAAATTGGGATTTTGGAACCTGCATCTGGCTTCATCGCCCTGTAACATACAGCCAGCAGTGGGGAAGACTTCCACATGTGCTTTGTGCTGCATAACCTAGTAATCTGAAAACAACTACTGCCAGAGGAATTACCGCATAAGCAACTCGAAGGACTTAAGAGCCTGAGCTAGAGGGAAAGGTTGGGCTGGCTGGCACTTTATTCCTTTGAGCGAGGAAGCCAAGGAGTGATCATATAGTGGTATATAAAATTATGAGGGCAATTGATAAGATGAATGTCGATATTTTTTTATCCAGGGTAGAAGAATCAAGAATCAAGAGAGGGGCAAGATTTAATAGGAACCTGAGGGGCAACATTTTTCACTCAGTGGTGGGTATATGGACCAGAGGAGGTAATTGAGGCATGTACTATAACAGCATTTAAAATACACTTGGATAGGTACAAGGATAGAAAAGGTTTTGAGGGATATGAGCTATATGCGGGCAAATGTGGACTTGGTAGGTGGAATGGCCTATTTCCATGCTACATCCTTACAGCGAAACAAAAAAAAGGGAGGTAGATGGGATTTTATGGTGGGCATGAATGTGCTGAAGGCCATTTTGACTGTATAATTGTGGCTGAGGGACATGCGAGGAAGGCTAAAGAACACCAGGAAGAAGATGATAAGGAGGAAACTGTCTCAGAAATGTACATTACTGAGCCGATTATATTCTTGGAGAGATGTGCCCCAAGTTGGTTTCAAAGAAGTGACTTGGTAATTTTAGCACATTTCTGGGTGTACACCAATTCACTTCAAATGTCTTTGCAGCCAATTTCATGGGATTATTGAATTGGTGTAAGTGTTCAATGCACCAAGCACAGTTGAATTCCTGTTTCTATGTTACAATTAATCCTCATCAATATGCCAAATTAAAATATACAGAAGTTGCTGGAAATGGCGTGTTAGGCTGCACTTATGGAGAGAGAAGCAAGATTAATGTCAGCCACCATTCATCAGAATATGTAGATGGTGGTTGTTGTGGAAGGAATTTGTCTCCAACCAAATGTGCAGATGTGAGGAGATCTGGCAGTCAATACGCTTGTCCATGTTTAGCACAAACGACCAAAGTTAAACAGTCCATTTCCAGTTTTTGAGAATAAGTTGCACTGAAGCAAGATTCAGATTGTTTGGATCAAAAAGGTTAAAGGATGACAAATGATGGCCTTGGTTTTGTTTCACTGCAAGTATGCAACATATATTTGTCAATTAGTTTACAAAGAGAATTAGAATTGAGGCCTGTGTAATTGCATGAAGATAGAAGCTGTTCAGTATATCTTGATCCAATTTGAATGCAATAGTCACGACTGTCCAATGTATTCAATGGGAAATGATAACCATTGTTTCAATGTAAGCTGTCCCCACACAAAACAGCTGTGACCAGGAGATGAATGTGCCAAGATAACTTATCTCTAGCTCATAAAATCTTTTCAGAAGATTGAAATAAAGTCACTGTGTAGAGAAGACAAATCAATTGTGACATTTCTGAATGGAGTGCGATGCATTTAATTAGCACAAGACATACGGGCAAATACTGAATTACCTAATAAATCACTGATTCCCAAAGCCATGTAGTGCAAGGCTTCAGCTGTCTGTGAGATGTAGAGCAAGTGATAATAGGGAACCCTGGCCATTTATTTTGCTCTTTTCCCATTTTCAGCTCAATTTCATTTACAATGACACTGAATACTATTAATTGCTCACAATTCCTTGACACATCAGACAGCATAGCCGCTGAAGTGAATATTTATTGATATATAGGAACAAACTGATCATACATTTGATACACTAAATGCTAACAGTCAGCAGCAAAAACAAGCATAACATTCCTGCTTCATAGCCTCTATTTTAACTTAATTCACCTAGTGGGGCGCAGGATGGGTTTAACTTCATTTCATTTATTTTATTCTTATTTGAATGGGAAGTATAATGGCATCTGAGATTTTGAAAGATGCTTTCATATTTTTCAAAAAACAAATCAAAGTTCAGATCAAGCCACCTCTTGTAAATCCAAAGACCAAACTCCTCTGCAGTCATATATAAGGGACAATGACAGAAGAATGCTTCGGAATACTTTGTAATTCTTAAAATTACAATGGAAAGTGTCAGTTGATCCAAAGAAATTGGATAGTAGCTTGTAGGTTTATTCAAGGCGTCGACTTAATTGAAGATAGGATGACAAATGATAAAAATAATCTATCGTAAAATGCAGAAATAGTGAAGTCAAGAGAGTCAAGAGTGTTTTATTGTCATATGAACAATGAAATTCTTACTTGCTGCAGCAAAACAGAATATGGAACCTAGTACACTGTAAACAATATAATAAATGAGAGAGAAAGAAAAAGTTCAGTGTGTGTATATACACATACTCACAAGTACGCACATATATATATGTGTACACACACACGTATATATATATATATACACGCACGCACGCACACATACGTACACACAAAAAACAAAAAACAACAAAAAAACAACAAAAAACAACAAAAATCTATACTTAATGTAAGTGACTTTAGGATACAACCAGGTAACATTTCATATTGTGTAGGAAGGAACTGCAGATGCTGGTTTACACCAAAGACAGACACGAAAAGCTAGAGTAACTCAGCGGTTCAGGCAGCATCTCTGGAGAAAAGGAATAGGTGACATTTCGGGTTGAGATCCATTTATCTTTATCCCTTCAATATAAATTAGAATGTTCAATGCTGATCAATAAAGCAAAAACAGATTAGGCAAATGGTCTGTTAATGTTACAAAATGTTTTTCAAATGATTGGAAGTCTAATATTGTATTGGGTCCATCAACCATGGGGCATTGGACTTGATATAAACTTTAATCAACATTTACTTGATATAGATTTAACATTAAGAATATTGTTTTTAGTTTAGTTTAGTTAAGAGATACAGCGTGGAAATAGGCCCTTCAGCCCACCTAGTCAGCACCGACCAGCGATCCCGCACACTAACACTATCCTACAAACACTAGGGTCAATTTACACTTATACTAAGCCAATTAACCTACAAACCTGTATGTCTTTGGAGTGTGGGAAGAAACTGAAGATCTCAGGGGAAATTCACGCAGGTCATGGGGAGGACATACTGTACAAACTCCGTATAGCCAAGCACCCATAGTCAGGATCAAACCTGGGTTTCTGGCGCTGTAAGGCAGTAGCTCTATCACTGTGCCGCCATGCCAATCTTGTTGGAGAATATAACATGAAAGTAGTTCTGCATGTGTATGCCCTGTAAACAATGTCCCGAATTTTGCCAGCACAGGTCAGCTACTTGCAATTGCTTGTCTTTGGTCACCTAACACCCAAGATGACATGATCCAGGTGTAGAGGGCCCATCAAGCTGACACACTGTTATGGATTTTTTAAAGAAGGAACTGCAGATGGATGAGGATGAGGCTTGAGAAGTGAACAATACCTACTACAGATCATCTGCTGTCTGTCAGGAGTTTGCACTTTTTCCCTGTGATAGCTAGTGTTTCCCTTATACTGTGTTTCCCCTACCACATCCCTAAGACATGCGGGTTGGTAGGTTAATTGACTGCTGCAACATTGACCATAGAGTCTGGGGGAAGAAGAAAGGTATGAGGGGAAAATTAAAATGCATTAGGTGCCATGCAGTCATAGAGTCGAACAGCACGAAAATATGAGCTTTGGCCAAACTGATCCTTGCCAACCAAGATGTCCCATCTAAGCTAGTCACAGTTGCCTGTTTTTGACCCATATCTCTCTAAACCTTTCCGATTCATGTACCTGTCCAGGCATCTATTAAATGCTGTTATGGCAGCTCTTTCTATATACCCACCAGCCTCTGAATGAAAAAGTTGCCCCTCACATTCATATTAAATCTTGCCCCCCCACCTTAAACATACATCCTCTTATTTTTGATTTCCCTACCCTGGGCAAAATACTCAATGCATTTTATACATCTCTATAAGATCACCCCTGATAATTTTACACACCTCTATAAGATCACCCCTCAGCCTCCTGCATTCCAAGGAATAAACTCCTAGCCTGCCCAACTTCTCATAGAAACATAGGAAACATAGAAACTAAGTGCAGGAGTAGGCCATTCGTAAGTTTCTATAAGATCCCCCCTCAATCTTCTAAATTCTAGCGAGTACAAACCGAGTCTATCCAGTCTTTCTTCATATGAAAGTCCTGACATCCCAGGAATCAGTCTGGTGAACCTTCTCTGTACTCCCTCTATGGCAAAAATGTCTTTCCTCAGATTAGGAGACCAAAACTGTACGCAATACTCCAGGTGTGGTCTCACCAAGACCCTGTACAACTGCAGTAGTACTTCCCTGCTCCTATACTCAAATCCTTTTGCAATGAATGCTAACATACCATTTGCTTTCTTCACTGCCTGCTGCACCTGCATGCCTACTTTTAATGACTGGTGTACCATGACACCCAGGTCTCGTTGCATAGCCCCTTTTTCTTAAAGCAACAATGCAGCTACCACTCAGTGCTGGGACCCCAGCTATTTACAATATATATTAATGATCTGGATGATAGGCAATATCTCCAAGTTTGCGATTTAAGCCTGTTTGTGAGGTGCTACCAAAGTGGATAACCATTTGGTGGCAAAAAC
Source organism: Okamejei kenojei (assembly GCA_035221665.1). Lineage (NCBI taxonomy): Eukaryota > Metazoa > Chordata > Chondrichthyes > Rajiformes > Rajidae > Okamejei > Okamejei kenojei. Next base: position 115,554,933 of record CM069132.1, on the reverse strand, counting down.
ATTTATCCACATTATACTGCATCTGCCATGCATTTGTCCACTCACCCAACCTATGCAAGTCACATTGCATCCTCCTCACAGCTAACACTGTCCCCCAGCTTCGTGTCATCCGCAAACTTGGAGATGTTGCATTCAATTCCCTTGTCCAGATCATTAATATATATGGTAAATAGCTCGGGTCCCAGCACTGAGCCTTGCGGTACCCCACTAGTTACTGCCTGCCGTTCTGAAAATGACCCGTTTACCCCCTACAGCTGAGCTCCCTACAGCGCAGCCCCTCAAGTCCTGACAACATCCTCGTAAATCTTCTATGTACTTCCAGCCTAATGATATCCTTTCTAGAGCATGGGTGACTAAAACTGAACACAGTACTCCAAATGTGCCCTCACCAAGTCTTGTACAACTGTAACATAATGTATCAACCTCTATACTCAAAACCCTGAACAATGACCAAAGTACCAAAAGCCTTCTTGATCATCTTCTAGCCATTCTAGCCATTCCTCTAGCCATTCTAGCCTTCTAGCCATTCCGCAGCCCACCTTTGATACAGCTTTCAGGGAATCATGCACCTTGGCTCAACAAACCCCCCAGGGGCCTGCCATTTGCTGTGAAGTTCCTGTCCTGATTTGACTTCCCAAAATTCAACATTTTTGACTTCCCAACCTCGCACTTATCTGCTTTAAACTCCATTAGCCATTCCTCAGCCTATCTTGCCCAGCGGATCAAGAGCCCGTTGTAATTTTTGATAGTCATCTTCACTATCTATGATACCATTCCATTTTGTGTCATTTGCATTTGCATGGGTGCTCTGAAAGAGGTGGAGGTTTGTAATCCTTTGATACTTGTTCGTTTGAGCTGGTCCCTGGGACTCCAGAAACTCTTGGACCTTACACTCATGGGGAAAACATTGGGATGAGTAGTTCAAATGACTTGCTTGGGCCACATGCACAAAGATCACACAGTGTCGGTACTTGGACAAGCTGGAATCAGACTGCTGTGCTGTGTCATTTTTATAAATTTACACGGGGCTTGTGAATTTCTATCGCCTTTAACATTATTAAGCTCTTCTGTGTGTTTAGTTAGGAGGCTCCACAGCACAGTTCAACAAAGGGCAGGAGTATTCTCCTGGTGTCCTGGGCAAGCTTCTTGCCTTATTGAGCACCATTGATTTATTTTGTCATCCATCCGATCGCTGCCACTTGCTGTGAGCAGGAGCTTGCTATGCACAGACTAGCTGTCATTTTTTACTAACAAAAAGAGCAAGAAACATTTCCCTGTGTCCTTGGCTAAATGCATACTTTTTTAAGTAACATTACTAAAACAGATTATCTGCTCATTTAGTTCACTTCTCTTTGTAGGATCCTGCTGGGTGAAAATTGGCTGCCATTTTTATCTATTCATGGGAGGTGACAGGCTTCAGAGTACCTTGTAGATGCAAAACGCACCGTGTAAAAAAAAGTTATTTTAGTGCTAAATATATCGGTTCTATTCAACTGCAAAATCCTTGCTTATTTAAGCTCTACACTTGGCATCAAATCCTGTCATACATTGCGACACAACAGATATTACCATTTACGGAAATAAAAATAGAAAATGGTGGAAATACACAATAGATTAGGCCACAGCTGTAAAGAAGGAAACACAAGTTCCTTCACGCAACACAAGTGGGGCAGCACAGTGGAGCACCGGTAGAGTTACTATCTTACAGCGATAGAGACCCGGGTTCAAACTGACTACGGATGCTGTCTATATGGAGTTTGTATAATCTCCCTGTGACTGCATGTGTTTTCCCTGGGTGCTCTGGTTTCCTCCCACATTCCAAAGATGTACAGGTTTGCAGGTTTGTAGGTTAACATAGAAACATAGAAAATAGGTGCAGGAGGAGGCCATTTGGCCCTTTGAGCCGGCACCATTCATTGTGATCATGGCTGATCATCCACAATCAGTAACGCATGCCTACCTTCTCCCCATATCCCTTGATTCCGCTAGCCCCCAGAGCTCTATCTAACTCTTTAAAATTCATCAAGTGAATTGACCTCTACTGCCATCTGTGGCAGAGAATTCCACAAATTCACAACTCTCCGGGGTGAAAATGTTTTTTTCTCAACTCTGTTTTAAATGGCCTTCCCTTTATTCTTGGGCTGTGACCCCTGGTTCTGGACTCCCCCAACATTGGGAACATTTATCCTGCATCTAGCTTATTCAGTCCTTTTATAATTTTATATGTTTCTATATGATATCCTCTCATCCTTCTAAATTCCAGTGAATACAAGCCCAGTCTTTCCAATCTTTCCTCATATGACAGTCCCGCCATCCCGGGGATTAACCTTGCCGCACTGCACTGCCTCAATCACAAGGATGCCCTTCCTCAAATTAGGAGACCAAAACTGCACATAATACTCCAGATGTGGTCTCACCAGATCCCTGTACAACTGAGGAAGGACCTCTTTACTCCTGTACTCAAATCCTCCCGTTATGAAGCCAACATGCCATTAGCTTTCTTCACTGCCTGCTGTACCTGCATGTTTACCTTCAGTGAATGATGTATAAGGGCACCCAGGTCTTGTTGCACTTCCCTTTTTCCCAATCTGACACCATTAAGATAATAATCTGCCTCCTTATTCTTGCCGTCAAAGTGGATAATCTCACATTTATCTACATTATACTGCGTCTGCCCACTCACTCAACCTGTCCAAGTAACCCTGCAACCTCCTAGCATCCCCTTTGTAGTTCACACTGACACCCAGCTTTTTTGTCATCTGCAAATTTGCTAGTGTTACTTTTAATCCTAAATCATTAATATCTATGTTACATAGTACAGGAGTAATTCAACCGCCAATCATGCTGAAGATGAGAGTTCTCACCAATCTCGGTCTTAAAGGATTTCCATCCTTAAGCTGTGACCACTTCCCCAACATCGGGAACAATCTTCCTGCATGCCTGTCCAACCCCTTAAGTGTTGATTGTGACCACTTCCTGTCGTTCTGTATATTGATTTTAGAAAAAACGCTGCCACCTACGGCTGTGATTTTTGGCCATCTTATTCAGAGTCCCCCTCTGCTGCGCAGGACAAGATGATTTTTCCCATCGATGAAAAATAAAAGAGTTATTACTGTTTAAAAAATGTTGAGATTCTCTCTCCTGAAGGCCAAGCCCCTTCCGGAGGGACTATAAAACCTGGAAGTGTGGAGGTGCCTCCGTTCTCTGCAAGATGGGGGGAGCAAGAAGTCGCAATTCTCAGTCTGAGCTGTGAATAACACTGAACACATGTCTACTAAACTGTGAGTGGTTTTATTGACCTGTCAGTGCCCTTAATGTGGTTTGAAAATGTAGTTTGAAAATGCAAAAGTATGTTTTGGTTTGAAAGTGCTAAAAAGCAAGCTGTGTTGCCTTTGGTTTTGAAAGTGCTAAAGCAAGCTGTGTTGCCTTTGGTTTTGAAAGTGCTAAAGCAAGCTGCGTTGCCATTGGTTTTGAAAGTGCTAAAGCAAGCTGCATTGCCTTTGGTTTTGAAAGTGCTAAAGCAAGCTGCATTGCCTTTGGTTTTGAAAATGCAAAAGCAAGCTGCGTTGCCTTTGGTTTTGAAAGTGCTAAAGTAAGCTGCATTACCTTTGGTTTTGAAAGTGCTAAAGCAAGCTGTGTTGCCTTTGGTTTTGAAAGTGCTAAAGCAAGTTGCCTTGCCTTTGGTTTTGAAAGTGCTAAAGCAAGTTGCCTTGCCTAATTAGAGATGCCTTGCTTAATTAGAGATGCCTTGCCTTCTATATAATTAAATGTCTAATCTTGACCACTTCCTGTTTGTGATTTATATTGATATTAGAAAAAAACGCTACCACGTATGGCTGTGATTTCTGGCCATCTTACTCAGAGTCCCCCTCCTCTCATCAGGTGCTGAGGAGTTTTTCATCGATGAAAAATAAAAGAGTTATTAGTGTTTAAAAAATGTTGAGATTCTCTCTCCTGAAGGCCACGCCCCTTCTGGAGGAACTATAAAACCTGGAAGTATGGAAGTGCCTCAATTCTCTGCAAGATGGGGGAGCGAGAGGTCGCAATTCTCAGTCTGAATAACACTGAACACATGTCTACTAAACTGTGAGTGGTTTTACTGACCTGTCAGTGCCCTTGATGTGGTTTGAAAATGTAGTTTGAAAATGCAAAAGTGTGTTTTGGTTTGAAAGTGCTAAAGCAAGCTGCCTTGCCTTTGGTTTTGAAAGTGCGAAAGCGAGCTGTGTTGCCTTTGGTTTTGAAAGTGCTAAAGTGAACTGTCTTGCCCTTGGTTTTGAAAGTGCTAAAGCGAGCTGCCTTGCCTATGGTTTTGAAAGTGCTAAAGTGAGCTGTGTTGCCTTTGGTTTTGAAAGTGATAAAGCAAGCTGCGTTGCCTTTGGTTTTGAAAGTGCTAAAGCGAGCTGCCTTGCCTTTGGTTTTGAAAGTGCTAAAGCGAGCTGCCTTGCCTTTGGTTTTGAAAGTGCTAAAGCGAGCTGCCTTGCCTTTGGTTTTGAAAGTGCTAAAGCGAGCTGCCTTGCCTTTGGTTTTGAAAGTGCTAAAGCGAGCTGCCTTGCCTTTGGTTTTGAAAGTGCTAAAGCGAGCTGCCTTGCCTTTGGTTTTGAAAGTGCTAAAGTGAGCTGCCTTGCCTAATTAAAGTTGCCTTGCCTAATTAGAACTGCCTTGCCTTCTATATAATTAAAAGTCTAATCTTGACCACTTCCTGTTTGCGCTTTATATTGATTTTAGTAGAAACGCTACAACGTATGGCTGTGATTTTTGGCCATCTTACTTGGAGTCCCCTCTGCTCATCAGGTGCTGAGGATTTTTCCCATCGATGAAAAATAAAAGAGTTATTAGTGTTTAAGAAATGTTGAGTTTCTCTCTCCTGTCAATCACGCCATGAAGGCCACGCCCCTTCTGGAGGGAGGGGGGAACGACTATAAAACCCGGAATTGTGGGCGTGGCTCAATCTCTGCATGATGGGGGAGGGAGAGGTCACGACTCGCTGTCTTTAGTGGCGTTGCACCCTGCTTGAAATGTTATGAAACTGCATTTGAATTTGATCCCCTTGCACCCTGCTTCAAATGGAATTTCAAGGAATAGCAGTGAGTCAACTACGATCCCACCAGCTGTGCACAACAGTGAGCTGCCAGCACAACAGGCTTGAGTGACTGAGCTTCCAGTCCAAGAATCCATTCGGCCCACAATGTCCATACTAGCCCCCTGGAAACCAGTCCCTTCAGTGCACAACACCCATACTAGCGCTCCAGAAAGTGCTCCCCACCCCACCGGCCACAAATATTGGAATTGGTGGCGAGGTGGAATATTGCGTTGGGGACCAGCCCTCCCGTGTGATGCTGGGACCCAACGGGTCCCACTTAATCTAGTATATTATAAACCCTTGCGGCACTCCACTCACCACTGCCTGCCATTCTGACAGGTTGAACCCATTTATTCCTATCCTTTGTTTCCTGTCTGCCAACCAATTCTCTATCAATGTCAATACCCTACTCCCAATACCATGTGCTCTAATTTTGCACACTAATCTCCTGTGTGGGACCGTATCAAAGGCTTTCTGAAAGTCCAGGTGCACTACATCCACTGGCTCTCCTTCATCCATTTTACGTGTCACATCTGGAAAAAAAAATAGAAGATTAGTCAAGCAGGATTTCCCCTTCAAAAATTCATGCTGACTTGGACCAATCCTTTTACTGCTATCCAAATGCGCCGTTATTACTTCTTTAATAATTGACTCCAGCATCTTCCCCACCACCGATGTCATGCTAACTGGTCTATATTTCCCTGCTTTCTCTCTCCCTCCTTTCTTAAAAAGTGGATAACATTAGTTACCCTCCAATCCACAGGAACTGATTGTGAATATAGAACATTGGAAAATGATCACTAATGTGTCCATGATTTCTAGAGCCACCTCTTGAGTACCCTGGATTGCAGACCATCAGGCACTGGGGATTTATCAGCCTTCAGTCCAATCAGTCTACCCAATATTATTTCTCGCCAAATGTAAATTTATTTCAGTTCCTCTGTCTCCCTAGATCCTCTGTCCTCTAGTACATCTAGGAGATTGTTTGTGTCTTCCTTAGTGGAGACAGAACCAAAGTAACTGTTCAACTCTTCTACCATTTCGTTGTTCCCCATAATAATTTCACCTGTTTCTGCCTTCAAGGGACCCACGTTTGTCTTTACTAATTTTTTTCTCTTAACATACCTAACAAAGCTTTTACTATTCTTCTTTATATTCTTGGCCAGTTTACCCTCGTACTTCATCTTTTCACTCCGTATTGCCCTTTTTGTTACCTTCTGTTGTGCTTTGCAGGTTGCCCAATCCTCTGGCTTCCCGCTACTCTTTGCTGTGTTCTACACCTTTTCTTTTTGTTTTATTCCATCCCTAACTTCCCTTGTCAGCCATGGCTGCCTCTTATAATCTTTCTTCCTCTTTGGAATGAAATGATCCTGCATCTTCTGGATTATGCTCATAAATTCCTGCTGTTCCGCCGTCATTCCTGCTAGGATCCTTTTCCAGTCGACCTTGGCCAGCTCCTCTCTCATGCCTTCATAGTCCCCTTTGTTCAACTGCAACACTGACACTTCTAATTTAACCTTCTTCCTATCAAATTGCAGATTAAAACTTATCATATTATGGTCACTCCCTCCTAGCGGTTCCTTTACCTTCAGTTCTCTTATTAGACAACACTAAATCCAGAATTGCCTTTTCTCTGGTAGGCTCCAGTACAAGCTGTTCTAAGAATCCATCTCTGAGGCACTCTACAAACTCCCTTTCTTGGGATCCAGAAACAACCTGATTTTCCCAGTCAACCTGCATATTGAAATCTCCCATAACCACAGTGGCATCACCTGTGTTACATGCCAATTTTAACTCCTGCTGCAACTTGTGCCCTATATCCAGGCTACTGTTTAGGGGCCTGTAGATAACTCCCATTAGTGTCTTCTTACCTTTACAATTCCTCAATTCTATCCACAGCGACTCTACATCGTCAGTCTCTATGTCACCCCTCGCAAGGGATTGAATTTCATCCCTCACCAACAGACCTACCCCACCTCCTCTGTCCACCTGCCTGTCCTTTGTATAGGACGTATAATCCTGAATATTCAGTTCCTAGTCCCGATCCTCCTGCAGCCATGTCTCTGTAATCCCCACAGTCATATCTACCAATCTCTAACTGAGCCTCAAGCTCATCCACTTTACTTCTTATACTTCGTGCATTCATATACAATACTTTTAATCCATTACTAACCTCACCTTTCACATCAATTCCTATTTCACTTGGCCATACTCAACTATCCCTTCATGAGCTTCTGGTCTTTCGTACCTTTTCCCACACTCTCTTTCCCTTGTAATTCCAATTTGTCTCATCCCCTCCTCTATTTAGTTTAAACCCATCCGTGTAGCAGGCCAACCTGCCTGCCAGAATGCTGGTCCCCCGCCTGTTAAGGTGCAACCCGTCCCTTTTGTACAATTCACCCTTACCCCAAAACTGATCCCAGTGGTCTAAGAATATAAATCCCTGACCCCTGCACCAGCTCCTCAGCCACACATTCGTATCCCCTATCTCCCTATTCCTGCCCTCACCAGCACAAGGAACTGGAAGCAAATTATTGGGTTTGTAGATAATTTGCAGTTTGTAGATAGGTTAATTGGCTTCGGTAAAAATTGTAAATTGTCCCCAAGTGTGTGGGATAGTGATAGTGTACGGGGTGATTGCTGGTCGATGTGGACTCGGTGGGACGGTGGGCCAGTTTCTGCGCTGTATCTCTAAACTAAACTAAAAGTCAGACTTTCAGATCATTTAACTTATTTGGGATTCCCAGCACCTATTCTATTCAGCCTTTACATTTACACAGATGGGCTTGTGACAATGACATTAATATGGTAATATTGTTGTAGGTGGCTTAAATGCATGTTGTAAACTTTCATACTTGCAGTACTTTCTCTTAAAATTGAATGGTGTTTAACCTTGTTTCACGATCTATAAACTGTTGTAATTCATATTGTGATTTATTAATGAGTTCATCAGGATCCTGGCAAAATGCCAAACTATAGCACGAGAGGAAGTGTTTTTATTGAAAGGATACCTCGAGTCCATCTTCATATGATGCCAACTCCCACTGGAGTTTTAATAACCATGTCTAGTTTGTTTGCCATTCTTTATTTAGCAGCTCTGGGACTGTGTCCGTATCTTCATTTTCTGTCAATGAGGAGTGAAAGCCAGAACTGTTTTTCATTTTCTCTCCAGGGTGCTTCTAGCATCACATGGCATGGTTAACCTCGTGTAGTTTAGCTCCCCGACATGTCTAATCTGTATCACATCGTCCAGGAAGCTGCTTGTTCAATTTTCATGAGTATTACATCCAGAGTTCTCCTTGGACTTATTTAGTTTTCTCGTACTTCAAAAACCTTTTAGCCTCCAGCAATTTATTTTTCATTTGCCCAATTCAGAGGCTTGATCACTTGATGTAGACTGGAATTTGAATGAACACTGAGGTCTTGCCATTCAGTTTTCTGACCTTCCTCTCTGCTCCATGTCAAAGATCGCAAAGCAATTCCTTAAGAAGGACAGGATAATTTTCCTGGTGTCCAAGCTAATATATATTCATCAACCAACAGAAATCTAATGGCGTTACATGCTTTCTAACTGCTTTGGGACGCCTCAGAATGCAAACTGGTCAACAGTTTCTTTATGTTATGGCAGTGACTTCACAACTTAAACATTCCCCTGCTGACCATTTGGGTGAGATGAGGATGAGAGCAATAACGATATCAACAATATGAATTCATACGATAATGCCAACCCAGTGAAACTTCCCAAAGCTTTTCACAGCAGCATTATCAAATTAAATTTGGCGCTGAGTGTATCTGGAGGTTTTACGGCAGATTATATATTTTAAAATAAAGAAAAGGAAGGTTTCAGTTCAGTTTTATTTATTGTTATGTGTACCAAGGTAAAGTGAAAAGCTTTTGTTGTGGGATAACTAGTCAGCGGAAAGACCGTTTCAAGTGATTTTGTGAATGCAACTTATTAATTCTTTCTTTGTAGTCAATTAAAACTTGAGTGCCTGTAATTTCCGTGATATTTTTCCCATGTCCCGTTGTGTTTTTGGCCAACACCCTGGAGAAACAAAGGTTGCTCACACCACCTTTGTGTTTTCTGCCATTTCTTTTGCTGGAAGTGAAATTGGAGGTCAGGTAACTTCCACGTATATTATACCTCAGAAGGTATCAGAGCTATTCCTGTATAATATTGGAAACTTTTCAGAAAGCAAAAATCAAATAAGCTGTTCTAACAATCATGAAGTTGAATTCAAAGGTTGGGTCACTGCAGTAAATATGCAGCCTGATACAAAATAGATTCTGTCAGTGGTGCACAATCAATCTTATGCACCATCAGTGCTTTCTTGATTTATAACTCACTTTGTAATAATGTCCCCAGAGACTAATTAGAGCCCTGCTCTGTAGTTGTAAAGGATCAGCACTGGCTCAAATTATTGTATTAGGAATGCAGAGATTAAAATCCACCTCAGTTCTTAGCCTCAATTCAGGAGGTCAACACATCTTATGCATCAAACTGTATCTGTAAAATTTTGGCTGACAAATTTCATAACTTACGTGGGTTGAATATTGAATTTTTAACTATTTTTATTAACTCAGACTAATCCTGCTACCACGGAAAGGGTTGACTTTTATGTTGCTGGTACATTTCAACAACAAAGCACAACTGCTAAAAATATTCCACACATCTCCCTGTTCTTGTAATATATCTTTACTGTCTGATGATCATTCTATGTTATGACATAATTAAAGTAAGATAACCAAATAATTAACATGAAAAACTACATTTTCAAAAGTATCTAGATATATTTGGAATAAAATTCAGAAAAATCAGAAATGGACCAAGTCATGTAATCAGATGGTCTAGGTTTCTCTACCTTATTTATGCATATAAATGACCACAATTCATGATCCCCACATAATAAGAAAGTTGTTGATATTGCCCAGTCTTTCACAAGCTAGCCTTTCCCACCCTTCCACCAGCCCTCCTCCCCACCCCCACCACCTTTTTGAATCCATCTATGCTCCGTGCTGCCAATATAATCAAGGACCAATTTCACCCTGATCATCCTCTCTTCACCCTCTGTTAGACAGAAGATACAAAAGCTTGATTGCACGTACCACCAGATTCCAGAACAGCTTCTTCCCCCCCCTATAATCCAACCACTGAACGATCCCCTCATAAGCTAGGGTGCAGTTCCGATCTTCCAACCTACATCACGGTGGACCTCGCACATTTTTTTATTTGGAGTTCCTCTGTAACTGTAATGTTATAAAGCTTTAACAGTATATTCTACATTCTGGTATTTTATCTTTGTTCTTCTTGTTGTACTTGTGTGTGTATGGCCCGGTGGGTCTCTTGTATAATATGATTTGACTGGGTAGCACACAGACACACTTTTTCACTGTATCTTGTACATGTGGCAATAATAATTTAATACTAATATCAAGAATAATAGTACACATAGGCAAACTGAAAGATTTGATGGCACAATTCCATGCGTGTTATATACACATACCAATGAATATAGAGTGCATAGAAGTAAAGTCAATCGAAGTAAAGCACACAATTCACAGTCCTATGAATTGGGTATGTGTACGCAACTAACACACACTGTGGACCAACCATTTGTAGACCGGGCCGCAGGATGCATTAGCACTTCTAAAAAATGATGCACATACAATTTCAGGATATCTGAGGGAGATTGAGTGTATGAAGAGTTCGTTGTCAACTGGACTGCTGTTAAAATCTGCACTCAGCAAAAGGGCTGTTCTTTTGCAAAAACTAAAATTAGTTGTAGCCCTGGTGGGCCTCCAGCACAGCCAGGAGAAGTAGGAAAGGATAGTAGCTTCTGTATGTTTAATCTCATAATCTGCAACTCATGCACTGGATTCACTTGAGGAGAAGGGAATTTATCTCCTCATAGAGTCATAGTGTGACACAGTGTGAAAACAGGCCCTTTGGCCCACCCTGCCCACACCGGTCAACATGTCCCAGCTACACTAGTCCCACCTGCCTGCGCCTGGCTCATCTCCTTTTTGAAGAGAAAGCAAAGAGCGAGTACCTAGATTTGTCTGGATTGCAATAGGCAATAGTCAATAGTTGCAGGAGTAGGCCATTCGGCCCTTCGAGCCAGCACCGTCCATCAATGTGATCATGGCTGATCATCCACAATCAGTACCCCGTTCCTGCCTTTTCCCCATATCCCCTGACTCCACTATCTTTAAGACCCCTATCTAGCTCTCTCTTGAAAGTATCCAGAGAACCAACACAACTCTCTGTGTGAAGGCTTTCCGTAGAACACAGAACATGGATCATAAAACAGTACAGCACAGGAATAGTCCCTTCGGCTCACAATGTCTGTGTCAAACATGATGCCAAGACCAAATCTTATCCGCCTGCACATAATCCATATCCCGCTATTCCCTGCATATTCACGTTGCACGCAACATAAGCTTTTAACTGTACCTCGGTACACATGACAATAAACTAAAACTGATATGCCAAATATGCCTATCCAAATATGCTTATCCTTTCCAAAAGCCTCATAAATGGCACTATCATTTCTGCCCCCATTACTACCCCTGGCAGTGTGCCACAGGCACCCCCAATCCACTGTACAAAAAAAACTTGCTCTGCATAACTCCTTTAAACTTTGCCCCTCTCACCTTCTATGCCTTCTGGCCCTTGTGAAAAAGCTTCATATTATGATAATTCATGACTCACTGATGAATCCATATGCATACCCAAAACAGTCCATCCACACAAAAATGTATCATCCCCTGCACATACAATCATCAACAGGTGTAACCATCCCTCATGTTCAACACGGGACACCTGGAAACCTCACATGTCCCATTTGTTCTGTGGTCATTTTCTTTAGATTAGAGATACAGCACAGAAATAGGACCTTCGGCCCACTGAGTCAGCACCGACCAGCGATCCCTGCACATTAACGCTATCCTACACACACCTGGGACAATTTACACATAGCACGCCAATTAACCTACAAATCTGTATGTATTTGGAGTGTGGGAGGAAACAGATCTCTGAGAAAACCCACGCAGTTACGGGGAGAATGTACAAACTCCGTACAGGCATGCACCCGTAGTTGGGATCGAACCCGGGTCTCTGGCGCTGCAATCGCTGTCAGGCAGCAACTCTACAGCTGTGCCACTGTGCCGTCCTCTACTGTTCAATGTGGATTGATCTTTGAAAGCTATCCTCTGAGTCCATGGCTCCTGAAGGAGTAGCGTGGGCACTGGAGATCAGAATTACAACTTCAGCCAGATTGCCAGTGTAGTGCAGCGCAGAGGCTGTCATAGATCTCCTCAACAGAACGCTTGATGGCATGGAACGGTTGTGTACCCATTATTTTTATAGTCTCAGACCATAGCCTGAGCGACAGACAGTGAAATAGCAATAGACAATTTACAACTCAAGGGATTTCTTGGCACCTCTAGCGGTGAAGTGGGAAAAAGTATCTCACTCCGAAAGAAATATTACAAACAACAAATTATACAAAAATATATTTTCAAGAAGTTGCAGAAATAGTTGATTTGATACCATATCAAAATAGAAACATTGAAAAAATTGCGACATAAAAAAATAAGTAAGTAGGAAAATTAGTAGAGAAAGTGCAAACAAATCTGCAAAGGATACAACAAGATAGATTGGACAGTCAATAATTCACCATTGAAAGCATCCTATCCGGATGTATCACAGTTTGGTACGGCAACTGCTCTGCTCAAGAACACAAGAAGGTACAGAGTGTATGAGAGGTCCATTCAAGAGTCAGATAACAGCAGGAAAGAAGCTGTTTTTGAATCAGGTGGTACATGCTTCAAAGCATCTGTATGTTCTGCTTGTCAGGAGAGGAGCAAAGTGGGTGAGATTAGTCATTGATAATGTTAATTGATCTCCCAAGGCAGCCTGATGTGTAGATGGACATGGGTTTGGGGGGGGGGTGTAGTTGATGTGATGCTACGGCCTGTGTTCAAAACACTCTTTAATGCCCCTGTCCCCCTTAGGAAACCTGAACGGAAACCTCTGGTGACCTTGCGCCCCACCTAAGATTTCCATGAGGTTCCCGGAGGTTTTGGTCACTCTCCCTAATGGTCGAAAGTGGTTTCCGCGTGGTCGAGGCTTCTTCTATGTTCCTTCGATTATTTCAACAAAATAAAATACAGACTTGACTAAAAATAGGTTGCCATTTGGTCGAAGCCAGCGGCGTGGGGTCGCTATTTACTTACAGGCAGTCAAAGGCAATCTCCTTTGCTGAACGGCCATTTTGATTGGCTCATTGGAGTTTTCAGGACCTAGAAGATCTGCCGGAAGGTTAAATGCCTGGTAAACTTGATTACACTTCTTAAAACTGCCTCCACTCCTTCTCCCCCCTCCCATTCTCTCCCCCTTCTCTCCCCCCCTCCCGCGCTCTCTAAAGGACTTACTGTGCTCTGTGGCAGCCGTTTACCTTCCTCTTCATCGCGCAGACAATGCTCCTCCGCTGTCCATGGCCCCCACCTTCGTGATGTGTTTGTGTGTGTGTGTGTGTGCGGTCGGTAGCAAAGATCCAGTAGGATCTTTGGTCAGTAGATGCAACTCACGCTTCGGTCGAGGCTTTCCAGGCGAGTGTCCAAAACCTCATGAAACCTTGGGTGGGGCGCAAGGTCACCAGAGGTTTCCGTTCAGGTTTCCTAAGTGGGACAGCGGCATTACTTCTTGTGTTCTTGAGCAGAGCAGTTGCCGTCCCAAACCGTGATACATCCGGATAGGATGCTTTCAAAGGTGCATTTGCAGAAATCGGTCAGTCATTGGAGATTTGCCGAGTTTCTTTAGTCTTTCAAGGAAGTTGGTGAGCTTTCCTGACCATAGTGTAAATTTGGTTGGGCCAGAACAAATTGTCAGTAATATTTATACCCAGGAACTTGAAGCTCTTTACCATTTCTCTTTCAGCACCATTGATGCAGGCTAAGGTGTGTACTGTACCCAGCTTCTTGAAATCCTTTGTATTGCTGATTTTAAGAGAGTTTGTTGTCTTGACACCATGCTACAAAGCTCTCTATCTCCTTCCTGTACTCCCTCATTATTGTTTGAAATCTGCCGCACTACGGTGGTGTCACTTGTAAACTTGTAAATGGAGTTAGAGCAGAATCTGACTGCAGCTGTGAGTAAATAGGGAATATGGTAAGGGACTGAGATTGCAGCCTTAAAGGGTACCAGTGTGGAGAATTAATATGGAGGATGATTTATTGCCTCTCCTTATTGATTTTGGTCTATAGGTCAAGAAGCTGAGGGTCCAATTGCTGAAGGATGTGCTGAGTCCAAGGTGCAGATGCTTGGAGAAGAGTTTGATTGAACTTATGGTGTTATGTGCTACAGTCAATAAATAGCACTCTGACCTAGGTTTCCTTGTTATCCAGATGTTCCAGACATGAATGTACGGCCTGGAAGATGCAACTTCCTTGGAAATATTGTGTTGAAAAGGCAAACTGCACCAGATCAAGGCAGTTTGGGAGGCTGGGAGTTGATGTGTGCCATGAACAGCCTCTCAAAGACCTCCCTGGTGGTGGATATCAGAGCCACTGGACGATAGTCATTAGGGCATGCTACCTTGATTTTACTTCGGAGTCACGTGAGTGATTCCGTGAAGAAGACCTGCCAGTGCGCATGTGCGTCATTACGTCAGACGCGTGGCGCAGCAACGGGCTGGAGAGCTCAGCTCCACCAGCGGTAAGTTAGAAACTCGCAGGTAAGTTTTTAAACTACGCTGGGAACATTCCCAAAGTTCTGTAAGACTGGTTTCAGGGGCCAGCGTGAACATGGACGAACCAGTTAAAGGGAGGTCGAGGCGTGCCGCCGAGAAAGTCAGGGAACTTGACGGCGGGAGTGGTCAGCGGGCGGGCGCTTACGCCGTCTCCAGAACTGCCGGCAGATCAACCAGCGGCAGCTACTCTGGTGCCACAGAGCACCATGGCCACTCCAGCAGGGAGGAAGGCTAAAAAAAAAAAAAAAAATCTGTAAGGCCTGTGGACTCTGATGAGTCAGGCCAAGAGGTCTCTCCTCCCACCATGAAAGACGTCTGGGGACGTCTAGACAAAATGGAGCACCTTATGGAAAGGATACTCCATCATGAGGTGTTCCAACCAGGGTTCTATACTCCTGGGTTACCCCAGCAGCCCGCAGCAGCAACCTCCAGCAGAGGTCTATACAGGGAAGACCTGTACCACCAGGAGGAACCATACGTCCGCGGGTCTGCATGGGGGCACATACCAGCAGCGCCAGGTCAAGGGCTGCATGATACCTCCCTCATGCATGAGCAGTGAGAGCCAGGGCAGTATGATACTGACCCTGAAGTTGGTGGTATTGTGGAGGAGTATATCCCAAAGCACACAAGCTTAGCTCCAGGTGTGCCGGATGTGGCATGCAAATTTGCCATACCGGCAGGAACTGGTGAGGCGATGGAGGAAAATCTGGCCAGAAACATTAATTACATGACCTCTCACCAGCTCCAAGAATCAACAATGAATGAAACATCCAAACGATATGAGACACCTGTGAATTGTGCATCACTCAGAGTGCCCACTGTGAACCAGGCCATCTGGGGGCAAATGGGTGCAACCGTGCGATCGCATGAACTAATGCTGCAGAAAGTCTTAAAGCTAATCGGAGCAGGCATAACGGCATGTGGGCGGTCAGTCGAAGGGGCACCACTATCAGACACACAGCAGGATATGTTAGTCCTGCTGTGTAACGCCCACTTTGAGATCAACTGCCTGAGGAAAAACGCCATCAAGCCAACTTTAAATCCGAAATTTGCAGCACTGTGCAGATCATTTAACATACAGCCATCAAACTTGTTGTTTGGTGAAGATCTGGCAAAGCAAGTCAAGGACTTAGATGATGAGGCGAAGACGGTCAATCTTATCAAAGCGCATACGACAAGCAGGATGCCGCCTCATCGACCATACCCCTACAGAGAGGTCACAGACGCTGGTGCGGGACCAAGCCAGGCTCTCCCATCACTATGCCATTGGCATGCACCAGTGCACATTCCCAGCAAATTAAGGAGGCAAAAGAATCCAGCAACCATGGAGATTGCAATTGTTCTACAATGAATGGTGCTGCATAATATCAGATCCATTTATACTGGACAGTATCCAGTGGTTTTGAATTGAGTTTATTTTTTAATTACATCCACCCACACAACATACAACAAGTCGGGAATTGGTGTTTTCAATACCAGAAACTTTACAGGTAAATGATGATATTGAAACATTATTCAAAAAAGAGGTAATTGAAAGGACGGCTCATCAGCCTCAGCAGTTTGTGTCTAATATATTCCCCAAGCAAAAGAAGGATGGTGGATGTCGAGTCATTTTAGACCTAACCCGACTGAACTCCTATGTCCAGTATAAACATTTAAAAATGGAAACTTTCAGTACTGCTAAGGAATTGGTTTCCAAAGGATGTTATATGGCAAGTATAGATCTGAAAGATGCATATTATGCATATAGATGAACTACTCTGGGCTCAGAATCACATTGTGATGGCATACTTGGATGATGTTCTGATTGTTGGCAACACTCAGGAGGCAGCTGAATTTTCTGATTCAGTTACCAAACATATGTTCGAGAGGTTGCGGTTCCTCATCCATCCAACTAAATCCAAATTGATGCCATCTAGAATCATTGACTATTTGGGGTTCACCATTGATTCAACTAACATGTCAGTGACTCTGCCTACGGCCAAAAGTTTAGAAATTATGGAGGCTTGCAGCAATCTGGTAGATGAACAGCAACCCTCCATCCAATGAGTGGCTAGTGTTATTGGCAAATTAGTGGCAGCCTTCCCTGGAGTGCAATTTGGGCCTCTACACTAACAGAATGTGCAACAAGCTAAGGAACAGGCACTCAAAAAACATGCAGGTCATTTCGATAGACCGATACAGTTGCCAGTCGAAGCTATCACCGAGTTGCAATGGTGGATAACAAATGTCTCACGTTGTTCTAGTAACATTCTGAGTAAACAAGCTTCAGTTGTCTTGCAAACTGATGTGAGTGCTTTGGGATGGGGAGCCACTGATACCAATTCTAGCTGCGGCGGCAGATGGATTATGCAAGAGGCATTAATCCTACAGATGCATGGGATAAACTATTTAGAATTGTTGGGGGCATTCTATGGCCTAAAAGCATACTGTTCAACAATGCACGATTTACTGCTCCAGATTGACAATACCACAGCAGTTGCATATATTAATCACATGGGTGGAATTAAGTCATTATCATGTGATAATTAGGCTAACCTCATCTGGCACTAGTGTATTACTAGGAAACATCTGGGTCTCAGCAATCTACCTGCCAGGTAGAGATAACATGGCGGCAGACACCAGGTCACGTAAGTTTAATGACAACACAGAATGGATGCTGAATCCAAAAGTTTTTGAAAAGATTGCCACCAGTATGGATTGCCAGGCATAGATCTGTTTGCATCCAGGCTAAATCACCGGTTACCTAAATACATCTCATGGGAACCGGATCCAGGGGCAGTAGCGGTGGATGCATTCTCGCTACATTGGGGAGGTATGTTCTTTTACGCTTTTCCCCCATTCTGCCTCATCAGTCAATGTCTCACCAAAATTGAGCAGGACTCCGCTTCAGGCGTCTTGGTAGTCCCCGACTGGCCCACACAGCCATGGTTCCCACTGGTTCTGAGACTGATGACACAGGCATTCATGGTTATCCCCAAATGCAGCAACTTGTTGGTTCACCCTGTGACAGGAGAGAGTCACCCTTTACATGATCGTATTAATCTGTTGATTTGCAGATTCTGACGAGACCGTTCCAGGGGCTCGGACTATCGATGTGATTCACTGCGGCCTGGAGGGATAGTACTAAAAAACAATACGTATCTCATATTAAAAAATGGGAGATGTTCTGCTTACAGTCAAATATATCTTATCACACTGCAGGCATACCTGATGTATTGGAGTTCCTTGCTACATTACACTTTGACGAACAATTGAGTTATAGTGCCATTAATAGTGCTAGGAGTGCATTGTCTTCCTATTTATGGCAGGGGTCGGGACAACATTCTTTCGGATCTCATCCATTGGTGTCCCGATTCATGAAAGGTATTTTTAACAAGAACCCTCCTAGACCTAGATATACGGAAATCTGGGATGTGAGCATAGTTCTCACACTGCTTCGTCAATGGGCTCCAATTACATCTCTGTCTAACTAACACTTAAAGTGGTCAGGCTCATGGCGCTCGTTTCAGCGCAACGGGCCCAGACATTGCAAAAGCTACGACTGGACAGCATGCATTCTTCTGTAAATAATATTACGTTTTATGTATATGATCTAATCAAACAAAGCAGGTCAGGGACGTCCAGGAACAAAATGAGCTTTAGAGCATACCCCATTGACCTGAGACTATGTGTAGTTACGCACCTACGTCAATATATTGAGGTCACCAAGAGTCTTAGAGGCTCCAAAACAACGATGCTCATCAGTCACAAAAAACCTCATAGAAAGGTGTCGGTGCCGACCATTTCTAGGTGGCTGATACAGGTTTTGGATTGTGCTGGAGTAGACACTGACCAGGACGGCATCAACATCCGCTGCGAGGGCACTGGTCGTCCCTTTAGCCAAAATCCTTGGGGCCGCAGGATGGTCCAGTGAAGGGACTTTTCAACGGTTCTATAACAAACCTGTCCTCACAATGGAAGGATTTGGGCATGCTATTTTGGGTTCTGTTTTGTAATTTCCCCCTGGGAGAGAGGGGTCGGTATTGTTTCTTTTGTTATTAAAACATTAATTTGTATAATTCAAACTATGTTCAATACATTATTTGTTTATCCTGTGTCAACCGAAGCAGTGTGTTGTATGGACCTGGATCTACGGCATGAAATCACAGAGCTTTGAAATCTTCACGGAATCACTTACGTGACTCCGAAGTAAAATAGTAAGATTAAATGAGAACTTACCAGTTTGAAGTTTGATCTTTATTTTATGAGGAGTTACGGTGAGCGATTACG
Organism: Okamejei kenojei; assembly: GCA_035221665.1. Classification (NCBI taxonomy): domain Eukaryota; kingdom Metazoa; phylum Chordata; class Chondrichthyes; order Rajiformes; family Rajidae; genus Okamejei; species Okamejei kenojei. Next base: position 115,535,829 of record CM069132.1, on the reverse strand, counting down.
TGCCCTCCGCTCCCGGCCCTCATAATCGCAAAGATCATCTGGTAGTTCTAGTCTTCTGAGTCTTACTATATTACTTCGACTGTAGTTACTGTGATTTCATGCCACTGCTTTGAAGATTGATGCGCATGCGCACTGGCGGGTCTTCTTCACGTAATCGCTCACCGTAACGCCTCATAAAATAAAGATCAAACTTCAAACTGGTAAGTTCTCATTTAATCTTACTATTTTCTTTGGCACCAGGATAATATTGATCTTTTTAAAGGAGGTGGGAACTTCAGATTGGAGTAGGGAGCGGTAAAAAATGTGGGTCCTGACCTGAAACATCATCAATCAATTTTCTCCAGCTTGACCCATTGAGTGACTTCAGCATCTTGTGTCAACCATTCACAAATACTTCTGCTATCTGGTCATAGGCATAGAGTCATAGAGTAATACAGTGTGGAAACAGGCCCTTCGGCCCAATTCGCCCACACCGGCCAACAATTTCCCATCTACCCTAGTCCCACTTGTCTGCGTTTGATCCATAACCCTCCAAATCTGCCTTGTCCGTGTACCTGTCCATCTGTTTCTTAAACGATTGGATAGTCCCAGCCTCAACTACCTCCTCTGGCAGCTTGTTTCATACACCCACCACCCTCTGTGTAAAAAGGTTACCCCTCGGATTCCTGTTAAATCTTTTCCCCTTCACCTTGAACCTATGTCCTCTGGTCCTCGATTCCCGTACTCTGTTTAAAAGACTTTGTGCATCTATCTGATCTATTCCTCTCATGATTTTGTACAACTCTATAAGATCTCACCTCATCTACCTGCGACTCGACCTTCATGGAACGATGTACTTGTACTCCTAGATCCCTCTGCTCTACAACACTACCCAGAGGCCTACCATTTACTGTGTAGGTCCTGCCCTTGTTCGACGTCCCAAAATGCAACACCTCACACTTCTCCGTATTAAATTTCATCAACCATTCCTCCGCCCATCTGGCCAATTGATCAAGATCGTGCTGCAATCGTTTACAACCATTTTCACTACCTGCAAAACCACTAACTTTTGTATCATTAGCAAACTTGCTAATCTTGCCCTGTATGTTTTCATCCAAATCATTGATGTAGATGACAAACAGTAATGTGCCCAGTACCAAACTCTGTGGCACACCACTAGTCTCAGGCCTCCATTCTGAGAAGCAACCTTCCACCATCACCCTCTGCTACCTTCCATGGAGCCAATTTTCTATCCATTCAGCTATCTCTCCTTGGATCCAATGAGATGTAACCTTCCAGAGCAGCCTACCATGCGGCACCTTATCAAACGCCTTTGCTAAAGTCCATGTACACAACATCTACAGCTCTGCCTTCATCAACCTTTTTGCTCACGTCTTCAAAAAAATCAATCAGATTCGTGAGACACGACCTCCCACGTACATAACCATGATGACTGTCCCTAATCAGCCCTGGCCCATCCAAATGCCTGTATATCCTATCCCTCAGAATACTCTCCAGTAACTTACCAACTACAGATGTTAAGCTCACCAGCCTATATTTCCCAGCATTTTCCCCGCAGCCCTTCTTGAAAAGAGGCACAGCATTTGCCACCCTCCAATCCTCGAGCACCTCTCCTACATTTAAAGATGACTCATAAATTTCAATCAGGGCTCCCGCAATTTCCTCTCTAGTTTCCCGCAATGTCGTTGGATATATCTGATCAGGCCCAGGAGATTTGCCTACCTTCATACACGACAGCACCTTCAGTACTTCCTCAACGGTAACCCTGACTGCTCTCATGACACTTCCAGTGACTGCTCCAATTTCCTCCGTCGTACTGTCTTTCTCCTTGGTAAATACAGAGGAGAAATAATCATTGAGAACCTTTCCCATCTCCTGTGGCTCCACACAGAGGTGACCAGTTTTATTCCTGAAGGTCCCCACTCTCTCTCTCTCTAGTTACCCTCTCCCCCCTAATGTATTTATAAAATCTTTTGGGATTGCCTTTTATGCTACCCAACAGATCTATCTCCTGGCCCCTTTTTACTCTTCTGATCTTATCTTTTGGTTTGCTCCTTAGCTCCCAAAACTCCTCCAGGGATGCACTTGATCACAGCTGCCTATACCTGTCCCATGCATCCTTCTTCTTTTTAACTAATGTCTCAATTTCCCTCTTCAACTAATCTTCCTTACATTCGTCTGTTTTCCCTTTCACTCTAATGAGGATGTAAACATCCTCAGTTCTCTTCAGTACACTTTTAAAAACATCCCACTTGGCCGGTTCCTTTCCCCTCAAATAACCTGCTCCGGTCAACTGAGCGAGACCTTCTCTCATACCCTCAAAGCATTTTAACACATGGACCCTCTCGGTCCGATCCATAACTATCTTAAACCTAATCGAACTGTGGTCACTGGTCCCAAAAGGCTCCTCCACACACACTTCATTAACTTGCCCTTGCAGGTTCTTAAGAATATGGGCGGGGACTCCATCAAGGCCAGTTGATTTCCATGGGTTCACACTCAGAAAGGATGATCTGCGCCTGTGATGATGATCATGTGTGCAGCTGTACCTCAGTCTGTCAGGGCGGGTGACTTCTTTCCACTGACCTTCTGATCATTGTTCTCATCAAGGAAAAATGTGCCGTTACCAGCTATCTTGCCTGACTTCGCTTTTTAGCCCATTATAACATGCAAGCTATGACATAATGGACGGGTGTCTGTATGGTTATTCTGGGTCTCCAAAATTGGGTGTAATACATTAAAAATAAATAGTATGTATATTTTACACACGGGATTGACTTTAAAAGGGTGAGCCTTTCATTTGCATTTTGCCTAATGTTTAAAATATGCGGTTAATGACATTTCTTTTTATCTGAATAAAATCCTATTCATTAATGGACACAAAAAATAGCCCTATAACCCTGAGTTTAATCTAGTTTGTACTGTTATCGCTTTGTGATACACTGTGCTGCAGACAAATTAGCTTTTTCTTGCAAGGTTAACAAACTAAATGGAACAATCTATTTCTCCGTATTCTGTGTTTTCCAATACAATTACATTGCTAATTGTTGGTTAGTTGACTGTTTCAACTGTGATCGACTGGAATATTTTCTACCCAATTATGATATTACTATGCAAGAAGAAAATGTAGAATTCTGTATCATTTAGTTTTTTTCAAAACCTTGATGATGGCACGACTTAAATAGGAAATCCATACACAATGGGAAGTATTTAAATAATTGTGAGGGTTCTTATGCTGGGATTGGTGATATCTTTCCTTTCCTATTTAAGGATAAGCAATACTTTCTCTTTAAATATTTAAGCTAAAAATAGAAATGACTTATATGTTTTGGTATCAAAAATATATTAGCATAATTGCAATACACTGTGTATGATCTATGACAAATTTAGAGAGTAAAGATATTTAAAAGCAAGTATCACACTGTGAGCAGTATGGACCTGATACTGGAGCCTGACTATTCAAACTCAGTGTCATTTAAATTTTAAGGATCACTTGAAGGAATAACAGCTCCATAAGTTTCTCAAGTGAAACCGTCAAACAATTTGATTTTTCACTTGTATATCCTTTAATGCCTCTCACACTGTTGCTCAGCAGCTAAAAACCTTCTTTGTTAACGAGAAGCAGAGATAATCTAGGAAATTATAGGGTGTTGACCCTCACGTCAGTGATAAGGAAGCTATTAGAGAGGATTCTTTGAGGTAGGATTTATTCACATTTAGAGGCGCAGGCGTACTGCCGCAAAATTTTCAACATGTTGAAACATTTTCGGTGACACTGGCGCCAATTTCTGCTGTCGTAGATTGACGTAGGTGTTGTCGTAGGTTGTCGTAGGTGCTGTCGTAGGTTGTCGCCAGGTGTCGTAGGTGAATTCCATTTAAACTCGTCCCTGGCAGTCGCCTAAAGAGTCGTCTAAGTGGGACAGGCTCTTTAGTTTAGTTTAATTTAATTTAGAGATACAGTGTGGAAACAAGCCCTTCGGTCCACGGAGTCCGCGCCGACCAACGGTCACCTGTGCACTACTTCTATGTTATCCTACACATGAGAAGCAATTTACAGAAGCCAATTAACCTTCGAACCTGCATGTCTTTGGGATGTAGGAGGAAATTGCGGCACCCGGTGAAAATCCATGTGCTCAGAAGGAGAACATGCAAACTCCACACTGACAGCACTCAAAGTCAGGATCAAACCCGGGTCTCCGGTGCTGTGGGACAGCAGATGTAATGGAAAAGTATACAGTTAATGGCAAGACACTTAATGGCGTTGATGTACAGTGGGATCTTGGGGTCCAAGTCCATAGCTCCCTGAAAGTGTCAATGCAAGTAGATAGAGTGGTAAAATGACCTATGGTATTATCGGTCAGGGCACTATAAGTTAAGAAATTATGTTGCAGCTTTATAAGACCCTGGGGAGGCCATATTTGGCTATGTTGTAATTTTTGTGTTGGCTTGATTGTATTATCTGATTTGATTGGATAACACGGAAACAAAAGCTTTTCTCTGAACTTTGGCACACGTAGAAACCAAAACCTAAATTTAGTCAGTCAGTTACATTCCAGTACCTTGTAAAAACATTGCACAAACTGGAACAGATAGAGGGTTTTCAATCTATTGAGCCTTTTTTTGTCATTCAATTAGAGCAAGGCAGAACTTTTGTCAATTCAGTTTCTTGCCGTTCATCTATTTCCCTTATTATGCATAACTAATTAAAGTATTGATTTCAAGACTTGAAATTACTACAACATGTAAAGCCACTTTGGTGCAAGATTTCTTATTCTCACCCTCCATTGTGTCAGGAATCACACGTGTTATGTGCAGTCATGTCATTTACGTTTGGGGCTGGAATGTGAGAGCGAGGAGCTTTGACAATTTGTTGAAATTAAATTCATTTGCATGGCCCAAGAAATTGAAGAATGTTTTTAATGTTGAAAAAATAGCCGGGCCCAAACATAAGACCTCTCACTGAGAACATTTTCATAAGTCCATTGAGGTGAAATTAGTCAATAATTATTTTCTACAAAAAGTGAAAGGAATAGTGAACTTTTCTAAATTAAACATAGAACAGCAGATTAGTTTAGCTTAGTTCATTATTGTCATGTGTACCGAGGTACAGTGAAAAGCTTTTTTTTTGCATGCAATCCAGTCAAAGGAAAGACTCTACATGAATACAATCACAGTGTACAGATAAAGAATAAAGTGTACAACATTTCGAGTAAGATTGGCGTTTAAGAAGCTTTGAAATAGCCACATGGATATGCTGAGAATTGAGGGATATGGATCATGTGCAGGCAGATGAGATTAGTTTATCTTGGCATTGTGTTCAGCACAGATATTGTGGGCGACAATCTAGTTCCTGTGGTGTACTGTTCTATGTGCTAACAGCTGTAGCTTGCTTTCCTTTCATGAATTCTAAGGAGTGAGATATAGGAGGCTTGATGATATTCCTTGAATCCTGCAATCTGAACATGCACAGAGTCAATCATTTATCAGAATACATCAGCATGCTTGTCAGGCTGCAGTCTGAAGCATTTATTTCCATGCACCACAACAGAATTTCTTTGTTTATTCAAATTATTTAGATAGGAACTGGAGAATGACTTTCAGTAATGAAAGTGAGTTCCACTGCAGTGAGTTATTATAACCTGCACCATGCTGCGTGAATGGGCGGTTGAAGCAGATTCAATAGTGGCCATCAACAGGGAATTGGATGTAGACTTGAAAATGAAACATTTACAGGCCTGTAGGAGAAGTTGTGGAGTGGAACTAATTGCACAGTTCAAGGCAATAAAAGACAAAAAAAAGAAAAGTACTGTGGATATTGGAAATATGAAATAAAAACACAGATCATGCCAGAAATTCCCAAGAGGTTAGTTAGCATCAGAGAACACAGAAAAAAAACATCAACATCATCAGGATTCAGATTCTTCTGTGGAGGTGTTATCAATCCACAAGTTCCTGGCATCAGTGCTTTGGCTTCTCACTCACCTGCTAAGTTTGCATTATAACAGGTCTTTTGGCAACTTTTTCAACAAAGTTGTCTCCAATGTGATTAGTGAGGGGCTGAGAACTCAGGCCTTCCCATCGCATCCCATGGCATCCCTTTGTGGGCTTCACCCTCACAACATTCAGTAGGCTGCCACAATATTTGCTGATTGTCAGAAAATTGTGAGAATCTCTTCTATTTGAAAAGATTAAAAAACATTCAAGTCGTATTACAGAATGTAGAAACAAGGAACTGCAGAAGCTGGTTTACACAAAAGGACTCAAAATGCTGGAGTAACTCAATGGGTCAGGTAGCATCTCTGGACAACGTGAAGAAGGGTCCAAATCTAAAATGTCACGTATCTATGTTCTTCAGAGATGCAGCTTGATTTACTCCAGCACTTTGTGTCCTTTTAAGTCCTATTACAAATTTATTAAACTATAATAATTTTAAACATGTTAAAGATTAAAAACTTACAAAATTCTTAAAGGGTTGGACAGGCTAGATGCAGGAAGATTGTTCCCGATGTTGGGGAAGTCCAGGACAAGGGGTCACAGCTTAAGGATAAGGGGGAAATCCTTTAAGACCGAGATGAGAAAGACTTTTTTCACACAGAGAGTGGTGAGTCTCTGGAACTCTCTGCCACAGAGGGTAGTTGAGGCCAGTTCATTGGCTATATTTAAGAGGGAGTTAGATGTGGCCCTTGTGGCTAAGGGGATCAGGGGGTATGGAGAGAAGGCAGGTACGGGATACTGAGTTGGATGATCATCCATGATCATATTGAATAATGGTGCAGGCTCAAACGGCCAAATGGCCTACTCCTGCACCTAATTTCTATGTTTCTATGTTTCTATTTAACGTTTGAAAATACTTCAAAATAATTAACTAAACTCAGTGAATTTAACATATACAAATGTCTGTCTCCTTCGTTAAAAGTCATCACCACCTTGAATGGTGTTAGTGAACCTGCATCCAGGCCAATATTCGTTAGCATATTCTTCTGGACAACTTGCTTCATTGCAATTCTCTTCAAGTGGCTCAAAACAGGTAGAAGTCAGGTGACTTCGGGTGAAACCATTGCTGGCCTTATAGAATGGCTAGAGGACATTGTTTTCATGTGCGAGGGGCAAAGTTTAAAGGAGATGTGCAAGGCAAGTATTTTACAGAGAATGGTGGGTGCCTGGAATATGTTGCTAAGGGGATGGTGGAGGCAGATAGTGACATTTAAGAAGCTTATAGATAGGCATGGGAATATGCAAGGAATGGAGGGATATGGATCATATGCAGGTAGTTGAGATTAGTTTATCTTGGCATCATGTTTGGGAGAGACATTGTAGGCTGAAGAGCCTGTTCCTGTGCTGTACTGTTCAAGCACCTGATGCCATTGTGGACCCAGCTGCAAACTTTAACATTCCAGCATGGATGGCTGCTATCTATCTGGTTAAACTGCTAAGGGCAATTATTACTAGTAGGAGATGAGAGGCACAGACACTGCCTCCCTGACATGCAGCAATTCTCTGTGCTTTAATATTTCTCCCAGCTTTAACATAATACTGTATTTGCAGTGTAACTATAGCAACAGCTGTAGTTTGCTAACATGCAAAAAACTGTTGGAATAGTATGCAAGCTCCTTTACAAAGTTCACATTCATGAGAATGAGGATTAATGGAGCATGTCCTACAGCAGCGTGAGTTTCTGCATTATTGTTCAGACATGGTCCATTCGACAATGAAAGCTGCAACTTTATCAGACTTAAGATTAATCGGGGATGTTCATGGATTTGACGACATTCATGCTAGAAACAATGGCCTCTGAGCTCTGTACAAACTGCTGTCCCAAGTTAGTTTCAAACTACCAGAGAATATGCACTGAGTCTTTTACGCGGTGTTGGAGAATCAAGAATCAGTGGGCATTGAATCAGAGTCATAGAGTCATACAGTGTAGAAACAGGCCCTTTGGCCTAACTTGCCCATGCCCGGCAACATGTCCCATCTATACTAGTCCCACCTGCCCATATCCCACCAAACCTGAACTACCCGTGTACCTGTCCAAATGTTTTTTAAACATTGTGACAGTAAAGGTGAATTTAAGGTGAAAAGGGAAATATTTAAGAGAAACCTGAGGGCCAACTCTGTACACAAAGAGTGGGGGGCATAGGGAACAAGCTGCCACATAAGGTCGCTCAGGCAGGAACTACACAACATTTAAAGTACATTTGGACAAGTACATGAATATGAAAAGTTTAGAGAGTTATGGGACATTTGCAGGTAGGTGGCACTAGCCTAAATGGGATAGCATGGGCAAGTTGGGCAAAGGGTATGTTTCCGTGTTGCAGGACTCTGTGACTAGGTTTAAGGTGAGAGTGGCAAGATTTAAAAGGAATCTGAGAGGCAATGTTTTCACTCATAGGGTGGTAGGTATATAGATGGAGCTGCCTGAGGAGGGAGTTGAGGCAGGCACTAAAAAAACATTAAAAAAATATTGGATGGACACATGAGTAGGGGAGGCTTAGAGGGTTATGGGCCAAATGGAGGCAAATTATTACAGGTTAGATGGGGCTTCTTGGTCAGCAGAGATTAGTTTGGCTGAAGGGCCTGTTTCTGTGCCGCATAACTCCTGACTTCACTCAGTGTTTGGCTCTACTGGTGCACCATACATAATGCACCATACATTATACAGAGCAGAAATTACACATTGAGTTATGCCAGCATTTAGTGTAATTTTTTTGTAAACCACCATCTGCAGTTCCTTGCACTAAAGCTCTATCCTCCAATGTTTGATATTTTCCATGCTGGGAAAAAGGTTTTGATTATCTACTCTCTCTATACCTCTCATCATTTTGTATACTATCAGGTCTCCACGTAGCTGCTGGCATTCCAGAGAAAACAATCTGTTCAATCTCTCCCTGTAGCTAAAACCCCAAATTTAGGTATCACTTAAGTAAACCTCTTCAACACTCTTTCCAAAACCTCCACATCCTACCTGTAATGACGCGACCAGTACTGCACACAGTATTCCAAATGTGGCCTAAGCAAATTCCTATAAAGCTGCATCATGACTTCCTGCCTCATACAATGCCCCGACCTATGAATGCAAGCATACGATATGCCCTCCTTTCCACTCTATCTACTTGTGTCGCCACTTTCAGGGAGCTATGGACTTATGGGCCTGTCCCACTTAGGCGATTTTTCAGCTGACTGCCGGCGACTGTCAAGTTGCCGGCAGTCGACTGAAAAACCGGGAACTGGAACGGCGTCTGTCAGAGTGGAACACACACACACATCGCAAAGGCGGGGGCCAGGGAAAGCGGAGGAGCGCTGTCTAAAAAATTCCCACGGTGCAAAGCCAAGGTGATGCTGACACACTCCACGATGAACAGGAAAGATAGCGCTGTAATTAAGATCGCCAAAGCACAGTGTACGGTAAGTCCTTTAAAAGAGGGGGGGAGAAGGGTGAGAAGGAGGGAGAAAGGGGGAGAAGGGGGGAGGAGGAGTGGAGACAACTTTTAAGAAGCCAGAGATACAGGGCTGTGAGGTTCGGCAGACATTAACATTAACATTACCAGTTGGTTCCTTGGTTCTGAAAACTACTGCTTACCTTTTTTCCCCTAATGAGCCAATGAAAATCACCGGTCAGCACTGGCTCCAACCTACGACAACCTCCGAGAACGTTCGATGTCCTAGCAACCCATTAGGACCTCCTGGCGACCCACCTATGGCTCGAGAATTTGCGCTACTCTCCATGGCGGCTTAATTCTAGTCGCCGCTAATTTTTCAACATTCTCGGCGACAATAATGAGGCCGCGACTAGTTCCCAAAATGTGGGAACTCCTCACGACCAAGAAGGCAACTCCCCGGCAACCATCTGCGAACATGTGGTGACCATGTGGCGACTGCAGAGTCTCCTGCAGTCGCCTAAAAAGTTGCCTAGGTGGGACATGCCCATTAGACTCCAAGATCCTTCTCAATAGAGGAAGAGGATTAAGCAAGGATGCATGTTGGCCAGCAGGACTATAAGATTTTGGCTGATCTTCACTGAGGCCTAATAAGATCCTATGTAAATGCTTGTAGCATCTCTGCCATACATATGCATACTCTGCCATACATATACTCTGCCATGTTTGAATATCTCCAGTTAGCTTGTCCTTTTGTGTAAACCAGCATCTGCAATTCCTTGTTTCTATGTTTTATGACACCTTGCCTTGAAAATGAAAGGGAAAAATGCAAAAAGTCTTACATTCATTTCATCAAGAGTAAGTTAATCACTTAGGGTATTTCCATGCTCAATTTTGGGCTTTCAAATTTAATCCCCAATGAATCTGTAGTCAGATTTTAGATATTTACAGGAGCCTTGCAATCTACCAAATATTTTCTGCCTGTGGTTAATTCATAGCTAAAGTGTACCTCTGCTCTACTTGCCAGCATTTGTTCCATATACTTTGAAGTGACTATTCAATTAAAATCTATCAGTATTAGTCTTGAAGGTCAATTGACATGTACTCTGAGCTTACAGAAATATGTCAAATAGAATCAATGGAGTCTATTCTTTTCAGGTGAAATTTCACATTTATTATTATTGAATGGTTAATTTAAGATACAGGACAATGTTGAGCCTGGAGAAAGGGGTGTCATATCAACATTGACAAATAATTTAAAAAAAAAATCTCCTTAATTTCCTGAAGACTTTGGAAATGATCAGACCAGAGAACATGTAAAAGAAGGAACTGCAGATGCTGGAGAATCGAGGGTACACAAAAGGCTGGAGTAACTCAGCGGGTGCAGCAGCATCTAAGGAGCGAAGGAGATAGGCATCGTTTCGGGTCGAGACCCTTCTTCAGACTGGTCAGGGATCAGGGAAACGAGAGATATAGACGGTGATGTGGAGAGATAAAGAACAATGAATGAAAGATATGCAAAAAAGTATCGATGATAAAGGAAACAAGCCATTGTAAGCTGTTTGTAGTGTGAAAATGAGAAGCTAGTGCGACTAGGGTGGGGGAGAGAGATAGAGAGAGGGAATGCCAGGGCCCGAGGGCTGAGGGAGAGGTGGGAAGGGGAGGAGACAGCAAGGGTTAACAGAATTGAGAAAATTCAATGTTCAAGCCCAGACTCCCCAAGCGGAATATGAGGTGCTGTTCCTCCAACTTGCGGTGTTGCTCACTCTGGCCGTGGAGGAGGCCCAGGACCGAGAGGTCGGATATGGAATGGGAGGGGGAGTTGAAGTGTTGAGCCACCGGGAGGTCGGGTTGGTTATTGCGGACCGAGCGGAGGTGTTCGACGAAACGATCGCCAAGCCTCCGCTTGGTCTCACCGACATAAATCATCTGGCATCTGGAGCAGCGGAGGTGAAGGGACAAGTGTGGCATCTCTTGCGGTTGCAAGGGAAAGTGCCCGGGGAAGGGGTAGAGCCGGAGGGAAGGGAAGAATTGACAAGGGAGTTGTGGAGGGAGCGGTCTTTGCGAAAGGCAGACAGGGGGGGAGATGGGAAGATGTGGCGAGTGGAGTAGTCACGTTGGAGGTGGCGAAACTGGCGGAGGACTATGTGTTGTATTTGCCGGCTGGTGGGGTGAAAGGTGAGGACCAGGGGGACTCTGCCCTTGTTGCGAGTGGGGGAATGGGGAGAGAGGGCAGTGTTGCGGGGTATGGAGGAGACCCTGGTGCGAGCCTCATCTATAGTGGGGGAGGGGAATCCCCGTTCTCTGAAGAATGAGGACATTTGTGATGACCTGGTGTACATGGTGTGCTGATGGCTGACAGTTTTCTTTTGCAGGACAATTGGCAAGATTTACAGTGATGATTTTAATTTCAACGTAACAGAAAATCTTTACACTTCTATTGCAATTTAATTTAACAAGGATTTGTTCTGGAAAGCAATTGCAGATGTACTGTATGTTACCATAGGCCATTGATTTAAATGGTAGCCTGTTGGTTGATAACAAATTTTCACAAAATATCTAAGGAAATCCAATAATGAATGTTTTTTTTTAAGTTGTGATATATTAAAATGGCAACACTGTAAAAAGAAAGTTGAAATGAATTGAGTTGCTGAATCAATGACTAGTTCTGACAAGACAATCCAATGTTTGAAATTATGTCAGGAAAAGCAGAGATTAATTTGGTATGTTTTTTTTGTGTCTATCGCACCATATAATGATGCTGCTACAAAATATACCTAATTCAAAAAATGAACCAGTTTTGTTGTTGTGAATTTATATTGCTCTCTTAAGTAGCCTCTCGGGATGGAGGAAGAGTTACTTTCATTTCAGTTCTGTGGATTTCGAAGTGGCTAATGAGGCTGATGTGGGAATTCCACAGATGGGACAAGAGATGAACAATGGGAGGGGTAGTTGGGTAGTTTGTGAGGTGGTCCTCTCTCATCCACCCTTTTCACTCTGCCTCTGTGCGTTTCTGAGGCATGGCTTCAAAGTTTGCAAGACCTCCCTAAATGCTCCTTCTCTGCTTTGAGCTGTCATTGCCATAGATTCCTGGGAATTAATGAGGATGTTAAAAATAGGATCCTCGAGGATCCAAAAAGTAATCTTCATCGAAATACTTGACAACTAACTTTAGCATTTCTGATGTGGAAAGTGAAAGAAATCCAGAAATAATCAAGGACACTGGCATCCTGGTCATGTGTAAGAGAGAACTGCAGATGCTGGTTTAAATTGAAGGTAGACATCAAATGCTGGAGTAACTTAGCGGGTGAGGCAGCATCTCTGGAAAGAAGGAATGGGTGACGTTTTGGGTCGAGACGCTTCTGATGAAGGGTCTTGACCCGAAAGGATGCCCATTCCTTCTCTCCAGAGATGCTGCCTCACCCGCTGAGTTACTCCAGCACTTTGTGGTTACCTACATCCTGGTCATTATCTCTTCTCCCATCTCCTGTCAAACAGAAGATTCAAAAGATTGAAAACAGGTGCCACTATATACAAGAACTGCCTCTTCCGATTTCTTACCAGGCCATTGCAAGGACCTATCATAGACTCAGGGTGTAATCCTGATCCCTCAACCTAATTCATTGTACTTGCACTTTTTTCATCTGCACTTTCTCTATAGCTGTTACACTATATTCTATATTCTGTTCATTCTTATCTTTGCACAACCTGTTGTAGTTTAGCAATACTGCATGGAAACAGGCCCTTCAGCCCATTTGACCATCGTGTGGTTTAATTGTAGTCATGTACATAATTATTGGACTGGATAGCACGCGAAACAAGTTCTTTTCACTATTTCAGTACTTGATAATAATAAACTAAAACGAAAATCAATACTAATACTAATACCAATCTTTTGTGAAGTGTAGGAAGGAACTGCAGATGCTGGCTTAAACTGAAGATAGACACAAAAAGCTGGAGTAACTCAGTGGGTCAGACAGCATCTCTGGAGAGAAGGAATGGGTGATGTTTCAGGTTGAGACCCTTATTCAGTTAAAACATTTGACGGGACCGCATTAACACATTACCCATTTTATGTAGAATAGCAAATCAGCCATAGGCAAGTGCAGCAGACTGCCACAATGGCACAGCTAGTAGGACTGCTGCCACACTCCAGCAATCAGCTTTCAATTCTTGCCTCTGCGGCTGTCTGATCTGATCCCATCAGGTCAAATCAGGTCAGGTCAAATCTGATCAGATCAGTTTATAGGTACAGAGTGAAAACAGGCCCTTCGGCCCACTGAATCTGTGCCGTCCATGCACTAGCACTACCCTACACACTAGGGACAATTTACAATTTTACCGAAGCCAATTAACCACCAAACCTTTACATCTTAGGAGTGTGGGAGGACATCAGAGCACCCAGAGAAAACCCACACGGTCACAGGGAGAACATACAAACTCCATACAGCCAGCCCCCATAGTCAGGATCGAACTTGGATCTCTAGAGCTGTAAGACAGCAACTCTACCATTAGAACCCATCTGAGGACTCCGCCCGGGCCAGCCGTTTTCCAAGGGTTGACCCTCATAAAAGCAGATTTGACTTCTGCCATCAAGATGTATGGGACAGAGCAGATAGGGTCTTAGTCTGCTGAGAGTTGAAGACATCAGCAGTGCAGAACTGAAAGGGACATTAGAAGAAGGTAAGACATTTCAGAGATTACAGAATTATTTGAATGATAGCAGCTGTGACTTAATATGGCCAAAGAGAATAGGATTGGGTGAGAATGAATTTGGAACAGGTATGGACGTTCATTCAACTTTCAACAATGATAAATGACTGGATATTAAAGGAACATGGGGATATGAGGATAGGACAGGTACCGCTCCGAGATAGAAACTCAGCTCTTATCCGGAGGGCCGCTGCAGCAGATGCTAAGAAACCGAAGCCGAGGTCTCGCGGGCCGGAGTCTCGCGGGTCGGAGGTGGGGCCTCATGAGTCGACAAAGCCCATGGCCAATGACCCCTGGGTCTGCGGAGCCTGCGGCTGGGGCCTGAGTCAGCGCCACGGGGGCACTGGAGAGGACCCGGTAATGATAGTGGAGAGGTCTGTGAGGCGGTCACTGATGGTGCCGACCGACGGACGAGGACGGGCCATGTGGAAGTGAGGATGCTGCTGCCAAGGGAAGGAACAATGGAGGACCCGGCATTGGGGGACCGCCGTGAGAGAGGGGGAAGAACAATGTCGACCCAGTGTGGGGGGGGGACATCCGTGAGGGATTGTGGGGTGGCAGAACAAAGGTGGACCTGGCGTGAGCGTACTTTGTAACTTTGGAAGTGCCCTTTATGGGCAACTATTTGACAAAGAATGCAAAGAATTTGACAGTGACTTGTCACATGTGACAGACAATAAAATAATCATTCATCCATTCATGAATAGAAGAGGAGTTTCCAGGGACAAAATGGCTTAGTCCTCCTCTTCCTTCTTATAATCTTATAATTTAAATATGCGGTGCTGTGGCCTGTCTACCAAGTGTAGTTCTGCTTTGCAAGAAACAGAGGCATTCATTGAACACGCTTGAAGAGAATGCAAAGCCTCACTTATAAGATTGAACTTGTGTTAATATTCTGAGTTGCAATAAAATCATTTACGAAATAACATTATGATATCATTGATGCTACTTGACATGCTGACCTCCTCTAGTAGAGTGTTTGTTGTTCCAGATTCCAGCATCTGCAGTCGTTTGTGGCTCCATAGTGCTATAATTGTTTGCAAGGTGAAACTTTAAGAACATCCAGATCCTGAGCATTAAATTGTGAGAGCAGAACAAGGAACCATTCTTTCAATCTCGAGGATGGATTAGTACAGGTAAACTGGGAGGGATACACAGAACTTCAAGCTGAGAAATGGAAGCAAGGAACTTCAGATGCTGGTTTACAAAAAATAGACACTCGTCACTGCAACGACGTACAGGTTTGTAGGTTAATTTTCTTGGTAAAATTGTAAATTGTCCCTAATATGTGTAGGATAGTGCTAGTTTGCGGGGATCACTGGTTGGAGCGGACTCATTGGGCCAAAGGGGCTGTTTACGCGCTGTATCTCTAAACTAAACTAGACACAAATGCTGAGTAACTCAGCAGGTCAAGCAACATCTCTGGAGAACATGGATAGGTAATATTTTGAGTTGGGACACTTCTTCCAACTTACAGCCTATCTCGGTTAACTGAAAAGATCCACCATCCAACCACTGTCTCTCAAAAATGTCTTGCCTTGTGGTACCTTTGTCAGCAATGAACGGATGGTTATTTGTACAAAAGGAGGGGCTACACAGTGCATAATCAATAATGATCAATAATAATGCAAGTTATTTGCAACAGGGTGCTTTTCCCTATCATTCAGCCATCATTTAACCCAAACTTCAAAAGATCTAGGACCAAACCCCTCCTCACCTTACATCCTCTTCTCCTTTCTTTGACATCATCTCCCTTCCTGCTCCATCCGTAGTTCCACCTCTCCCATGTTTTCACCATCCCTTCCCATTTATTCCTCAGCAGGGGTCTCAACATCATCTCAGCTCAGATGAAGGGTCTCGGACCTGAACTCTGTTTCTCATTCCACAGATGACGCCTAAGTGTTTGTTATATTTTCTGCTTTTATTTCAGATTTCCAGCACCTGCATTATTTCTGAGTTTCCATCTATGTGACCGCTAACAATTGCAGGCTCACTGTGCTTTGGGATGGAGGGTAATCATTTGCATCTCCATAGAGTTGAAGTAACAAATAAAACAGTTGACATAATTGTAGCAATTTTACCTGTTCCACTCCACACAGGTCAGATCTTGCTATGCATGAAACAGCCTACATCCCCATGTAGCTTTGTATAATTCTGATAGTATGTTTATGAGAGTTTTTAATTAACAGATTCAAATGACCTTCTACTGATTTCTCTATATGAAGTTAATTTTACTCGGAATCCGTTAAATAATAAATAGACATCAGGGAATTCCCTGATTTGAGAAGATGGGTTAATGCCAAAGATGGAAAGAATTTAAACATTAGTGTTTTGTTTCCCGACTGTTGTAATCTGTAAATGAACTGACCAAAAGTCTAAATCGATGTAAAAATAAACGTGTATTCTCAGCTAGAGTTTGACATACAAGAGGCTCCCAAAACAGAGGGGAAGCAGTGTTGTTTCAACATTATATCCTTTCAAAGTGATGTTGTTTTAATATTTGCATTATTTACTGTTTCATTTGAGAATCTTGCTTACTATATTCAGCCAGTTATAACATTTGTCTTTGATTTTAAAGGAATAGGTGATAAATTACATAAATAATTATACTTAATTTTATTTTGCACTATTACGGTTACCTAGTACTACAGTTATTAAATTATTGCATTGTTAATTATCATATATTTATCCACGTGTTATTATGTTTACGGGGCCAGTTATGCTGCATCAAGTAAGAATTTCATTGTTCCATTGTCGCTTCATATAACAATTAAATACTCTTGAATCTTGACTGTCTCTTGATTTCTCAAGCTTATTTTTGCTTTACCTTTAATTTGCCACTCAATTATGGTTGAGTTGCGCTTTTAATCAGATAATGTTTGATTTGCTGCCTATAAATGGTGATAATGTGTGCCCTGAGGAAATCTGTGTGAGCCTGTATTATATACAATTATAGAACAGAGAAACGCAGGAGGAAGGCACTTGGTTCATTAAGCCTGAACCTACTTCTTCAAGGAACATTCCTGTTTGTCGACAAACCAGTAGCTTAAATCATATTTCAATATTTTTTCAACATAAAATAAAATTGCCAAACTGAGAACAATATCACCACCAATCAAAAAAAATATACGGGAGAAACTCGGCAGGCCAGGCAGCATCTGTGAAGAGAAATGTACAGATGATATTTCAGATCTAGATTGATGGTGCCCTGCTGATGTGACACTTGCATTTAAGATTGTCTGAAGAAAGATCCCGACCTGAAACATTAACTGTTCATTTCCCTCCACGTATGCTGTCCTTGTAAACAACTGGAACATATATTATGAGTACTGATCATGTGACCAGAACTGAGGGCATTTCAATGTACATAGAAACTTAGAAAATAGGTGCAGGAGGAGGCCATTCGGCCCTTCAAGCCAGCACCGTCATTCATTGTGATCATGGCTGATCGTCCCCAATCAATAACCCGTGCCTGCCTTCTCCTCATATCCCTTGATTCCACTAGCCCCTAGAGCTCTATCTCACTCTCTCTTAAAAGACACGTTAAAAGATACTTGGACGGGTAAGTGGAGAGGAAAGGTTCAGAAGGAAATGGGCCAAATTAAGCTTAAATGGGCATCTTGGTCAGCATGGACGAGTTGGGAGGAAAGGTTTGTTTCCATGCTGTATGAATCTATGACTCAATCAATTTTACCATGCAAACCACCCATCAATTATCTACCCCCCAACCTTAGGGATTGTGGAGTTTTCATTTAATGCCACCACCCATCGCAGCAGCCAATCCTCCCAATCAACCCTTTCTCCACTGCAATCTTCGGACCTGGTCACAGCCCTGGACCTGTACCACATATCCATTGCATACTCTGCACTCCCGTGGGCCATGAGCTATATTGAGTTTCCAGGCAGTTGGTCCTTCATCAAAATGGTCAGCAATATACTGTGCAATGGGGTATTATTGCACCAGGTCCTGATAGGGCCAGGTCCAAAGGTTGCACTGGAGCAGGGGATGGTATGATGGGAATTGGCTGCTGCAATGGGTGATGGTGTTAAATGAAAACTCCTTTTACTACACCTACACAGGCGCAAAGTAAATTTGAGAGCCAATAATAGCAGAAAATGTTGGAAAAACTCAGGTAGCATCTGTGGAAATGAAACAGTAAATGCTTAGATGAGGATATTGAAGGCTTTGTGGCCAAGTTTGCGGATGATACGATAATAGGTGGAGGGGCAGGTAGTGTAGAGAGAGCAGGGACATTGCAGAAGGATTTGGATAGGTTGGGAGAGTGGGCAGAAAAGTGGCAGATGGAAGATAGTGTAGCAAAGAGTGGAGTCATGCATTTTGGTAGTAGGAATAAAGTTGGAGACTATTTCCTAAATGGGGAGAGAATACAGAAATCGGAGGTGCAAAGGGACTTGGGAGTGCTGGTGCAGAATTCCCAAAAAGTTGAATCAGTAGTAAAGAAAGCAAAGGGAATGCTCGCATTTATTTCGAGAGGGCTTATATACAAATATAACATGTAATGCTGAGGCTCTATAAGGTGCCGGTCAGGCCACATTTGGAATATTATGAGCAATTTTAGGCACCATATCTGACAAGGGATGTGCTAGCTCTGGAGAGAGTCCAGAGGAGGTTTACAAGAAAGATCCCAGGAAGAGTAGGTTAACCTATGATGAGCGTTTGACAGCACTGGGCCTATTTCAAGATACAAGATACATACAAGATACAAGAAACATTTATTTGTCACATGTACCAATTGGTACAGTGAAATGTGTGGTCGCCATACAGCCATACAATAATAAAGAGCACAGAACACGATAGTCTTTAACACAGACATCCCCACACAGCAGGATCAAAGTTTCCCACTGTGAGGGAAGGCTCCAAAATTCAGTCATCTTCCTCTGTTGTCCTCCTGTGGTTGGGGGGCTTCCGAACCCCCCGCTGTCACTGCTATGGGTGCCCCGATGTTCAGGCCCACTCGCCGTGGTGATGGAAGTCCGACATCGGGACTGGAGGACATCCTCAGCAGCTTGGACATCCGAATCGGCCACCTCCTACCGGAGTCCGCGGCTCCCCAAGTCCACAGGCTGCGCTGGCGGAGATTCAACGCTGGCGGCCCTCGGCAAAGGGTCGCAGGACTCCACGATGTTGAAGTCAGCGCCGTCCGAGTTGGAGGCTCTATGAACCACAGCTCCGATATTGAAGCAGCAGGCCCAACACTCCGGAACTTCAACGGCGATCCAGGTAGGCATCGCCCGCTCCGCAATGTATCCAGCGCTGCGCCGCCACTGCTGGAGCTCTGGTTCAGGTCCCCGGCAGGAGAGGGCCACTCCAATCCAGGTGGTAGGCCGCGAGGAGGGGGGCCAGGACGCGACTCGGAGAATAGTTACGTCCTCGCCAGGAAGTGTCTGGGAAATGGCTTTCCCCTTACCCTACCCCCCTCCCCCACATAGAAAAGCCAAGGAAATCTCCAAAACAAACTAAATGACTATAAATGAAAAAAAGACAGAAAAACAGACAGACTGTAGGCAGAGGCTGCCATCAATGCGGCACCCATAGTGATCACTATTTTCGCTGGAGTTTAGAAGAATGAGGGGGGACCTCATTGAAACTTACAAAATAATGAAAGGCTTTGATAGAGTGGATGTGGAAAGGATGTTTCCACTCGTGGGACAGTCTAGGACTAGAAATCATAGTCTCAGAATTAAAGGATGTTGTTTTAGGAAGGAGATGAGGAGGTATTTCTTTAGTCAGAGGGTGGTGAATCTGTGGAATTCTTTGCCACAGAAGGCTGTGGAGGAAAAGTCAATGGATAGTTTCAAGGCAGAGATAGATAGATTCTTGATTAGTACAGGCGTCAGATGTAATGCGTAGAAGGCAGGAGAAAAGGCTTCGGAGGGAGAGATAGATCAGCTATGAATGGCAGAGTAGACCTGATGGGCTGAATGGCCTAATTCTACTCCTATCACTTATGATCATAATCTTATGAAACTCCACCTTCATTCAGTGTCACAAAACTGCTGAGACAATTCCTATATTTATCCCAGATTTTCTACGTGTGCAGTTGTTTTGATTACTCAAATTTGAGTTTATATTCTTCATAAACTGCTTTTCATTCTGCCCTTCTGCTCTCTCAAATAGTTCTCCTTATTCCTGCATCTCAATTTAAAACGTTACCCTTTCTCGTTCATATTTATCCTGTTAAAGACATGACTTTGCAAGATTTTTATTCTGAAGTGTATCTGCCACATGCTACTTAATTGAACTGTCCACCACTATTGATCATCCTCGGGTGACCTTACATCCCATTACATCCCCATATTGAAGCCATGATGTGGGGATGTCCTGTCATCATCTTAAGGAATGGCATGCATCCTATTCCTAAAATGTTTGTAGCACTTCACAGCGAAGTATAATTTACATTTGGCAAATGACTATCTTCCTGAAAAAGCACATAGTAAACAGGTTTTGGTAAAAAGTTCGCAGTGCCATATAAAAAATATAAGCCTCTTGCTCTCACAATAACATAATTGGAGCAGTCAATTTTACAACATGCAATGGTGACACAAATTGTATTTAGCAGCTGTGCATGCATTGTGCTATGTCTGGAGTATTTCTCTCCTTTTTATAACATTACAGACATATTTTTTCAATAGACAACAGACGAAAGACAATAGGTGCAGGAGTAGGCCATTCGGCCTTCAAGCCAGCACCACCATTGGATGTGATCATGGCTGATTATCGACAATCAGTACCCCGTTCCTGCCTTCTCCCCATATCCCCTGATTCCGCTATCTTTAAGAGCCCTATCTAGCTCTCCCTTGAAAGTATCCAGAGAACCGGCATCCACCGCCCTCTGAGGCAGAGAATTCCACAGACTCACAACTCTCTGTGAGAAAAAGTGAAAAGTAGCAGCATGATTTTTAGTTTAGTTTAATGCAGCATGGAAACAGTTATTTTAACCCGTTGAGACCACACTGACCATCGATCACCCATTCACACCAATTCTAGTTTATCTCACTTTCTCATCCATTCCCTGCACATTAGTGCAATTAACCTACAAACGAACACATCTTTGGGATGTGGGAAGAAACTGGAGCACCCAGAGGAAACCCACATGGTCACGGGGAGAATGTGTAACTCCACACAGACAGCAACCCGAGATCAGGATCAAACTCTGTTCTCTGGTTCTGCAAGGCAGCAAGATACAAGATACATTTATTTGTCACAAGTACCAATTAATACAGTGAAATGTGTGGTCACCATACAGCCATATGAATAATAAAGAGCACAGAACACGATAGTCTTTAACACAGACATACCTACACAGTGGGATCAAAGTTTCCCACTGCGAGGGAAGGCTCCAAAATTCAGTCATCCTCCTCTGTTGTCCTCCTGTGGCCGGGGGGGCTCCTGAACCCCCCGCAGTCGCTGCTACGTGTGGCCCGTTGCCGAGGCCCACTCGCCAGGGTGATGGAAGTCTGATGTCGGGACTGGACGACCTCCTCAGTGGCTTGGACATCTGAATTGGCCACCTCCTACCAGAGTCCGTGGCTCCCGAAGTCCACAGGCCGCGCTGGGTGGAGATTCAACGCTGGCGGCCCTCAGCATAGGGCCCCAGGACTTGTTGAAGTCAGTGCCTGCCCCAATGCAAGAAGCTCTGCAAACTACAGCACTGATGTTGAAGCAGCAGGCCCAATGCTCCGGAGCTTCAACGGCGATCCAGGTAAGCAATCGCCCGCTCCTCGATGTATCCAGTGCTGCGCCACCGCTGCTGAAGCTCTGGTCCAGGTCCCCGGCAGGAAAGGCTGCTCCAATCCAGGAGGTAGGCCGCGAGAAGGGGCGCGAGGACGCGAGTCGGAGAATAGTCGCGTCCTCGCCAGGAAGTGACTGGGAAACGGTTTCCCCCTTACCCTACCCCCCTCCCCCACATAGAAAAGCTAAAGAAATCTCCAAAAACAAACTTTAAAACTGACAAAAAATTAAAAAAAGAGAAAAACAGACAGGCTGTAGGCAGAGGCTGCCATCAATGCAGTGCCCCTAGCGGCTGCTCTGCTACCCTAGATTATTTTCCTCTTAACAATTACCTTAAAAAAAGAATTCATTTTTGCAGAAAGGCTCAATGACGATGTCGATCATGAAGAGGGCTCTTTTCACAACATAGTAGTTTAAAATAAAAACTGAAGGATGGAGAATGAAGAAAGGAAGCAACTTCAAATGTAAAGATAGGATGTGGAATAGTATAGCACCGGTACACACCCGGCATTTCAATATGCCTATCTAACAGTCTCCATAATGCTCCCACATATTTGGCTCCATCACTACTAAATTTAATAGATGAAAGTCATTGTTTTGATAAATAGGTAAATGCAAAACAAATAATCTTCTGACTTATTGGGCATATTTTTTTCACACCAATGGAAATGTGGTGGAATACTCAAATCTGCCTGAGGCAATTGAGTGCCTACTATGTCTGAGGGTAACAGGGCTCTGTTCAAAGTGTTTCCAATAATGAACACAGACTGGTCATCTGAAAAGTGTCATCCTAACATTTCTCAATGAAGGCTATTTTGTATGTGCTGTCAGGTGTTGACCTTGTCCATGCAGCTTTCTTTGCTAAATTGTTGAGAGTCAAACAAGTCTCATAAAAGATGCTTCAAAAGAAATCTACAATCTACAGGAAGTATTCAACTGCAGACAGTGCAGGGATGAGAAGTCAGGCCTTCGAAAGGTCAGGAGCTATTTAATTGTGAGTGTTGCCTTATTTTATCATTTACTCTGTCTCATTATTGTTCATGATCCTGCCCACCACAGTGGGGTCATCTGATTTTCAAAAGTCAGCATCTTCTATTGATGGCGGAAAATTTGTTACTTCAATACTAAGTTTCATATCATTGAAGTCATGGTCTGTACCTCCAAGTTGAAGTCATTAATAAATATGAAAATAACAGTGACCTTAATACTGAACGTTGAGGAACAGAGGTAAGCTGCTGCCTCACAGCGCAAGAGACTTGGGTTTGATCCTGACCTTGGGTGCTGTCTGTGCTGAGTTTGTACATTCTCCATGTGACTGCATAGGTTTTCTTCAGGTGCTCCATATTTCCCCCACATTCCTAAGATGTGCAGCTTTACAGGTTAATTCTGCAAATTGCTCTTAATGTGTAGGATTGGGTAGCATAGAACATATGACTGATCAATGACTGATGTGGACTTGGTGGGCCGATGAGCCTATTTCTATGCCATATCTCTTAACACCTCTGTGAACCCCCTCCTGTATAAAACACAGACATTTGCTCTATTTTCCATCCCACACTACATAGACAGCGGTTAAATATCCATATCATGCACAATGAGTTTGGCAACAAGCTAATTGGCCAGATTGTGATGCATAATTGTATTTGTCGACACTGCCTCTTCTTCTTACATATTCCCAGAAAATATTGCCTTGTAGGGTTGGATCAAGCTGGCCTGGACTCCATCCAGAATTGCCACCTACTCTGAAATGCATCAGAAGAGACAGAGTGCCTTAACTGCATAACATCTTGTGTGGATGGCAAGATGCTAACATGTGCTTGTTTCCACATTATCTCCATCTATGCTAAGGTTACCCGAGAGTTGCATTCAGATCAGAGTCATGTATTACAGCAGGCCTGAATCCAACTTATACATGCCTGCACCACAGCACGAGTGACCACGTTACCCTCCCTTATCCCCAACCTCCGTTAACTGTGAGGGGAAATTAGAGCAGTTCAAATGGGGCATAACAATAATTGATCCTCCCAAAGTTTCTACTTCCTCCTGCTGTGATATTAGGTTTAAGTCCATCAGAACCTCAGAGCCCAACTGTTACATTTAATGGCACAATATTGACTTTGGTCAGCCATTTGTTTATTTTTGATGCTTCTAAGAATTAGTCAAACATTGAATGTGAATAGTGTAATTAGAACTAATTAGGAAAAATCGCTATTTTTGATAAAGTTATGCAACTAATTAACATTGAATATATTATTCAAAATATTTCAATGCATCTTCCATTCATATCTATTTCTCCCCTCTTCCTCCCCTTCTACCTACATTCCTACCTCTAGCTTCACAATTCAAAACTCTTCCGTACTTTTGTCTCACACATTCTGTCTTTTCATCTCTGGTCTTTGTCCACCATCTGCCACCTCACCTGTTTCAACTTTTACCTGCCAGGCATAGTTCTGCCATCTCGCTTCCAGCTTTCTTCCTCCTGTAATCCCCACACAATTAATCTGAAGGTGGGCCTGACCCGAAACGTCATCTATTCATATTCTCCAGACATCCATTGATTTACTCCAGTGCCTTATGTCTTTTTTTGGGCAATTTCAGTATGTTAAGTTAGATTTCTCAAATTGGTATTGGGGGTATGGTGTTGACAAGGATAGAAAATTGTTTGGCAGACTGGAATCAAAGAGTAGGAGTGAACGGGTCCTTTTCAGAATGGCAGGCAGTGGCGAGTGTTGTGCCCCAAGGCTCGGTGTTGGGGCAGCAACTGTTTACCATATATATTAATGATTTGGAAGAGGGAATTAGGAGCAACATTAGCAAGTTTGCGGATGACACAAAGCTGGGTGGCAGTGTAAACCAGGCACGTAATTACTCAGGGTAGGCAGTCAGCCGGCTTTTTAAAAAAAAATCTTAAACCGCGCATGCGCAGATTGTTCTCTTGGTAAAAAATAAAAAATAAGTAACAATTCAATTTTACCAAGGCTTCTCAATCTCCTTCATTTTCTAATCACTGAATGGGTGGGGGACGGAGGATGAAGACAGGTGGAGAGATGGTGGGAAAAACGGGAGCACACCGGGACGTTGAATCAGTTGTCATCTTATTGAATGACAATACTAATTCAAGGGTCCAATTGGAGGGAGAGTTCCTTTCACAGCGTGTGGAGAGTCTGTGCCAGGGGTTAAAGATGCGGGGAGGGCAGGAGTGTTGAAAAGGAGGAGGGTCAGAGATCATGTCAGACTCACTGACCGCTGCTGCAGCGCTCCGGGCACGGACAGCAGAACTGGCCGCCACTTCTGAAGATAGAAGCAGCTCGGGTGCGTGCAGCCGCCGGGACCCGACAACAGAACTGGCTGCCACTTCAGCGCCTTCTGCCGGCCCACTCACCTCTGGCAGTTCTGAACATCTCTTACCTGCCGCTCGCCGGCTTCGCTCATGTCAACCGCATCCCGCAAATCCTTAAATTTCCACAGCTGTGTAACCTCAACTGGTCCCGTGAACGCGCTGTCGGAATTTAAAGATTTGCGCGATGCCGGCCGGCGAGCGGCAGGTGAGAAATGTTCAGACGGAGAGCACAGCCAGAGGAGACGGGGACTAGCAGACGGGGCTGAAGTGGCTGAAGTGGCAGGGTCCCGGCGGCCGCTCACAGTCAGTCACCCAAGCTGCTTCCTTCCTCGGAAGTGGCGGCCAGTTCTGCTGTCTGTGCCCGGAGCGCTGCGGCAGCCGGCCAAGCTAATTCACTCCCCGGCCACAATAAAACCATATAGAAATTATAGCACGGAAACAAGCACTCTCCGCCCTTTTACTCTGTGCCGAACACTTACTCTCACCAAGTCCCATCTACCTGCATTCAGACCGGAGCGTGGCAAGTGCGTTACTGACCCCGAACCTCTCCTTCACAACGCCAGACTCCCCAAACACTGTGAACGGAGCACCAAGAAATGCACTTACCACGTTATTGGTACATTAAGTCCATTCTTCACTCTTTGTTTCCTGAGAAACTATTAAAATAATGGCAATCCATATTTGAAAATCCCGCCAAGAAATTCGCGCTGGGCATGTGCAGCATACTGCTGCGCCTGCGCAGTACTGCAAAGGCAGAATTTCTGCTGCCTTCAGCTCCCCTTGAAACTGACGGCTCAGGCAACGCTGACGGCACGTGGGCTGCACGGCCCTTCCCGTGTTACAAGCGCTGCGGACGAAAGGCACGGAAAATTATGCCTACCTAAGAGATCCATCTCTTAAATAGGCTTAATTCTCCCATGCCTTTGCTATTTATGTTTAATAATTGACATTTCATAATCTTAGTCACGTGCCTACCTTGCCTACCCTGACGGCACGTGCCTAGTGTGAACTGTGAAGAGGATGTTAGGAGGTTGCAGGGTGACCTGGACAGGTTGAGTGAGTGGGCAGATGCGTGGCAGATGCAGTATAATATAGATAAATGTGAGGTTATCCACTTTGGCGGCAAAAACAACGGGGTAGATTATTATTTCAATGGGGTTAGGTTAGGTAAGGGGGAGGTGCAGCGAGACCTGGGTGTCCTTGTACACCGGTCACTGAAAGTTGGCGTGCAGGTACAGCAGGCAGTGAAGACAGCTAATGGAATGTTGCCCTTCATAACAAGAGGATTTCAGTATAGGAGTGAAGAGGTTCTTCTGCAGTTGTATAGGGCTCTGGTAAGACTACGTCTGGAGTATTGGGTACAGTTTTGGTCTCCTAATTTGAGGAAGGACATCCTTGTGATTGAGGCAGTGCAGCGTAGGTTCACGAGATTGATCCCTGGGATGGCAGGGAAAGATTGAGGAAAGATTGAAAAGACTAGACTTGTATTCACTGGAGTTTAGAAGGATGAGGGGGGATCTTATAGAAACATATAAAATTATATAAGGACTGGACAAGCGAGATGCAGGAAAAATGTTCCCAATATTGTGTGAGTCCAGAACCAGGGGCCACAGTCTTAGAATAAAAGGGAGGCCATTTAAGGCTGAGGTGAGAAAAAACATTTTCACCCAGAGAGTTGCGAATTTGTGGAATTCCCTGCCACAGAGGGCAGTGGAGGCCAAATCACTGGATGGATTTAAGAGAGAGTTCGATAGAGCTCTAGGGGCTAGTGGAATCAAGGGATATGAGGAGA
Source organism: Okamejei kenojei (assembly GCA_035221665.1). Lineage (NCBI taxonomy): Eukaryota > Metazoa > Chordata > Chondrichthyes > Rajiformes > Rajidae > Okamejei > Okamejei kenojei. The sequence continues at coordinate 115,508,857 of CM069132.1, read as the reverse complement.
GGGCAGGCACGGGTTATTGATTGGGGACGATCAGCCATGATCACAATGAAGGCAGTGCTGGCTCGAAGGGCTGAATGGCCTCCTCCTGCACCCATTTTCTATGTTTCTATATTTCTATGTACATTGAAATGACCTCAGTTCTGCTCGCATGATCAGTACCAACAATATATGTTCCAGTTGTTTACAAGGACATTAATTTTGTTGGTGCTTTGAGCTTATTATTCCTGGGCAATGGAGATTCTTTGTAGTGATCCAAAATGTAGAGAAAAAGAAAGCATTGTCCCTTGTCATTTTTGTCCAGTTGTTCTGAGGTCTGATCTCATACCAGTTGAAAGTAAGCATGCAGGTACAGCAGGCAGTGAAGAAAGCAAATGCATGTTGGCCTTTATAACAAGTGGAGTTGAGTATAGGAGCAAAGAAGTAATTCTGCAGTTGTATAGGGCCCTAGTGAGACCACACCTGGGGTATTGTGTGTAGATTTGGTCCCCTAATTTGAGGAAGGACATTCTTGCTATTGAGGGAGTGCAGCGTAGGTTTACAAGGTTAATTCCCGGGATGGCGGAACAGTCATATGCTGAGAGAATGGAGTGGCTGGGCTTCTATACTCTGGAGTTTAGAAGGATGAGAGGGGATCTCATTGAAACATATAAGATCATATAAGAACAGTTTGGACACACTAGAGGCAGGAAACATGTTCCCGATGTTGGGGGAGTCCAGAACTAGGGGCCACAGTTTAAGAATAAGGGGTAAGCCATTTAGAACGGAGACAAGGAAACACTTTTTGTTTCAGAGAGTTATGGAATTTTCTGCCTCAGAGGGCAGTGGAGGCCGGTTCTCTGGATACTTTCAAGAGAAGGCAGGAACGGGGTACTGATTGTGGATGATCAGCCATGATCACATTGAATGGCGGTGCTGGCTCGAAGGGCCGAATGGCCTACTCCTGCTTCTGTTGTCTATTGACTTGTGTCTGGGTACTCAATTCTTTTTTTTTGGAACAGTTAGAGTTGAGGATTTAATTCATTTTAAGTTCATTACAATGACTTTCAGTATTATTATTCAGTGCCAATTATGACACCATATAACCACAGGATGAATTACTGGGCCCCGGAACATTAAAATACAGTGTATGTTGCATTTATTAGTGTGGTCAATGACTGGAATGGGAATAGGAAATGAAAACAAGCAAAATAATTGTAGAAACATTTTGGTATTTGGTTTCTAAATTCAAGAATTTAAATTTTCAGAAGCAAGAAATTAAGATGATAAATGATGTTAAAACTGTTTATGGTATAAACATTATGTGCCTTGTTCATATACTGTGAAAATGGGCACTGAAATTTAGTTCAACAATACATGTTTGAAAAGCAAGTTGTGTTTTAGTACGACATTACATAATAAATCATTATAGTTATCGACAGATATTGCATGGAAGGTCAGTATACGTCAATATTTTATCTGTTGGTATAATATATTCATATAAAACTTCTCAATATAAAAGTTGGATAAATGCTCATACGCAGGCAGAACATTATAATTTTAACAAGGACTGTGAGATTCAGAATAGTTCAGGTGGTAGTGGCTATAAATTTCTTGAATAAAATTTAAATAGATTTTTGCAAAATTATGTCTAATTTTAATTAAATAAAAGCAACAACAACTTTCATTAAATTAATAAAATGGAAATACAGGAATGAAATGTCTTGAGGTATAAAACAAAATTGTATTCCAAGCCACATGAAGAGATGACTAAAAGTTTAGTCTGTCTGAGAAATCTGTTAAATTGAAATCAGGAAGTCCAGAGTAAGAGGAAATTGATAAAGAACTAAATGCAAATATGATTCTAGCTTTTGTTAACATATGTACCTAATGCAAAAGAAAAAATAATAACATTAAACCTCAACAATTTATTGATTAAATACACAACATAGAATTATGAATAGACCACCGTAAAGTTTTGCTAAAAGCAGATCAGAGATAGAGGTTTAGTTGTTAGGTATTATCAGATATTAGAGCTATTTATTACTGCAGAGACATTGAAAGGGAGAACAATAGTGTTTTATTTAATTAATATGGCATTTATATGAAAAACAATTTAAGTTTTTCAATTTCTGGTGAATACGATCCTTACCTGAAGAATAAAACAAGTGTGATTTTTTTAATTTATGGACAACAGATTTTGGGGATGGAATATTCTAACAAACATAATGGCTTTTAAACGGAGCATGGGTAATTATTTGATAAAATAAATGTGCATTTTTACCTGCGAATGGGGCACGGGACTAAGTGAATATGCTTTGAAAGAGCTGGCATAGGTATTTGGAATGATTTTGTGCAATAATTTTGTTTTAAGAATCACACCACAGAAAGTGTAAAACCTGGTGCATTCAGAGCACAAAGGGCATTAATAATCCATTATTACACCAGTGTATCTCAAGTACAGCATACTGCATTGTTCTAAGTCAATGAATATATTAAGAGTATTGGGATTCATTTCAGTTTAGTTATGCAAAATATTTTTAAAATACAGAAAACAATTCAAATGTATCTACTATGATACAGACCTGTGAAGGAAACACTTGTCATGCAAATAGTATTAATTTAGATATTACCTAATAATCTATCAATACTCTACCACTATGAATAACATTTGAGTCTAAATGATGGATAGAAATCTGACAGTGATTAATTAAAATATTATTTTCCATAAACAATGGAAATAATGAAATTACCTCTTTACAAATAATAAAGTCACAAAGGTATTTGTCATAACTTTTATTCACGTATGCATTTTTTTTAACCATTGTTCCTTATTCCCATGACCACATCACTCAGCAATCACATATCTATAATCCCCGGAGTGCACATGTCTCGCTAAGAAATTTCAGTGAAACAACAGAGCAGAGAACCTGCATCTCACTTGAAGTCTGCTGATGACAGTCAGCTCATTTCCAGACGAAGAACGATGTTTCAAAAGAGAAGTGGCAAGAGGGAATTAAACAGATAGCCACAGTTACCATATTACCCAACATTTCTCTTAGAACATTCCATTGGAATCTCTTTTCTGAAGCAGGACTTAAACCACTGTGCCCCAGACCAGTGCAACCAATCAACCAATTATATAGGTTAGGGCAAGATAGGCTCTCTATCTCCAAGAAACATCCACTGCTGCAAGGAATTTTAGCATATCTGGCGAGCGATAATGATGTTACATTTAAGGCTGCTGCAACAAGGTGCAGCTGTAAATATAAATATACAAACAATGTATTCTCATTTTCATGCTTCATTATATTAGCCCCCAGTCAGTGCATTCCCTCTGCTCTCAAGGCATTCATAGACTGCCTTCTCTATCAGTCAACAGCGTCTACAAAGACTTGAACCTTCACAGAGGTACCACCAGTAGAGCTGCTACCTCTCAGCTCCTGTGACCCAGTTTTAATCCTGACGTCTGGTGCTACGTGTGGAGTTTGCACCTTCTTGCTGTGCCTTCTTGGTTATCCTTTAGATGCTCAGCTTTCCTTGGTAGTTTTGGCGCTGATAGATTCACCAATATTTCATATGTCTTCAACTCTACCGTCGCAGCAATATAACCTTCCTCCTTCCACTGATCCTCTGTCCTATCAGTGGTATCATTCGCCTTAAAGAGTAACTTCATAGGTTCAAGTTCAAGTTCAAGTGAGTTTATTGTCATGTGTCCCTGATAGGACAATGAATGTTGATGCAAGTCATCATAGAACTTCCTTTACTGAAAGCGACCATTCTAAAACCAAACATCAGTTTCTGGTAAAATAACAAAGCAACCTCATACTACATGGTGCACTCAGTTCTTAAAGCTGCATTTACGCTTCCATAAATTTCACGGCTTTTCCCTTCACTGTGCTCATGTGATCCGGACTTAATGTTAGAGCTCTTGCTAATCTTTCTGACATTGAGTTGACACTGCGTTTACTCCATTACTACCTGAAACCCCTTTGCATTTTTCAAGGCCATTTCTATAAACATAACGATCCTACATGCTCATTCAAACATTAAAACTACAAGTTTAAGAGCCCACAGGTTATGTTCATCCATAAATCCACACAGCCACCTACCCTTCAAAGCCTAAATGCATAGAGAGACAATGCTACAGTGGATTTTTCATCTTGGTTGACCTTCATTCAACACTTGAATTCAAAACTGTGATTTTGAATAGTGTTGAGGTAAAATGGTTTGCAACTTCTCTATTATTCTATTAAATGGGACATCATCGCCTAAAGAGTATGTTTGGCAGTAGTGGGTAATTTTTGGACTGTTTCTAATAACTAGACATTTTCTCAAGTCTGTGTGTAAGCTGCACCAATGACTGGCTGAGGGGAACAAAATGCCATATTTCAATGTTTGCTCTCATTACCAAACAAGCTGGGATAGAGAGTAGAGAGGAGGATGTAAAGAGGCTTCAGGGGAAGAAGGAAAGGCTTAGTAGATGAGTGGGAACATAGCAAATGTGAAATATGATAAGGTGATCCACATTGGTGAGAACAACAGGGAAGCAGAGCACTTTCATTTAAGAAACATCTAGATGGGTACTTGGATAGGACAGGTTTAGAGGGGTATGGGCCAAATGCAGGCAAGTGGGACTAGTGAAGATGGGATATGTTGGCTGGTGTGGGCAAGCTGGGCCTTTGAGACTCTATGACTATGACATGAAATATTGAGAGATGGGTCCATGTTGATATTCTAAAGGATCTAGATGTTCAAAGCAGCAAGCAATTAGGAGGTCAAGTGGTATGTTAGTCATCTACACCATGTGTAGATTTGATTACATGAGTAAGCAAATCTTTCTGCAACCATAGAGGGCATTGACAAGACTGCACCTGGAACATTGCATGCAGTTTTGGTACGTTTATCTAAAAAAAGGTGCATTCATCAGTGAGGGAGTGCAGCAACGATTTACCAGACTGGTACCAGGGTTGGTAGGAGGAGAGGCTGAGCAAAGCTCATGGAATGTATACAAAACAAAACAAGAATGTCAAACAGTTATTGATAAACGGGATCCAACGGGATCCCACCACTGGGCACATCTTCCCATCTCCTCCCCTGTCTGCTTTCCGCAGAGACTGCTCCTCCGTAACTCCTTGGTCAATTTGTCCCTTCCCATCAAAACCACCCCCTCTCCTGGCACTTTCCCTTGCAACCGCAGGAAATGCTACACTTGTCGCTTTCTCTCCCCTCTTCACTCCATTCAAGGACCCAAGCAGTCTTTCCAGGCATGGCAGAGGTTCACCTGCACCTCCTCCAACCTCATCTATCGCATCCGCTGCTCTAGATGTCAGCTGCTCTGTATCGGTGAGACCAAGCCTAGGCTTGGCGATCGCTTGGCCCAACTTCTCCGCTCGGTCCGCATTAACCTACCTGATCAGCTGGTGGTTCAGCACTTCAATTCCCCCTCCCATTCCAAATCCAACCTTTCTGTCCTGGGCCTCCTCCATGGCCAGAGTGAGGACCACCGTAAATTGGAGGAGCAGCACCTCATATTTCGCTTGGGCAGTTTGCGCCCCAGCGGTAGGAACATTGACTTCTCTAATTTCAGGTAGTCCCAGCCTTCTCCTCCCCTTCTCAGCTTTCCCTCCGCCCATTGTCTGCGTCTCTTCCTTTCTTCTTCCCGCCCCCCTCATTGCTCAAAGCAAAGCAAGAATGATAACTTCTGAATTTGCTGCAGGTACTTCATTCAACTAAAATGGGATAGAACAATGAGCGATGGCAGAGGTGAACAAGGGAAAATAAATGTGCAAGAAGGAACTGCAGATGCTGGTTTACACTGAAGATAGACACAGAATGCTGGAGTAACTCAGCGGGTCTGGCAGCATCTCTGCAGCCTTTTCTCCAGAGAGAAATGCTGAGCTACGCCATTTTGTGTCTATGAAAGGAAGAAGATACCTAGGCGAATGCATAAGTGGTTTTTGTTATAGCTTCTAATACCTGCAATCTCTTTTGTTTTCATTATGCTGTAGACCTCTCTGGGGGGGGGGGACGGACATGTTGGGGCACCTGGTGGCAACCCAAGGGCACAACGAACCATTGGCTCTAGAGGGCGGCGTCTTGGTGTGGGATCCATACTGACTCCACATGTCCTGTTTCAATGTCACCCCTTGCAAGGGACTGAATTTCATTCCTCACCAACAGTTACCCCAACCCCCTCTGCCCACCTGTCTGTCTTTTCGATAGGACGTATTCCCTTGAATATTCAGTTCCCAGCCTTGACCCTCTTGCAGCCATGTCTCTGTAATTCCCACAACATCATACTTGCCAATTTCTCACTAAGCCTCAAGCTCGTCCACTTTATTTCTTATACGCGCATTCATATACAACACTTTGACCGGTATTCACCTCCCCACTTTTGGCCCTGACCTTACTCTCTTATCCCTTCTCGAACTTTCCTTCCCATTAATTCAGGAGTCTCTTGTAACTTTTCATGCATTCACTTCCCCTTTAACTCCATCTTTATATTCCCTATTTGTCCATCCCTCCCCCCCACTATTTAGTGGCTGTTGATATTCTAGCATAGTGGAAGAGAAAAGTGATGCACTTTGGCAAAACGAATGATAGAGAAATTAGACCAAATGGTAAAATTCTAAAAGTAGACTTTTTTTTCGTGTTAGTGGTCCCAAGAATCAGATAAAAAATTTTAGGCAAAAGATATAAGGGGCATGTAAGGAAAACTTCTCTTACTCAAAGGCTGGTTTAGATGTTGCACGCCCTGCTGAAATAGTCGTGGAAACAAAATCAAACAGTGGTTTCGGAATGAAATTGGGGAAGGTGTCAAGTCGGTGACAGATGAGATTGGTCAGTAGAGAGCAAATGAATGGAATAGTTTCTAATTGTGCTGCAATAATTTTAGGGTTCTGTTTATGTCTTCACATTTTTTAAGTAGTAAACAATTCAATGTATAAACTGATTATGGTGATCCAATACGAATTGATATAATAGGTGATAAAACAGTGATAGAATTTGTAAAATGTAGCTTTAAAGGGATTTTGAATCAGCATAACCTGGGGTGACACAGTGTCACAGCTACCAGAGCGGTTGCCTCTGGGCTCCAATCCTGACCTCTGCTGCTGTCTGTGTAGAGTTTGCACGTTCTCCCTATGAACTTTGGAGTGCTTCAGTTTTCTTACACAGTCCAAAGATGTATGGTTTGATAGTTTAAGTTGTTGCTCTAAATCACCCCTATTATTAAGTACATGATGAAGCTGTCTGGCTGTGTATGTGTGAGCATGTGCGTGCGCATGTGTATGAGACTGTGTTTGAGGGTGGAGATGGGAAGGTGGAGGGGGCAATGAAATGATGTGACTGATCTGAAAAATAAAATAGGTTCAGTATACAATTAGTGGGCCAAAGGGCCTAATTCTGTGTGTATGACTGATTATATACCAATTTCTATATTTTTAAATAGTCCAATGCAGCATTTGGAATTCAATGATTAGTATTAGCGCATCTGGTAAAATTAAGTATAATACTTCTATACATGAGCAATCACAAGACATCTGTGACCCATCAAAACAAATCATGCATTACTAGATTACATCAAAGTGGACAGAGCTGGGAATTTGCGATTCATCAGAGTAACATTGTTCTTCAAACAGCATTTACATACATGCCTAAATTAAAAGACCATTTCTCAAAAGGCATGGAATATTTTTCAACCCTGTGAGGATAAGGGCAGAGTAATCTGTTACTAAGAAAATATTTGTTCAGTAATTATTCTGGGAAAAGAATGGTTATTAAATGGTGAAGATTACGGTTGAGTGATTTGAGAATTTTATCTAGCAAGTTTGATTTCTTTTCTATGATGATAAAAACAATGAAAATAAAGTCATTCTTTAGCCCTGAAATGTGATTGTTCCGAATAAAGTTGTGTTCAGACTTTATTATCAGACCAGACTTCACTAACCGTTCATGGGTCTTTGAAGATTTGTTAACGTTCACAAATTATAGAAGTAGAATTAGGTCATTTGACCCATCGAGTCTACTCCACCATTCAATCATGGCTGATCTCTGCCTCTTAATCCAATTTTTCTGCCTTCTCCCCATAATCCTTGACACCTGTTCTAATCAAGAATTTGTCTATCTCTGCCTTAAAAATATCCACCAACTTGGCCTCCACAGATTAACTACCCTTTGACTAAAAAAGTTCCTCCTCACTTTCTTTCTAAAAGAGTGCCCTTTAATTCTGAGGCTATGACCTCCTTTCCACATCCACTCTATCAATGTATTTTATTATCCCCTCAACCTTCTAAACTCCAGCGAATACAGGCACAGTGCTGTCAACATATGCTAATCCACTCATACCTGGAATCATTCTTGTAAGCCGCCTCTGGACCCTCTCCAGAGCCGGCACATCTTTCCTCAGATATGGGGCCCAAATTTTCTCACTGAACTCCAAATGCGGCCTGACCAGCAGCTTATAGAGCCTCAGCATTACATCTCTGTTTTTGTGTTCCAGTCCTCTTGATATAAATGCTTGCATTGAATTTGCCTTGTTACACTTAGTCACTCTGCTGGGAAGGCCACAGGCCTGACATGAGACTCCTGAAAGACACACTCTGTTCTGCACTGGCAAGCAGGTGGGCAGAGGTAAAGATTCAAGGATGTGCTCAAAGCTTCCTTGAAGAAATGCAACATCTCCATTGACCCCTGGGAATCTCTAACCCATGTCCATTCCAAGTGGAGAAGATGACATTGAGATTCTGGAGGTCATGCTTTGGGAGCACATAATGGTTCAATTCTGGAATGCATTTCATTGATGAAATAGGGACTATTGTAGTTTTCATGAGGGAATTGGATAAATATACAGTGAGTCAAAAATGGTAAGGCTATGGAGAAGAGGATGGTGCGGGCTGGGATGGAATCCGTGAATTGTTCTGATAGAGAGCTGTGTGATCTTTATGATTTTCTCTGCATACAGTAGTTGAGTGGTCCTCAAAAATGATACAATAATACAAAGCAATAGGTCCAAGAAGGCAAAAAAGTTCTAGTGTTAAAATATCCTAGGCTTACAATTCACCAAACATCTCTCAACAACTTTATTGGTATTATTATTGAGAAAGTGAAGGAGAATGTGACCACTGCTTGGTGCACCAGAGTAGAAACATGCGCAAAATAGTTTTTGGTAAAACTAGATGGTGAACCAGTGAATCAGAAGGTGGAATTGGGAACATAAAGACACTCCAGAGTTGACAATCGTGCAGTATTGGTTTAATTTTTTTAGTTTAGAGAAACAGTGCGGAAACAAGCCCCTTCGCCCATCGGGTCATTAACACTATCCTACACCCATTAGGGACAATTTTTACATTTACCAAGCCAATTAACCTACAAACCTGTACGTCATTGGAGTGTGGAAACCGGAGATCTTGGAGAAAACCCACGCAGGTCATGGGAAGAACGTACAAACTCTGTACAAACTCCGTACAAATGTACAAACGTACAAACTCCGTACAGACAGCACCCGTAGTCAGGGTCAAATCCAGGTCTCCGGCGCTGCATTCGCTGTAAGGCAGCAACACTACCTCTGCTCCATCATGAGCGATTGATGTGGCACTGTTATGTGGCATCTGCAAACATTTTAAAACTGATGCGATGTGTTAGCATCCCAGCCTGGTTTGGGAACAGCTTCATCTAAGATCTCAAGTAACGCAGAGAATTATGGGCGCAGTCCAGACCATAACGCAAACTAACCTCCTTCTCATTGACACCATCTACACCTCGCGATGCCTCGGCAAGGCCAATAGCATAATCAAGGATGAGTCTCACACCGGTCACTCCCTCTTCTCCCCTTTCCCATCAGGCAAGAGGTACAGAAGTGTGAAAACGCACACCTCCAGATTCAGGGACAGTTTCTTTACAGCTGTTATCAGGCAACTGAACCATTCTATCACCAACTAGAGACTGGTCCTGAGCTACCATCCACCTCATTGGAGATCCTCGGACTATTTTTCATTGGACCTTACCTTGCACTAAATATTATTCCCTTTATCCCGTATCTATCCACTGTGGACGGCACGATTATAATCATGTACCGTATAGTCTTTCCGTTGCTTGGACAGCACACAATAAAAACTTTTCACTGTTTACAGTATTTTCACTTAGTGACAATGAACTAAACTAAAATAAACTAGAGTGATGGGAAATAAGAGGTGGACAAGGAAAGATCCTTGTGAGATGCTTGGAGATGGTGTGGTTGTGAGATGATCATTTGTGCAGCAAGATCTGTACCACAAAAATCCTACAGTTCCCTGAGATTTCTATGCGAGCAAGTTACAACATTTTAGTCCATTATCTTAATCCACTTAGACAAACCGCTCTTGATACTGAGGGTTTATTGAATAGAAATAATTCCCTCTGGCCAAGTATAAGTGTAAGTTGTGGTTTAAGGAAAAATAAACTAAAGTAGTACAAAAAGAGAAAGGAGATTAGTGCATGGTGAAAACCCATTCTGCTGCTTTTCTTTTAGAAGCCATTAAGGGCCTGTCCCACTTGGACGACCCAATCCACGAGTTTAGAAGACCCTAGACGAGTTGAAAAATACGTCAAGGTCGTGTTGACTCGCCGAAGAAAAAGACCTCCTACGACCTCCTACGACTATGTCAACGACCTCCTACGACCCCCCTCAACCTCAGTCTTCCACACCAAAGACCAACTGATTGATTAAGGTTTATTTAAATAGGTACAGATACAATAACATAGATACACTTGAAACAGTCATCTGATGTATGCATCATAGTGTTTTTAGCCAAAGCTAATTCGCAACACTTGTCCCTAGTAGGGCTTTTGGTTAAAAATGATAATACAGATTAACATTATTAAAAATAGGAAAATGGAAATGGAAATTAAACCCCTGTCTCACGGTGCGAGTTGGCCCACGAGTTTTCACTCTTGGTGATCACGTACGATGAACGTAGCGGCAACGTCGAAACTCGCGTGATCAACTTGTCCACTCGTGGCGCAAACGGCAGGTACTCGTAAACCTTGTTAACTCGTGAAAAAAATCAAACATGTTTGATTTTTTCCACGAGTCAAATTAACTGTTCAAGTTAAAAATGGAAACATTTAAACTCGTTGCAATAACGTAATGGCCCGTGTGTTTTCCTTAGTGTCTCGTGAGTCTATCGTGGGAACTTTCTTATAATCTTAAAGGGACTGAACCAAAGATAGTCACAAAATGCTGGAGTAATTACATGTGGCTAAGTTACATGTGGCTCCGGGAGGTAAAGAGGCTTGAGAAATATAAATGCTGAAATACGCGCGGATCAACGCGGGGTATCCAGAGCTGAAAGTTGCAATGAAATGAGATTGAACAAGACGACTTTGACACAAAAAGCAGGAGTAACTCAGCGGCAGGAGCGACGGAAAAATGCAAAAAAAGTGAAACTATCGCCAGGGAAAATCTTGGCTCCCTTCTCCTCAGACCTAAACGTAGCGATCCCCCCTTCTCTGTGTTATGTGTGTCAACATGCATCATTCCTGAATTCAGAGAAATGGGCGAATGTATTCCCCCCCTCGCCCCCGAAAACAAACCTAATCTACGTTTCCCAAACACCAGTCCGAAGAAGGGTCTAAACCCGAAACGTCACCCATCCCTTCTCTCCAGAGATGCTGCCTGTCCCGTGAGTTACTCCTGCTTTGTGTCTGTGTCTGTGTCTGTGTCTGTGTCTGTGTCTGTGTCTGTGTCTGCTGTCTGTGTCTGTGTCTGTGTCTGTGTCTGTGTCTGTGTCTGTGTCTGTGTCTGTGTCTGTGTCTGTGTCTGCTGTCGGGAACTGGCGGCCGCACAAAGTCAGTCACCCGAGCTGCTTCCTTCCTCTGAAGTGGCGGCCAGTTCTGCTGTCCGTGCCCGGAGCGCTGCGGCAGCCACCCAAGCTAATTCACTCCCCGGCCACAATAAAACCATATAGCAATGACAGCACGGAAACAGGCCATCTCTGCCCTTTTACTCCGTGCTGAACACTACTCACCTAGTCCCATCTACCTGCACTCAGACCGGAGCGTGGCAAGTGGGTTACTGACCCCAATCCCCTCCTTCACAACGCCAGACTCCCCAAATACTATGAACTGAGCTCTCCCCCCACCCCGGGAGAGACAGTATTTAAAAACATAAAGCACCAAGAAATGCACTTACCATGTTATTGGTTGCTGGAGGGTGCACATTTTCCCTTTGTAGGTCATATCAATAGATGCGGCCGCGCTGAAATAACTCAAAGCCACAGGATGGAGATGTCTATTAACATTGTTGCTTTATGAAAACATACCTTCATTCAAGGTTGGCTCAAGAGTAACGGGAGAGGAACTTGGTAACTCGGGAGAGGAAGTTGGAGCATCGCAGAAATGACATACCCGTGGGAACTCGGTTACACTTGATCATAAACTTGAAGTATCGTACACAACCACGAGTCTTTCACTCGGGGTACCTCGTGGGTCAACTCGCACCGTGAGACAGGGCCATTAGATAAAAAATGGAAAAGAGAAAAAGACATACAGAGAGAGCACAGCGTAAAAACTAAATATGAGAACAAGATTGTTGTTGAATTTGCCACAATTTTGTGTTTCTTTTGAATGTGACATATGTAGGGATACATTTCAAGTGGTCTGGCAGTGAGTTCCATAATTTTGTCCCTTTTACTGAAAAGGCAGTTTGAGCAAAAGATGTTCTGCAGAAGGAGATACTACAATTACCTTTTGACGCTGCTCGGGTGGTGGATCTGGTACCACTTTGCAGTCTTGTTATTGTTTTGCACAGCAGCATGGGAGCAGTGCAATTTAGGCACCCAAAGACCAATTTAACTAAATGTAAGGAAATAAAGTACCTTACAACTACAACTACGACTAGCTGCGAGTGGAAAATGATCACATGATAAAATGTCATGTTTGCATTTTGTTTCTCGGGCCAGTTAATGACCTACGACTACCCACGACTATCTACGACTACCATCGCGACCTGCTACAAGCTACCTACGACCTACCTACGAGTAAAATGTATCAATTTTTTCCACGCCAACCTTTTTTTTACTCATGGACATTTATTATCAGGCTGGAAAAAACGCCACGACCTACTTGAGGCCACGAGTATGTGGAGACCACTCACGAGCACAAGGAAGAGTTACAAAGACCTCCTACGACCTCGTGGCAACCATGCTGCGAGTATGAGTCAAGGGCAAACTCGGCAGAGGAGCCAATTAGGTCGTGAAAGTGGGACAAGGGCTTTAAGTCCAATCTAATTTAATTTTCAATTTTCCGATGTATTTGTTCCTGTCCACTGACTTGTTTTGTGGAGTAAGGCACAGATCTCCTACTTTACTGGCTCCTTCCAGTCATCTGAACAGACACAATAAGGAGCCAACTAATGAATGGACTTTCCAGAAGAGGGTCTCATAGATACATGGACAATAGGTGCAGGAGTAAGCCATTTGACCCTTTGAGCCAGCACTGCCATTCAATGTGATCAAGGCAGATCATCCACAATCAGTAGCCTATTCCTGCCTTTCCCCCATATCCCTTGATTGCGCTAGCCCTAAGAGTTCTATCAAACTCTCTTTTGAGTGCATCCAGTGAATCGGCCTCCACTGTCTTCTGAGGCAGAGAATTCCACAAATTTACAACTTTCTGTGTGAAAATGGTTTCCTCATCTCAGTTCTAAATGACAACCCCTTATTCTTAAACTGTGGCTCCTGGTTCTGGACTCCCCCAACATCGGGAACATGTTTCCTGTATTTAGCATGTCCAATCCCTTAATAATTTTATATGTTTCTATAAGATCCCCTCTCATCCTAAATTCCAGTGAATACAAGCCCTGTCACTCCATTCCTTCATCATATGACAGTCCCACCATCCTGGGAATTAACCTCGTGAACCTATGCTGCACTCCCTCAATAGCAAGAATGTCCTTGCTCAAATTAGGGGACCAAAACTGCACACAATACTCCAGGTGTGGTCTCACTAGGGCTCTATACAACTGCAGAAGGACCTCTTTGCTCCTATACTCAACTCCTCTTATTATGAAGTCCAACATGCCATTTGCTTACTTCACTGCCTTCTATACCTGCATGCTTACTTTCATTGACTGATGTACAAGGACACCCAGGTCTCATTGTACTTCCCCTTTTCCTAACCTGACACCATTCAGATAATAGTCTGCCTTCCTGTTCTTGCCAGCAAAGTGGATAACCTCCTATTTATCCACATTATACTGCATCTGCCCACTCACAAACCATCCTCATAGCATCCTCTTCACAGTTCACACTGCTACCCAGCTTTGTGTCATCTGCAAATTTGCTAATGTTACTTTTAATTCCTTCATCTAAATCAGTAATGTATATTGTAAATAGCTGCGGTCCCAGCACCAAGCCTTGCGGCTCCCCACTAGTCACTGCCTGCCATCCTGAAAGGGACCCGTCAATCCCTACAGGATGACTTGTGCAGTGGAAATGCACGTGGGGAAATGACAAGCAACTCCATGATTTCCCCTTCATGTACTGCCAGTAGATGGGGCCGGCCATCAGGAGACCACAATCATACACCATCCCGTAAATGGTGCCATTAGGGTGACCATGCAGTATCCACAGTGAAGCTGCAGCAAATGATGACTCCATCAGTTATCGGTGCAGAACTTCTGCTTTCTTCTCAATTTATATAATCACACAGTAAAGCCATGAATGAATGTTCCCATGTCTGGCTTCTAGTAAAGGAACACTAGTGGACACGCTTTGGAATGGCCCTTCCATAAGTTAGGGTAGTCCAATTCACATCTACAGCACTGTGGACATTGGACTTTGTCTATGGCACTGGTGCACTTCAATGTCGTGGCAGATTGCAACCTTCACCTGTTCCAATGAATGCAATCAACCTGGTGTGCACAATCAAATAACATCAAATAGAACAAGTTGTCCTACAACTTTAGGCTGTGCACGCCATACGCAAGAAGAAGAAGAAGTGCACTTCAGTGCAGTTACTGCCTTACAGCGAATGCAGTGACGGAGACCCGGGTTCGATCCCGACTACGGGTGCTGTCTGTACGGAATGTGTACGTTCTCCCCGTGATCTGCGTGGGTTTTCTTTGAGATCTTTGGTTTCCTCCCACACTCCAAAGACATACAGGTTTGTAGGTTAATTGGCTTGGTAAATGTAAAAATTGTCCCTAGTGGGTGTAGGATAGTGTTAATGTACAATGTGTGGGGATTGCTGGTTGGCACGGACCCAGTGGGCTGGAGGGCCTGTTCCAGTGCTGTATCTATAAACTAAACTAAATTATTTTCTGGCCTCTGAATCTTCCTCTTTGCTCTGTATATGAGTGTGATTTGAATGATTGAATTATGTGATACTATCCAGTTCACCTCTACCGCATTGTAGACATCGGGACTTTGTCTATGGAACAGATGTGCTAAAATGCACTACAATACACTCCATCTATTATATTTGAGTTTGACTCGAATTATTCGTATTGGTTTAGTTTAGAGATATAGCATGGACGACGCCGAGTCAGCCTACAGGGAGGAGGTCCAGCACCTGACAACCTGGTGTGCCGATAATAACCTCGTCCTCAACTCCCAGAAGACGAAGGAAATCATTGTCGACTTCAGGAAGAACAGAGGGGGCAGACACACCCCCATCCATATAAACGGGACTGAGGTGGAGCGGGTCTCCAACTACAAATTCCTCGGGGTACACATCTCGGAGGATCTGTCCTGGTCCCTCAACACCTCCAAGCTGATCAAAAAGGCGCAGCAGCGCCTTTACTTCCTGAGGAGGCTCAAAAAAGCCCACTTGTGCCCCCTGATCCTGAACAACTTCTACCGATGCACCATTGAAAGCATCCTGACCACCTGCTTTACGGTATGGTACAGCAGTTGCACCATAGCAGACAGGAAGGCACTACAACGGGTGGTGAAAACCGCCCAGCACATCATCGGTGCCCCGCACCCTGCCATGGATGCCCTCCACCGAAAACGGTGTCTGAGACGGGCTGGGAAGATCATCAAGGACCCCTCCCACCCTAACCATGGACTGTTTGCCCTCCTACCATCGGGGAGGCGGTACAGGAGCCTCAGGTCCCGCACCAGCAGGATGAGGAACAGCTTCTATAATAACACCATCGCACTGCTGAACTCAGAGTCCCGCCGATAGATTTCCACATCTGTATTTATTTATCTGTATTTACCTAAACATTGCTATCGCTTCGTACTGTCACTAAACTGCATTTCGTTGTACCCATACTTGTATCTGTGCAATGACATTAAAGTTGAATTGAATTGAATTGAATTGAATTGAATTGAAACAGGCTTTTTGGCCCACCGAGTCCGTGCTGACCACAATCAGTTCTATCCTACACACTAGGGGCAATTTTCAGAGGCCAATTAACCTACAAATCCCAATGTCTTTGGGATGTGGGAGGAAACCGGAGCACCAGGACAAAACCCAAGCAGTCACAGGGAGAATGAGCAAACTCTATACAGACAGCGCCCGTAGTCAGGATGAAAACTAGATCTCTGACACGGTAAAGCAGTAGCTCTACCATTGTGCAACTGCTCCTCAACATTCAGTATTAAGGCCACTGTTATTTTCATATTCATTAACAATAGACAATAGGTGCAGGAGCAGGCCATTCGGCCCTTCGAGCCAGCACCGCCATTCAATGTGATCATGGCTGATCATCCCCAATTCCTGCCTTCTCCCCATATCCCCTGACTCCGCTATCTTTAAGAGCCCAATCAAGCTCTCTCTTGAAAGCATCCAGAGAACCTGCCTCCACCACCCTCTGAGGCAGAGAATTCCACAGACTCACCACTCTCTGTGAGAAAAAGTGTTTCCTCTTCTCCGTTCTAAATGGCTTGCCCCTTATTCTTAAACTGTGGCCCCTGGTTCTTGACTCCTCCAACATCGGGAACATGTTTCCTGCCTCCAGCATGTCCAAACCCTTAACAATTTTATATGTTTCAGTAGGATCCTTTCTCATCCTCCTAAACTCCAGAGTGTACAAGTCCAGCTGCTTCATTCTCTCAGCATATGACAGGCCCACCATCCCGGGAATTAACCTTGTAAACCTTCGCTGCACTCCCTCAATATCAAGAATGGCCTTCCTCAAATTAGGGGATCGAAACTGCACACAACTTAACAACTTCAACTTGAAGGTACAGACCATGACTTGAATGAAGCAACTTTACTGATGCACCACTGTATTGGGTTATATTGTATTTATGTATGATATCTCTGAACTGTTTGGCTAGCATGTAAAACAAAGGTTTTCATTGTACCTTGGTACACATGACAATAATAAACCTAAACCTCCAAATTGCATAATTTCCTCACCCATTGAATGGGGAAATACACATATTTCCGGCCACATCTTTGTCATCTGTTAAATCCAGCTCCTCATCAATAAAGCTGCCTGTGACAAGAACTGTTGCTTTTTAGGAAGTCAACCCACGTCTTGCTTGCTGGATTCCTGGCCAGAGTAAGCTAGCATCCTCTCCTTGCAACCACTTACCTCCTTTCTGTTACATCCATTACAAAAGTAACATTTAAAAGACATTTGCACAGGTACATGGATAGGAAAGCTTTAGAGGGATATGAGCCCAACATGGGCTAGTGGTGGGATCCCGTTGGAGGAGGTGGAAATTTCGGAGCATTATGTGTTGTATGCAACGGCTGATGGGCTGGAAGTTAAAGACTAGTCCGACGGTTGATGAGGTATAACCGCCCCCTCCCCAGGTACCTTCCCCTGTAACCGCAGAAGATGCAACACCTGTCGCTATACCTCCTCTCTCAACTCTGACCGGGCTCAACTCGAAACGTCACCCATTCCATCTCTCCAGAGATGCTGCCTGTCCTGCTGAGTTACTCCAGCTTTTTGTGTCTATCAAAGAAAATATATTCTTTGGCTTATTTTCAGTGACAACTTTTGTAAAGACAGGTTGAAATTAATTGCTCATTGCATTAATAGTCAGAACAGTATTGTTCAAATATTAAACGAGGAAAAATAAAAGTAGCTTCATTCAATCTGAGGTAATTTTCCAATTTTTAGGTACTTGTCAAGTCAGTTGATGAAAAGCAAGTAATCTGTAAATTCATGCTGCATGGTCTGATCAATTTGAACACTCGGGGCTGTTTGGTCACAAGTGACTGCTCGTGAAGTCAGGCCTGGAGTGCAATTTTAATGGCCCAAAGACCCCTTGACCTAAATGCTCTGCAGAAATCCCTTATGGTAGTCTTCACTCTGCCGTGAACAGGGTTGCATGCTTCAAAACTGATTTGCTTTTTACCGCATTGTTTTATCTCATTTACACAACTCTTCCAAGCTTCAGGATTCCCTCGTTGATCCTGTGGTCTAGACTGAATATTCCGGAGAGACCGAGAAAATACAATTTCAAGGTCAATAAAATGTGACAGGCTTAACTTAAGGATCAATTGCCAACCTCTGCTCTTTACAGCTCTTTCAATGATTCAGATTAAAT
This sequence comes from Okamejei kenojei, assembly GCA_035221665.1. Taxonomy (NCBI): domain Eukaryota; kingdom Metazoa; phylum Chordata; class Chondrichthyes; order Rajiformes; family Rajidae; genus Okamejei; species Okamejei kenojei. Next base: position 115,490,384 of record CM069132.1, on the reverse strand, counting down.
GTTTTTGCACCAGTTGCAGTTACAACACACAGACTATCTCTAGGTTATGCTTTCTTGATTAATGGATGCCCCTACATACAAACATACTTATAGACACCCCTGTATACAAACAAATTCTGATTGTTGTACCTTTGTTCATTCCTATGAACAGCAGAACTTGTTTCCTCTCTCTTTCTGCTGTTAGTAATTGTTCTTTCTTTTCAGTCCAGAGTGCCTTTGACGGCATTCATTATTATACTGTAGAGGCATGGTTGCTATATCAAGTGAGGGGGCTGAGGGATGATCGTATAGAGGTGTATAAAGTCATGAGGGGAATAGTTAGGGTGAATGCACAGTCTTTTTCCGAGGTTATGCAAATCAAGAACTAGAGGGCATAGGTTTCAGGTGAGGCAGAAAAGATTTAATAGGAACCTGGGGGGTAATTTTTGCACACCGAGGGTGATGGGCATATGAAATAAACTGCAGAGGAAGTTGAGGCAGGTATGATCACACCATTTAAAAGACATTTGAACGGGTACATGGATAGGAAACGTTTAGAGGGACATGGGCCAAAATTGGGCATCTAGGATTAGTTTAGATGGGGCATCTTGGGAGGGGAGGGGAGGGGCTTGTTTCTGTGCTCCAATAACTCCAAGAAATGTTTGTGTATTTTAGAATTTATGGTCAAGATCAACTGATGGAAGTCTATAAAAACGGAAACCTTTTTTTACCCAGGATGGCCTCTCTGTGTGTGCTGGCATTGACTAGGTGCTTGCTTTCTGCAGTGTTGGGGAATTTAATACTTCAAGTCTCCACATGGAACCCATTGGATAGAACATAAATCAAACCAGATCAATTCAAGTTCAAGTTGAAATTTATTTGTCACATGCACCATAAGGTGCAGTGAAATGTAATTTATCATGCAGCGTTACAATTAAAAAAGGACAAAATACACAACATAATTCAACACAGACCATCCACCATAGCATTCTTCACTGTGGTGGAAGGCAATACAGTTCAGACAGTCCACCTCCTCCTCCTCCCTTGTTCACCCGTGGTCGGGGCCCTGATCCTCCGTACGGACGGCCCGATATTCAGGCCCTCTAGTCAGGATGTTGGGAACGCCGACGTCGGGACAGGTCGCCTGCCACCAGAAGCTCCACAATCATAGGCTCCAGGATGTTGTAGGCCGCAGGCCAGCGGTCGGAGCACTTCTCCAGCGACCCCCGGCAAGCTGGTCCGCGATGTTAAAAGTATGATTCCATTCTTTTAATCTTGAAGGCTTGTAGGTTATAGGCTCTTCTGTGCACAGTGCTACCATGAGGAAAATACATGTCTAAGTCCCTCAACCAAAATGTTTTCTTTTTTAGTTGAAGAGGGGGAAAGAGGGGTAGGACGGTGAAAAAAGGAAAAAAATACTGTACCCACTTCAGACGAGGAAACAATGCATTATTATATATGACTCTGGGGGAGAAAATTCCCAATTTTCATTATTATTACACTATTGAATCTGCTTACTTCATGGAGAATCAGTTGCTATATTGCTCTCACTCAACAATCATCTAACCCCTCAGTGTGGGTGCTAACATCTGGGATGATTTCATGATAAATGCATTTTTCTTTCTCATATTTAGCTATTCTAAGCTGGGATGATTTAATGATTAATAGAGGTTTTTTGCCCTCAGATTTGACAATTCAACGCTATACCAGAACCATAAACCTTCAATGGCTCACATTAATTCATGGAAGAAGTTAACATAAACAGTTATGCACAAGAAAGTATGCACCACTTTTAACAATCTTCCCTGCAATGGAAACTGTAGGAATATAAACATTTAAAGAGCAGAGGCTGGTAGACGGTGAGTTTATGAGCATTTGATACAGCTGTAGATGCAGGGGGATATTGTTCAATGCTTGTCTGCAGAAATAAACCTGAATATCTTTTATAATGGGATGTCTCGTCAACTTTATGGCTTATCTCTCGGGATTGCCTTCAGCAGAATTAATGCATGGGAGGCTGCAGCTTTTAATGGCCATATTGTTTGCTAATTAGACTGCTAAAAAACGACAAAGTCCCCATGCTACACAACCCCGCTGTGTAGTGTTTCTTGGAAGGTTTGCCCTCTTTGTGATCTGATTCCTGTAGATCTTCCTTCAAAATACAATTACAGTGGTGCTCTGTAACAGAGGGCAGATGTAAAATAAATGTTATGTCTTCCTTGCTGAAATCTAACAGGCATCACACGGGTCAATTGCCTCCACCAGTTTCTGTTTCATTATATTAATATCAACATGAAGAACAAAGCAGATAGCTCAAGATTCAGCATGTGCAGTTTCTTGTGTCTCCAAAGCAGATTATTATTTTGATTAAACACAGATATTTTAAAATGTATATTCAAAATCAGGAGATCTACAGGAGTCGCTGTTTCAAAAAGGCAGCCAACATTATCAGAGATCCACACCACCCTGGCCACACTTCCATTTCACTCCTGCCATCAGGAATGAAGTATAGGAGCCTTTAAACTGTAACATCTGGGTTCAGGAGCAGCTTTCAACAACATCAGGCTATTGTAAACTCCAAATAAGCTCAGAACTATATAGGCTCAGGGGCATTGTTTTTGTCTTTGCTCGATTACTGTTTGCTTGTTCTATAATAAACTGAACTTTTTGTTGTTTATTATGGTACTTACAGAGTCCTATGTTTTCATATCTGTTTTGCTGCTGTAAATATTTCATTGTTCTCTTTTCGGTTCATATGACAATCAAACAGTCTTGATTCTTGAAATGTTATTTTATCCGCTCAAATGATTAGCAAATTCACAGGTGCTGTAATGCTCCAAATTGAATTATTGATTTAAACATAGAACATAGAACAAGTACAGACAGGAATAGGACTACACCCACAGTGTCGGTGCCAAACATGATGTCAAGACCACCTCTTATCTGCCTACACATAATCCATAATCCCTCCATTCCCTGTATATCAAGATGCCTATCCAGAAACCTCTTAAATGCCATTATCGTATCTGCCTCCCCCACCAGTGCCTGCCAGGTACGGGTTATTGACTGGGGACGATCAGCCATGATCATATTGAATGGCGGTGGTGGATCAAAGGGCCGAATGGCCTCCTCCTGCACCTATTTTCTATATTTCTATGTTTCTATCCCTGGGAATATGTTCAATGCACTCACCACCCTCTGTGTAAAAAAGAAATTGCTCCGCACATCTCCTTTAAACTTTGGCCCTCACATCTTAAAACTATGCCCTCTAGTATGTGATATTTCCATCCTGGGTGAAACGTTATGACTGAATACATATTCTATGCCTTTCATAATTTTTTATACTTCTATCAGATCTTCCCAACCCTCTGACATTCCAGAGGAAGCAATCCAAGTTTTCCAACTTTGTAGTTAATACTCTCTAATCCAAAAATCATTCCTGTAAACCTCCTCTACACATTTTCGAAAGCCTTCACATACCTCCCATATTGAGGTGACCAGAACAGCACATAATACCCCTAATGCGCCGTTACCAAAGTCCTATAAAGCTTCATCATGACTTCCTGACTCATATACTTAATGCCTCGACCAATGAAGCCAGGCATGCCATCTGCTTTCATTCCCTCTCTATCTACTTCTGTTGCTACTTGCGGAGTGTTATGGACTTGGTTCCCAATATTCCACTGTACAGATTTGTGCTGATTTCAGTCAGGAGGGAAGAAGAGCTTGAAAATCAAAGAACTATAAGCCCTGTCCCACCGTACGAGTTCATTCAAGAGGTCTCCAGAGTTTAAAAAAAAAAATCTAACTCGTGAAAGCACGTAGAATGTACGTACCGGGTACGTCGGAGCTCGGGGATGTCTCTTAGCGGCTCATAACGCTAATGGCATGTACTCGGGAAACGTGGTAAGCTCGAGAAGAGTCGTGAAGATTTTTCAACATGTTGAAAAATGTCCACGAGCGGCAATTACCATAAATCTCCGAGTTCGAATCAGGGCAAAAATACCCAATGACCCAGCCGTCTGTGGCAATGAATGCCACAGATTCACCATCCTCTGACTAAAGAAATTCCTCCTCATCTCCTTCCTAAAGTATTAAGTTGGAAAGGGTCAGGTAGCATACATGGGAGGAATGGACAGGCTCTTTTCCAAATTTCTCTTCAAGGCCTATCCCACTTGGCCGTCATTTGCGCGCCTTTTACGCGAATTCCAGAAATTTGGTCGTCGCTTTGTGACGCACGGGTAGTGTGTGGGTAGCGCGGGACGGGCGTATGGAGAGGCGTGGAGGAGTGTGGAGTTGCGCGCGGCATCGCGCGGCGCTCCAGGACTTCGTGCTGCAAGAAATCTTTGTGTGCCACCGGCATGGTGTATCCTTATGCACGCGGACGTACTGCGGCCGCACGATGATGTCCTGACCTCGTACGTGCAGCATGTGGTGACACATGATTACATCACCGTGTGTAACCATGCGCCGCCGCGCGCCGCTCAAAAACAGTCGGCTCGCCTTTTACGCATCATGGATAAAAGCACGCGCGATTTTAAAATTTGCACAGTTTCGTAGAGAAAACTACGTGGTGAACACCAAAATACACTGAACCGTAAAGTGCAAAAGTGAATTGATGCTTCACTTGCAATGACTGCTTGTGTCCTTGGATTGTGGGTAAGGAAGAGGTTAAAAAGACAAATGTCATATCTCCTACAGCTGGATGAACAAATGACATGAGAAGGGGTGCAGTTGGTAGAAATGGAAGTGCAAACAAGGTAAGTGATGCAAAATGCTGGAGCAACTCAGCGGGACCGGCAGCATCTCTGGAGAGAACCAATGGGTGACATTTCGGGTTGAGGCCCTTCTTCAGACTGGAGAAGAGTCTCAACCTGAAACATCATCCATTCCTTCTCTCCAGAGATGCTGCCTGTCCCGCCGAGTTACTCCTGCATTTTGTGTCTATCTTCAATTTAAACCAGCATCTGCAGTTCCTTCCTACAGATTAATTTGGTCTGCAGCTTGCTACTTATCATTCACCTCTTTTTTTTGAATAGAGGCATTACATCTGTAGTTTTCCAATTGCTAGCACCATTCAAGAAACTGGAACATTTTAGAAAATCACCATAAATATCATAAACTGGGTAAATATCATAAACTGGGTATCCAAATGACGTCACGCGCTCCAGACGGCTGTGCTGATGCATGAAGACGTGTGATGACGCGCGCGACAGTCACGACCGGCCTGTCACGTAAATGACGGCCAAGTGGGACAGGCCCTTACCCCTCCCCTACTACCATCAGTCTATAGAAAGGTCCTGACTCGAAATGTTACCTATCTATTGATAGTAAATGATGGGCTGAAGGGCCTAATTCTGGTCCTATAAGTTATGAACATATGAGTACTGTTATGTTGGATGAGAACTTTTCATGAACACATGCTGTTTTAAAAAATGTGATCAGCACTTGCGATATCATTTGGAGTTCTCAAGTGACAACACCAATGTCACTCAAGGTCATGGCTAACCCATTGATCCCAGTGCATGATCTGTTGGTTTAAAAGTAATGATGAAGCAATGTGGTTACATTGACAGTAAATGAGTGATCTGTGGCCTTGGAATTGAACCAGAAATGATGAACCATCTGCTTCACTGCCATCTCCTGCCTGAATCTTGTAACACAACTGACCTCATCAGGTGCAGTGATAATGCCAAGGTATGCACCACCTGATGCCATGATACGATATGCCACAAATCCCTCACGTGCTTTACTCAGGTCTAAAGCATGCCAACAGTCATCATGATTCAACCTGGCGCCTACTGCCAAATTTCATTGTGGACTACTGCTTGTCAGTCAGAAGTACTATAAGATGCCTAGTCAGGCCTAAGATGAATTAAAATGGGATAGGGTGGTCCCAATGGTTTGAAACCAAGCTTTGAACTTATTATTTAAAGTTATACATCTCTTTACACAGAGATTTCTTTTAATTGGATTTCAGATTGCTTGGAGAAAATAATCCTAAAGGAAGGAAATTGATTTGCTATTGTACATCTGCATTGATGGGGATCTAAGTGACCTATGTTTGATGCACCAGGGAATATTGTGAGGGAAGAGAAGTCAATGTGTATATATACAACAGCTTCCTTTTGTCGAAGTTGTCTAATGAATTTCTTGTCTGCATGTTAAAAATGCCAGCGATGATGACACTGAAGTGCTTTGTTTAGACTATTATTGATATCCACAGCGCATTATGACAAATTGAACATTGCCACTGTGTTCTAATCCTTTGCTTTGTCACATAGGCACAGCACAAAATTTGTGATTACATTTATGTACTTGGGGTATTCATAAAAAATTAAATTTGTTACTTCAAATGACCTTATCAAAGTACTTTCAAATCCTTGTGTACTCTCCTGTTTTATTAGACGGGTCGCCTTGTGGAATAACACAGACGATCTGTGCCCTCTTTGCATCTCATTTATTCAATCTAGAGCAATTAACTGATACATATCCAGTAACAGACTTACAGTTCAACACAGTTACAATTCCTACATGGCAGTTATAAATTGCAAATTCTACTGTATGTGTGTTTGCAGGAAAATCTTATTTGCTGTTAAAGAACTTGTCTGTATTTTTAAAAAAATGGTGATTCACATTTCTCTAATTTAGACTTTATGAAACACTTTGAAAGGGTGATATGATTATTGTTCTAATCATATTTAATTTATCCTAATTATTGAGTTTACAATAAGGAAATGACAATCCATATGATAAAGTTTTAGGTTTAGTGGGGAAATAGCAAACAGCTTTTGCTTTTACAACAAGTTGATGATAATTATTTATCAACGAATAAGCTTCCACAAGATCTACCCGTCACTGGGTATCAGGACATTGCCAAATGGTAATGTTTACCTTTCTATGCTTCTGTATATGCCAGTGGCTTTATAGATATTGTTTTGCAACAGATTGGCACATCTGGAATCCTTTTCCACAGTCTGTGGATGCCTGGTCTGTTAACAATTTCAAAGTTAGAGCCATTGAATGATGAAATCATTTTGCACGGAAACATGCCCTTCAGCCCAACATGTCCATGCTGACCATGATACCGCATCTAAGCTAGTTCCATTTGCCGGCGATTGGCCCATATTCCTCTAAACCTTTCGTCTGCATCTTCTGTACCTGTCCAAGTGAATTTTATAGCCTGGTGGATTCAGCTTGGCCACTTTATTGTGGATATCAAGGTATATTGAGGCAAGGCATAATAGGTGACCATAATAGACATAAAATGCAGGAGTAACTCAATGGGACAGGCAGCATCTCTGGAGAGAAGGAATGGGTGACGTTGCAGGCCGAGACCCTTCTTTAAACTGATGTCAGGGGAGTGGGGGGGTGGGTACATTGATAAGGAAGTGTAAGGCATGAAAACACATTAAGTGACCATAATCTAATTAATGAACTCGAGGGTCTGAATGGCATTCTGTTGTACTGATATACTTTCCTGTATCCATTTTGATGTCTCTCTGGCAATAGTTGGAAAATGTTGAACTGTGTTTATTATTGAGAATGGTGCTGCTTTATTTAGCATTTGCTAACCTGTATCCTCACCTAATACAATGCTGCACAATTGATCGTGCTTCACAGCATTACCCATTAAGGGAACGGCGTATAACCAAATTAATTAAGTGTGCATTAATTACATACAGTATCATTGATTGGCATTAATGTCAAAATAAATAATCTCCTATAAATCTCATTATAATTACAAGATTATACAATTGTCGAGTTTGTAAGTAATACATAATCTTTGTAAGCATATCCATGGTGTTAAAAACACATCATTATTAACCTTTAGATGAGAGCTTACATTAATACACCTGAGAATGCCCTTTTGCAGGTTTATCGCACAAAAAATGACAGCTTAATTTGCTGTTCATGGTCAGTTTTGCACTATTGCAAAAGCTCTGATCTGTAGTTGCAATCTCCTTAATTATATTGATGCATATACAAAATGTTGGAAATCTAAAATTTAAACAGTGTGCACCTGAAACCTATTACAGCTTTTTAAAGTCTGATAGAGAAAATAAACCAACATTTCACCTGCTCTTAATTATATACATTACTAGACTAAGTGGGACCCGTTGGGTCCCAGCATCACACAGGAGGGCTGGTCCCCCAACGCAACATTCCACCTCTCCACCAATTCCAATATTGGTGGGGGGGTGGGGGGAGGGGGGAGCGCTAGTATGGAGCGTTGTGGGCTGAAGGGACTGGTGTCCAGAGGGCTAAAATGCACATTGTGGGCTGAATGGATGCTTGGGCTGGCAGCTCAGTCACTCAAGCCTGGTTTGCTGTCAGCTCACTCACTCACGGCTTGTGGGCTGGCAGTTGACTCACGGCTATTCCTTGAAATTCCATTTCAAGCAGGATGCAAGGCCACCAAATACAAGTGCAGTTTCTTACCACTTCAAACAGGGTGCAAGGCCACTCAAGACAGCGAGTCATGACCTCTCCCTCCTCCATCTTGCAGACATTGAGACACGCCCACACTTCTGGATGTTATAGTCCCTCCCCCTCCCACCAGAAGGGGCGTGGCCTTCATGGCATGATAGGCAGGAGAGAAAATCTCAACATTTTTTAAACACTAATAACTCTTTTATTTTTCATCGATGGGAAAAATCTTCGGCACCTGATGACCGGAGGGGAACTGAGTAAGATGGCCAAAAATCACAGCTGTATGTGGTAGTGTTTTTTTCTAAAATCAATAAAAACACAAACAGGAAGTGGTCAAGATTAGACTTTTAATTATATAGAAGACAAGGCAACTTTAATTAGGCAAGTCAACTTTAATTAGGCAAGGCAACTTTAATTAGGTAACAGTCTTTTAGCATTTCCAAACCAAAGGCAACACAGCATTAGCATTCCCAAACCAAAGGCAACACAGCTATAACTTTTCCAAATCAAAGGCAACAAAGCTTTAGCATTTCCAAACCAAAGGCAACACAGCTTTAGCATTTCCAAACCAATGGAACACGGCTTTTGCATTTCCAAACCAAAGGCAACACAGCTTTAGCATTTCCAAACTATATTTTCAAACCACATTAAAGACACTGACAGTCTAGTATACATGTGTACAGTGTTAGTCACAGCTCAGACTAAGAGACGTGACCTACTCGCTCCCTCATCTTGCAGAGACCGACTGAGGCACTCAACACTTCTGGGTTTTATAGTCCCTCCAGAAGGGGCTTGGCCTTCAGGAGAGAGAATCTCAACATTTTTAAAACACTAATAACTCTTTTATTTTTAATCAATGGGAAAAATCCTCCTGTCCTGCGCAGCGGAGGGGGACTCTGAATATGATGGCCAGAAATCACAGCCGTAAGTGGCAGCGTTTTTTCTAAAATCAGTATACAGAACAACAGGAAGTGGTCAAGATCAGACATTTAGTAATATAGATAATTTGCATTTAGCGAGTGAAAGTAAATAATCTCATAATGAGCAGCTGATAAAATGCAGTCAAATGAATGTGGGGCAAGTGTGATTCATACTTACTTTGGAATTTACGAATCATGTTTTATCTTTAAATTCCTAATATTGCTGAAAATATGATTCATAGACATAAAGCTTGCAGCAAATTTGAACATAGTCAATATAAGCTTTGTTTCCATAGAAACATTGAGAGCCAAGGAGTTCTTGAAGAATTGCAGAACATAGCACATGGATAACATTGAACACAGTATTAAAATATGCTACTTGGTGTTATTGCAGTTTGCTCGATTATTGAAAGTAATATTTGTCCATAGCATTGTGACCCTTTATCATTGTATTAATATGGCCTGAATTAATAGTGATAAAGGACTTATTGACATGTTTTAACTGCCAGAATTTAACCTGCTTCTCACTATTTTTTGTGAGAGTCATAAGATCATTGAATAAGCAGAGAAAGCACTGGAGCAACTCCACTTAAAACCAGAAAGAATGCAGTTTAATTTGACAATTAACATAAGTAATAAAAGTAGAACATTTTCTTGGGTCATACTGTAATATTTTTGCAGCTTGCTTTGTTAGATGGACAATACGTTGTGAATTTAAATTACATTTCTGTCAGATATTTCCCAAAATACATTCTCTTTCCATCATATGAAACAAAGAAAGCAAAATATTAAACAGTAAAGGTGCATTTTTTGTGGGCCATAACCAGCCAGGTTGGCCTACCAAGTTGCAGACAATAGACAATAGTCAATAGACAATAGATGTAGGAGTAGGCCATTCGGCCCTTCGAACCAGCACCGCAATTCACTGTGATCATGTTGACCATCCACAATCAGCACCCCGTTTCTGCCTTCTACCCATATCCCTGGCTATTTTTAACAGCTCTATCCAACTCTCACTTGAAAGCATCCAGAGAATTGGCTTGCACAGCCTTCTGAAGCAGAGAATTCCACAGATTCACAACTCTCTGGGTGAAAAAGTTTTTCCCCATCTCCATTCTAAATGGTTTACCCCTTATTCTTAAACTGTGGGCCCTGGTTCTGGACTCCCCCAACATCGGGAACATGTTTCCTGCCTCTAGCGTGGCCAATCCCTTAATAATATTGTATGTTCCAACAAGATTCCCTCTCATCCTTATAAATTCCAGTGTATACAAGCCCAGTTGCTCTATTCTTTCAACATATGACAGTCCCGCCATTGCGGGAATTAACCTCATGAACCTACCTCAATAGCACTCCCTCAATAGCAAGAATGAGGGACCATTACTGCACACAATAGAGACCAAAACTGTGCACAATACTCCAGGTGTGGTCTCACTTCTTCTTTCGTGTGGCGTGCACAGCCTAAGGTTGGTGGACAACTTGTTTTATTTGATCTTCCGTTTGTGCATGTTGAGTTGATTGCATTAGTCGAAACAGGGCAGACCACATGAAGGTTGCAATCTTCCACCCCGTGGTCTCACTAGGGCCCTGTATAACTGTATAAGGACCTCTTTGCTCCTATACTCAGCTCCTCTTGTTATGAAGGCCAACATGCCATCAGGTTTCTTCACTACCTGCTGTACCTGCATGCTTACTTTCAGTGACTGATGAACAAGGACACCCAGATCTCATTGTACTTCCCTTTTTCCCAACTTGACACCATTTAGATAATAATCTGCCTTCCTGTTCTTGCCATCAAAGTGGATAACCTCACATTTATCCACATTAAACTGTATCTGCCATGCACCTGTCCACTCACCCAACCTGTCCAAGTCACCCTGCATCCTCATAGCATCCTCCTCACAGTTCACACTGCCACCCAGCTTTGGTTCAATGGGCAATTCAATTGGTTATTAAATGGGCGAGGCTCCACATCGTAGGCTGCTCTGGAAGGTTCAATAGCATGGATTCCAGGGAGGACTAGCCGACTGGATAACAAATTGGCTTTGTGGAAGGAAGTAGTGGGTGATGTAGAGGGTGGCTGACAAGAGAAGTTAGGGATAAAATAGAACTAAAAGAAAATATGTATAACACAGCAAAGAGTAGCCGGAAGCCAGAGGATTAGGAAACTTTCATAGGACAACAGAAGGAAACAAAACGGACAATACAGGCTGAAAAGATGAAGTACGAAGGGAAACTGGCGAGGAATATAAAGAAGGACAATAAAAGCTTATATAGATATGTTAAGGGAAAAAGAGTAGCAAAGTCAAATGTGGGTCCCTTGAAGGCAGACACGGGTGAAATCATTATGGGCAACAAGGAAATGGCAGAAGAGTTGAATAGGTAGTTTGGATCTGTCTTCACTAAGGAAGATACAAACAATCTCCCAGATGTACTGGAGGACAGAGGATCTAAGTGGGTAGAGGAACTGAAAGAAATTTTCATTAGGCGAGAAATAGTATTGGGTAGGCTAATGGGACTGAAGGATAATAAATCCCCTGGACCTGATGGTCTGCATCCCAGGGTCCTCAGGGAGGTGGCCCTAGAAAAAACGGGGAATTACAGACCAGTTAGCCTGACTTCGGTGGTGGGAAAGATGCTGGAGTCAATTATTAAAGAGGTAATAATGGGGTATTTGGATAGCAGTAAAAGGATTAGTCCAAGTCAACATGGATTTATGAAAGGGAAATCATGCTTGACTAATCTTCTGAAATTTTTTGAGGATGTGACAAGTAAAATGGATGAAGGGGTGCCAGTGGATGTAGTGTATCTAGACTTTCAGAAAGCCTTTGATAAGGTCTCGCACGGGACACTGGTGACTAAAATTAGAGCACATGGTATTGGGGGTAGGGTGTAGACATGGATGGAAAATTGGTTGGCAGACCGGAAGCAAAGAGTAGGAGTGAACGGGTCCTTTTCAGAATGGCAGGCAGTGGCGAGTGGAGTGCCGCAAGGCTCGGTGTGGGGCCGCAACTGTTTACCATATATATTAATGATTTGGAAGAGGGAATTAGGAGTAACACTAGCAAGCAGTGTGAACTGTGAAGAGGATGTTATGTGGTTGCAGGGTGACCTGGACCGGTTGAGTGAGTCGGCAGATGCGTGGCAGATGCAGTATAATATAGATAAATGTGAGGTTATCCACTTTGGCGGCAAAAACAAGGGGGCAGATTATTATCTCAATGGGATTAGGTTAGTAATGGGGAGGTGCAGCAAAGCATGTGCGTTGTTGTACACCGGTCACTGAAAGTTGGCTTACAGGTACAGCAGGCTGTGAAGAAAGCTAATGGAATGTTGTCCTTCATAACAAGAGGATTTCAGTATACGAGTAAAGAGGCTCTTCTGCAGATGTATAGGGCTCTGGTGAAACCACATCTGGAGTATTGTGTCCAGTTTTGGTCTCCTAATTTGAGGAAGGATATCCTTGTGATTGAGGCAGTGCAGCGTAGGTTCACGAGATTGATCACTGGGATGGCGAGACTGTCATAAGAGGAAAGATTGAAAAAACTAGGCTTGTATTCACTGGAGTTTAGAAGGATGAGGGGGATCTCGTAAAAACATATACAATTATAAAAGGACTGGACAAGCTAGATGCAGGAAAAATGTTCCCAATGTTGGGCGAGTCCAGAACCAGGAGCCACAATCTTAGAATAAAGGGGAGGTTATTTAAGACTGAGGTGAGAAAAAACGTTTTCACCCAGAGAGTTGTGAATTTATGGAATTCCCTGTCACAGTGGGCAGTGGAGGGCAAATCACTGGGTGGATTTAAGAGAGAGTTAGATAGAGCTCTAGGGACTAGTGGAGTCAAGGGATATGGGGAGAAGGCATGCACGGGTTATTGATAGAGGACGATCAGTCATGTTTTCTATGTTTCTATGTTTCTATGATGTTGGAATGTTGTTTTTGAGACCACAGTCCTGTGATTAATGTTGTGCCTCAGAGATTGGTGCTGGGCCCATTGCTATTTATGGTTTATATCAATGGTTTGAATGAGAAATGTAGAAGGTTGATCAGTAAGTTTTCACCTGACACTAAAGTGGATGGTATCGTAGATAGTGAATATGATTGTCAAAAATTGGGACAGTATCTTGATCAGTTGGGCATGTGGGTTGATGAATGATTAATGCAATTTTAAGCCGAAAAGTGTGAGGTATTGCATTTTGGGAAGTCAAGCCAGAGCAGGAACTTCATTGTTCGTTGAAAGTTGTGTCTCAGGTAGGCAGGGTGGTCAAAAAGGCTTTTGGTCCATTGGCCTTCATTAGTCAGTGTATTGAGTATAAAAGTTGTGATGCTATTTACGGTTATGTAAGATTTTGGTAGTATTGTGTTCATCTTTGCTCACCCTGCTGTAGGAAAGATGTTGCTAAGCTGAAACAAGTGCATAGAATGTTGCCAGGACTGGAGGGTCTTAGCTACAGAGAGAGGATGGGCAGGCAAGGACTTTATTCCTTGGAGTTCAGGAGGCTGAGCGGCGATCTTATAGAGGTGTATAAGATAATGAGGGAAATGGGTAGGGTGAATCACAGTCTTTTACCCAGAGTAGGAGAAATCAAGAACCAGAGGACGTAGGTTTAAGCTGAGAGGGGAAAGATTTAATAGGAATTGAGGGGCAATGTTTTCACACAGTGCATGATAGGTACGAGCTGCCAGGTGAGGTAATTGAGCCAGGTACTATATACATTTAAAAGACATTTGGACAGGTTCATGGATAGGAAAGGTTTAGCGGGACATAGGCCAAACACAGGCAGGTGGGGCAAGTATAGATGGATCATCTTGGTCAGCATGGGCAAGCTGGGTCAAAGGCCTTGTTTCTCTGCTGTATGACTTTATGACTCTAATAGAGCCACCTTTTGGAAACAGATTTGCAGGATCCTGAAGGTAATAAGATATCGTCTGCAGGCCAAATAATGTAATATTGCAAGTCAGGAACAAACATAAATCCCATAACATTCAGAAGAATAGATTTATGACAACTTGCCTGTCGAGAAAAAAAAGTTTGCATGCTTAGATCCATCTTTGAAAATCCAGTGGAATGATATACTTAATATGGAAGGTGGAGTTTGAAAGGTGAATCTCTCTCTCAATTATACTCAGTTCTCCGTCTGTAACCATCAATTTTACAGGTGTGAGTAAACAAGAACTTACAGTGCATTCAGAAAGTATTCATACCCCTTCACTTTTTGCACATTTTGATACATTACAGCCTTATTCGAAAATTGATTACATTCATTTTTTTAAATCATCAATCTACACACAATACCCCATAGTCAAAAAGCAAAAACAGGTGTTTAGAAATGTTTGCAAAGTAATTAAAAATAAATAACTGAAATATCACATTTACATATGTATTCAGACTGTAACATAACAAAATGTGGAAAAAGTGAAGGGTCTGAATACTTTCTGAGCACATAAGTTATACGAGCAGAATTAGGCCATTCAGCCCATCAAGGTTACTCCACCATTCAATCATGGCTGATCTATCTATCTTTCCCTCTCAACCCCATTCTCCTGTTTTCTCCATAAGCTCTGACACCCGGTAGATTTTATCCTTGTGTGTTGAGCATCTATGTCATAGTCATAAAGTCATATAGCGCAAAAATAGTCTCTGCAGACCATTGGTCTTTGCTGACCATCAATCACTTTCTTTTTATCGTTTGCATAACAACCCCCTATTCTAATACATACCTACACACTCATGACAATTTACAGTGGCTAATTATGCCAATAATCTGCTGCACAATGACGCAGCAGTAGGGCTGCTGCATCACAGCACCAGAAACCCAGGTTGGATCCTAACTACGGGTGCTGTCAGTGCAGAGATTCTACATTCTCGCTGTGACCGCGTGGGTTTTCCAAAGACTTTCAGGTTTTTAGGTTATTTGGCTTCTGCAAATTGCCTCTGGTGTGAAGGATGTGAAAGTAGGATAACATGGAACAAGGGTGAGGTGATCAATGATCAGCGCGAACTCGGTGGGCCAAAGAGCCTGTTTCCATGTCATAACTCTAAACTAAACTAAACCCACTGACCCATATGTCTTTATGATGTGGAAGGAAACCAAACCACCTGGAAGAAGCCCTTCCATCAAAGGGAAAACATGCAAACTCCACAACACCCGACAGACAGCTCCAGGGTTCAGGAATGAACCTGGGTTACTGAAGCTGAGAGGCAGTAGCTCTATTATCTGTGCTAATAGTTACAAGGGGTTTTACCATTAATTTTATTTTGTCTTACTAAAATGTAACACCTCGAATTTGTCAGAAATAAACCTCATGTGCTATTCCTCAGCCCAATTGTCCCAGTTGATAAATATCCTGAAGTAATAACTTTCTTCATTCCCCACTGCATCGGCAGCTCTTTGGGCACTGTTCACTATATCATCAATGTTAGTGTCATCTGCGTACTTACGAACCATGGAGGCAGAGGATGCTGGAATCATGAGCAAAAAAACAAAGTGGTGGAGAAGGTCAGCAGGTTTCAAAGGATTCAAAGGTCTTTTATTGTCACGTGTACCAATTAAGGTACAGTGATATGCGAATTACCATATATCCATACTAAAAAAGGCAATAAGACACACAACTACGTAAAAGTTAACATAAACATCCACCACAGCGGATTCCCTGCATTCCTCACTGTGATAGAAGGCAATGAATTCCAATCTTCTTCCTCTTTATCCTCCCGCGGTCGGGGCAGTTGAACCACCATCGGGGCGATCGAAGCTCACGCCAACAGGTCAGGCAGCATCTGAGGAGGGAAATGGACAGATAACATTTTGGGTTGAAAGAAGGGTACATTAATCTCTGCAAGGCCAATGAGAGTACCCATGGTTATGCCTCTGATTTGTATTAAGTTGCTCTGGGTAAGGTGGTGATCCTGGTATAATCCTTACCTTCGATCTTCAGACCTTCGGTTGCTGTCTATGTGGAGTTTACATGTTCCCCCTGTGACACTCAAAATTTCTTCTGGATGCTCTGGTTTAGAGTATAGAACAGAGAACAGGACTACAGTGTGTAACAGGCCCGTTAAACCATGAGTTGGAAGGAACTGCAGATGCTGGTTTAAACCAAAGATAGACACAAAATGCTGGAGTAACCCAGCGGGACAGGCAGCATCTTTAGAGAGAAAGAATGGGTGATGTTTCTGGTCGAGACCCAAAACATTATTTGTCCATTTCCCTCCACAGATGCTGCCTGACCTGCTGACGTCCTGCAGCACTTTGTTTTTTTGCTCAGGATTCTGCAGTGTCTCAACTCGAAACATCATCCATTCCTTCTCTCCAGAGATGCTGCCTGTCCCGCTGAGTTATTCCAGCTTTTTGTGCCTACCTTCAAACCACTATGTGGTTGTGCCAACAATAATGCAAACTTAAAGTGCACATCTGCCTGCACATTGTCTATATCCCTCCAGTCCTATTTCTTCCTAGATCCTTCCCAACTCCCAGAGACGTGTTGGTTGTTTGGTTCATTGAACTTTGTAAATTGCCCCAAGCATGTAGGTGAGTGGTAGAATTTGGGGAGAGCGTGAGGAGATTTAAATGGAATTAAAATAGGATTCACATAAATGGGTGGTTGATGTTCGGTGTGGACTCATACCGTACCATACAAGTCCATAAATCCATGTATCAAGGGAGTTTGCATTTTACCATTAGTTCTGATCACCTGACCAGAGGAAAAAAATGGTGACACTAATCAAAATTTCACTTGCAGGATGCTAAATGTGACGATTCATTTTCAGTGTACAATGATTGGTTGTCATAAAATATCTTTATTTCAAACAAATTCTGAGGAAAGGATGTGCGTATTTCTTGAAACCTGAAGCAAAAAAGTAGGTGGAATGTCCAAAACATTTCTTTTAGCAGTTTAGTTAATGAGGCATAGAAACATGTAGAGATAAACCAGAATGTAAACATGACGGACACAAGGAACTGCAGTTCCTGGTTTACAGAAAAATACACAAAGTGCTGCAGTAACTCAGCAGGTCAGGCAGCATTTCTGGAGAATATGGACAGGTTATGTTTCTGGGTGGCAGTGTGAACTGTGAGGAGGATGCTATGAGAATGCAGGGTGACTTGGACAGGTTGGGGGAGTGGGCAGATGCATGGCAGATGAAGTTTAATGCGGATAAATGTGAGGTAATGCACTTTGGTAGCAAAAACAGGAAGGCAGATTATTATTTAAATGGCGTCAAGTATGGAAAAGGGGAAGTACAACGGGATCTGGGGGTCCTTGTACATCAGTCTATGAAAGTAAGCATGCAGGTACAGCAGGCAGTGAAGAAAGCGAATGGCATGTTGGCCTTTATAACAAGAGGAATCGAATATAGGAGCAAAGAGGTCCTTCTGCAGAGCCCTAGTGAGACCAAACATGGAGTATTGTGTGCAGTTTTGGTCCCCTAAATTGAGGAAGGACATTCTTGCTATTGAGGGAGTGCAGCGTAGGTTTACAAGGTAGATTTGCAGTCCCGGGATGGCGGGACTGTCATATGCTGAGAGAATGGAGCAGCTGGGCTTAGAAGGATGAGAGGTGACCTCATTGAAACTTATAAGATTGTTAAGGGCTTGGACACACTAGAGGCAGGAAACATGTACCCGATGTTGGGGGAGTCCAGAACCAGGGGCCACAATTTAAGAATAAGGAATAAGCCATTTAGAATGGAGACGAGGAAACACTTTTTCTCACAGAGAGTGGTGAGTCTGTGGAATTCTCTGCCTCAGAGGGCGGTGGAGGCAGGTTCTCAGGATGCTTTCAAGAGAGAGCTAGATAGGGCTTAAAAATAGCAGTCAGGGGATATGGGGAGAAGGCTATTTTCTATTGTCTATTGTCAGTCTTCTTCTTCAGACTGGTGGCGCCATCATCCGGTGGTGCTGTATGCTGGCTGCCTCTGCCTTCAGTCTGGTATCTTTTTTATTTTTTGTTATGTTTAAAGTATGTTTTTTTTGTTGTTGTTGTTTTATGTGGGGGGGGGGAAGAGGGTATGGTAAGGGGGAAACCGTCCTCCAGTCACTTCCTGGAGAGGATGCGACTATTATTCGAGTCGCGTCCGGGATACATCGTGGAGCGGGCGATGCCTCACCTGGGATTGCCGTTTGGAGCTCTGGAGTGTTGGGCCTGCTGCATCGACATTGCGGAGCTGTGGTTCGCGGAGCTCCCAACGCGGGAGGAGCTGACCAACATCGTGGAGTCCTGCGACCCTTTGTCGGGGTCGCCAGCGTGAATCACTGCTCAGCTTGGCCTGTGGATTTCGGGAGCCACGGACTCTGGTGGGAGGTGGCCGATTTAGAGGCCCGGGTTGCTGAGGTGTTCTCTCGTTCGACATCGGGGTTCCATCATTCCCGGCAAGAGGGCCTGAACATCGGGGCCACCCATAGCGGCGACTACGGAGTGCTCGGGAGCCCCCGGCCATGGGTGAACATCTGGGAAGATCAGTGAGGAGGTGGACTGGACTTTGGTTCCTTCCCTCACAGTGGGGAACTTTGGTGCCGCTGTGGGGTTGTGTTGTGTCGTGGATTTCTGTGTTTTGTGTTTTTTTTTATTATTTGTTTGACTGTAGGAAAATGGCATTTCGTTGTCTCTTAATTGAGACAATGACAATAAATTGAATCCAATCCAATCCAATCCAAGAAGGGTCCAGACCTAAAATATCACCTAACCATGTCCTCTGGAGATGCCACACGACCCGCTGAGTTACTCCAGCATTTTGTGTCTTTTTATGTAAATAGATCAGAATGTTGTCTGCATTCCCTAAAACTGCTGCCAAGTCTAGAGACAGAATTGAGGTGTTTTAGATTGTGTGGTCCCCTCAGGCTTGTTCTGTCAAAGCTCTGACATTCAAATAGTGGCCAGTGTGAATGGTGAGCAGAAAGTACCCAAACGTGAATCTGGTGGAAGTGGTGTCCACTAAAGAAACATCTGAATCCTCAATGACAGCATGGTTGTAATACGATGCAGCCAAAGCTGACCTGACACCATTATAGAGACACTGCATCAAATGACAGGCTTTCTGTCCGGGCAGAATCCAGTAACTAGGGTCGCACTGTAGTGCAGTGGCAGAGGTGCTGCCTTATAACACCAAAGCCTGTGGTTTGATCCTGACAATGGGTGCTTGTCTGTACGGAGTTTGTACCTTCTTCCCGTGACCTGCATGGGTTTCCTCCAGGATATCCGGTTTCCTCCCACACTCCAAAAACTTACAGGTTTGTAGGTTAATTGGCTTGGTATAATTGTAAATTGTTCCTGGTGTCTGTAGGATAGTGTAAGTGTGCAGAGATCGCTGGTCGACGCTGACACAGTGGGCTAAATGGCCTGTTGCTTTGCTGTATCTTGAAACTAAATTTGACCTAGCCAGCAGAGTTAAGATTATTCTCCACTGCCTTCTACTATTAAAACTGAGCGCTTTAGTGACGTGAATTAGATAAGTATCAGACTCCCAGTCCCACATGTTCTAGGGCCTGTCATTATAATGTTGTAAGAAACACTAACTGGTCAAACATCCTGATCAAACATAAGAGAAAAAAAAATGCTTCAGATTTCTGCTTGTGACTATGTGAAACTCTACTCTGCCTTAATCCAGTTTGTCATCTCCTTTTGTGTATTTAGCTTACAGATAGCTGTTCAATGTGACAACTTTGAAATGTTTTTTGTATCTCCATGGGGATCTAATGCAACTTGGGAGTGCTGAGATCTCAGTATCAACATTGAACAGTTTGGCATGTGCATTTGTTAACTGCAGAAACAGGACCCAGCAATCATTTTTTTCAACGGTCTAATGAATAGGAAGCTAAGCCCATTATTTATGAGAAAGTCAGTGATCCAATACTGATTCAAGTCTAGGTAATTGTACAAAATAACAGGAAATAAACAGAGCTACAGGATGGGGGAAGAGTACTTCTGTATCCAAGAGAACAAATGCAACTTGTAAGCAAAAGCATCACAATTTGAATAAATATGTGAGTTTAAATTTGTCCAAATATTCACAAAACATCAATTTTATATTACAAACATTTGGCATGGAGCAAAACATAATTTAAATGAAAAGATCCTGTTTTGAAGCAGGCTATGTATTCATTTACATGCATGGGAAATCAGCAATAAAGGTTCCTGTTCACAGTTACATCACCAATACTTTAAACTGCCATCTCTTCAATGAGATAAATGTGAATATTCTATTAGCAAAGGGGAGGAAGGTTCTCAAACACCTGAAAATAATTTAGAGATTTAATTTAAGTTAAGTGTCAAAATAATTCACAGACTCAAGCTGGGAAAAATACAAGGGAATTTGGTCAAAATAATTAATATGGTGAAAGGATAGATAATATGGTATTATGGCAGGTCATGAAACTGAAACAATATTCATGAAAGTTTGAAAGTGAGTAAAAATTAAAAACTTTTATTTAGTGCTGAAAGTTCTTTTCCATATTGTGAAATGTATAGACGTTTACCAAAAGCAAGTATTTTATACATTGATATGCTCTTAATGTAGAGGTTGGATAAAATCTGTTTAAAAAGACTGTTTAAAAATGAGGATAAAAGGATCAAGGACCCAGAGGAACATAATAACTCCTGCCCGGTTGGGATAGGGTAAACACAAATTATCTGGACAACGTGAAACATTTAAGTCATAAAGTGAGATTGAGAACGTGGGGTTATTTTAGATTACCTTAGGGAGGTCAAGAAATGTCTGTCTTTGTTGTGGTTATCCACTTTTCTCAGCAGTTAAACAATGATGGTGTCTGTGATACACTGCACTGTACACAGTCAAAGAAAATAGCTCTTCTAAGTTGGGTGGATAATCTTATAACCTATTCTTTCATACGTTCTATCATGTTATCAACTTAATGTTTCAAATTAGTTTTTTATTGCAAAATGATTTAACGCCTTTTATATTGGAGCAGTCAAGTAGTGTATTGTATACACACCTGTGCATGTGCAAGGCACTGGTGATATCAGAGGGAACTGGTGCATTATTTGTTTACGACATTTGTAGCCGAATAGCATGAGATTGTTGTCCCTTAACCTGACAAAACTACTCATCTCGGATCTTGGGGTTACTCCAGTAGCTACATATTTAATTGTTTCAATATGAAATTTAGTCACGTGTTCAGTCTTGTGCCATTATCTCATTCCGAGTTGAGACACTGGAATTGGATTGATGTTAAGATTCAGCAAATCAACAATAAATGTTCCTTGTAGAAACAAGGAACTGCAGATGCTGGTTTGCACAAAAGGACACAAAATGCTAGAAGTAACTCAGCGGGTCAGGCAACATCTCTGGAGAACATGGATAGGTGATGTTTTGGGTCAGGACCCTTCTTTGCACTGAAACGTCATCTAGCCATGTTCTCCAGAGATGCTGCCTGACCCGTTGAGTTACTCCAATAAATGTTTCATGATGAGCTTATGAGAATGAAAATGCAATAAGTTACAAAACATTTGATTCCTTTTCTCCATTATTATCCAAGATATTGTTTCTAGAGCCCAAGAACAATACTTCTTTACATGGATAGGGCAGGAGCATCACATGGATGCATCACATAGACATAGATACAGAAAATAGGTGCAGTAGTAGACGAATTGGCCCTTCGAGCCAGCACCATTATTCAATGTGATCATGGCTGACCATCCAAAATCAGTACCCCGTTCCGGCTTTTTCCCCATATCCCTTGGATTCCCTTTGCCCAAAGAGCTAAATCTAACTCTCTCTTGAAAACATCCAGTGAATTGGCCTCCACTGCCTTCTGTGGCAGAGAATTCCACAGATTTGCAACTCTGGGTGAAAAACATTTCTTCATCTCAGTCCTAAATGGCTTACCCCTTATTCTTAAACTGTGACCCCTGGTTCTGACTCCCCCAACATCGGGGACATTTTTCCTGCATCTACCCTGTCCAATCCTCTAAGAATTTTACATGTTTCTATAAGATCTCCTCTCATCCTTCTAAATTCCAGCAAATACAAGCCCAGTCAACCCATTCTTTCATCATATGTCAGTCCCTCCATCCCAGGAATAAACCTGGTGAACCTACACTGCACTCCCCCAATAGCAATAATGTCTTTCCTCAAAATTGGAAACAAAAATTCCACACAATACTCCAAGTGCGGTCTCACCAGGGCCCTGAACAACTCCTTGCTCCTAAAGTCAAATCCTCTCACAATGAAGTTCAAGTTCACATTTATTGTCACATGCACCATTTAAGGTACAGTGACATTTGAGTTACCATGCAGCCATACAATTAAAAGAACACAATACACGATAGAACTTAACATAAACATCCACCACTGTGATGGAAGGCAATAAAGTTCAGTCAGTCTTCCTCCTTTTTGCCAATGGCCAACATACCATTAGTTTCTTCACTGCCTGCTGTATCTGCATGCATACTTTCAGTAGGCCACGTTTGTAAGGTTTGATAGGCAGTTGGGACTAGTGTAGCTGGGACATGTTGGCCAGTGTGGGCAAGTTGGGCTGAAGGGCCTGTTTCCACACTGTATCACTCTATAACTCTATAACAATTTAGCAAAAATGGCTCAAACCTTGAAGAGATAAGATGCGCTAAATTACAGTAAGTACTAAAGCCAAATGAAGTGACAGATTGAAAGAAAGAATTAGAGCCCATTACACCTGTCTGTCATGTTAGTCTTTTATTGTACATAGAAATTGATTATTCATTGAACAAATTGGTTGTGTCTGTGCATGGCTCTGCATGTGGTCGTCCTCATGTTAAATTACATCCAATGGAACATCATTGTCATTGTTGTTTAATATAGTTGGACACAGGTGCCCTGAGCTTTGGCTGCCATCAAGGAAAATTAATTTGTGACAACATATGTTCTTAGCTCCAGTCTTGTAGAAAATTTCTTGAAATTATGCTGTAATTATTTTCCTTCTTCAAGCATTTTATTTGAATATTAGTCACAGTCATATTTTGATAGTTTTGCAGCCAATCATTATCGCAGAAATTCTGGAAAGCTGAAGTCTTATTTTGTTTGTGACAGTAGTCTAGAGTACAAAATACATTTCACCAAAGAGTTTACAACCATATGAAAAGTGCCGCAGTTTATTAATCTTTAAAATATGCCCTCAATCCCAAATATTATTTTCTCAAGAAATGGCTTCAGATGATATCGATTTTTTAATATATTTTATTGTCATTAGGAGAAAGTGATATCAGAAAGTGGATACTTTGGAAAACATTCTGGGGAATCTGATTTAGTTTCACCTTTATTGCTTTTATCCACTCATTCGAATTATCCTCTGCTAATCAAGACTGATCGTCAGGGGAGAGTAGAGTGGTCTCAGCATGTTCCTTCAATATCAATTTTTAGACACAGAATTATTGACCTGTTTGGATCCTCAGTGGAATGGAGCAAAAGGAGAACCTAGACTGTATTTAATGTCTTCCTTTACCTCTTCTTACAGACCATCCAGTTGATGCTAACAAAAAAAAACTGCCTTCAGGGGAAGCTAAATTGAAAATGTGACTTCAGGCTTGCACTTAAATTTGGATTTCTCAATCAGAAACACGGCACTACATTGCTGAGCGACCCCACGGTTTGTAATTATTTCAAAACTTGTATCTTAAATATAAAAATCTACTGTCCAGAGTAATTTCATGTGCTCAGTCTCATTCATTAAATGGCTACCAACAATTATGGCATTTTGTTCCATTCAAAAAATCAGTAAAACACCCCAAAATAATTATCTGGAAGATACCAGGATGAGAAAAGTTAATTGGAAACATGGAAAATCCATGTTTAGCCATCTTTTGCTCGTTTATTTAAAGCCGGATGAATACTCTGCATAGACCTCCATCCCGAATTACAGTAGGTGGTTTCAAGAAATCAGGAAGATCCTGATGCATGGATTATGTCACACCTTTTAATTGCATTTATTTAATTCAGACACTTTTACATATGTGAAATATTAAATAGGAAAAGAACACACTGTTACATTGTTGGAAATCCTGTAAAAATCAACTTGTAAGGTGAGGAACAATTGAAATTCTATTTCAAACCATGTTCTGCTCAGCTAAGTGTGACAATCGCTAGACCAATTATTTTAGGGCTGTTCCTATGGCACGCATCTCCAGGGCTTTCAGCCGGCATTAACATATTTTGCGTGATTTTCCTTGCTGCCTTTGAATTCTGTTTGAATCTGATGCGTAATTTTGACCAAAGTCCATTTTTATGTGCATTTCACAATTGATTATTTGAGTGTAATATTTAACCAGTTTTACACAAAGGCAGAAATTTGGATCTGCTCGTTTTGGGATGAAGGCTTTCATCTCAGTGTTTTCATAGGGAATTACAAATATGATAATTATAGTTATAACAGATGAGTGCTCCTTCAGAGGCAATTGTTCAATTACCCCATTATTTTCACTTTGTAATTCTACCAATAATGTTATTTTGCTACCAGGATAAATGGTGAACTAATGTTCTGATAAACTAGAGGAAAATTATAAATCACATTAAAGAGCACTAGTACTTAATTTTCTAATCAATTTTAAGGAAAACCTATTGCATAATGATAATACTAGGAAGCACAAATAATTCACTGGGTGCCCATGGAGAAAGTCTTAGGGCTGCACTAAGGCATCAATCATTTCCCTCCATCAGTGCATTATAGCCACTCAACTTATATCCACATTAGGAAGCTGCAAAGCTGCCATTAGACAGCTACCAAGGTGAAAGCAATTAAAAAAATATATAGAATTCCATGCACGTTTGTTGTTTTTAAAGAGTGTAATACATATTGGTGAAGTTAAAAGTACACACTGTTCATAAAGTCAGAAGTTATAGGAACGGAATTAGGTAATTTGGCCCATAAAGTCTACTCCGCCATTCAATCATGGCAGATTTATCTTTCCATCCACCTTCTATTCCTTCCATTTTTTTACCATCCACTTCTCCACTGATCCATTCTGCCTTGGTGAAAATCCCTTGATTCCTTAATCTGACAGTCAGAATTTTTCTTCCTAATCCAAGAGAGTATAAACCCTCTCTACTTAATTTCTCCTAACACAACAAACTCAACATCACAAAAGCAACCTGGTGCATCTTAGTAAAACATGAAATGCTAGAGTATAAAGTATAAAGTTTCCTTTATTGTCATTCAAACATAGTTTGAATGAAATACATACCTTGCAATCATAACAGAAAATAAAATAACAGAACACACAATTTTCCCAACCATATGTCCTATTTGCCAGCACTCAGAGGCTAACTTAACGCACACATTTGTAAGTTGTATAAAAATGAATAATTTTTGGACGGAAATGTTTAAGATCATTTCGGAAGTTGTCAACATCCAATTGGACCCCGATTCAAAACTAATAATATTAGGAATACTAGAACAAAATCAAATATTTACAACAAGCCGAAGAAACTTTATCAACTATAGTTTAATAATTGGGAAAAAATTAATATTAAAATTTTGGAAAGGCCCTATAACCCCCACAATTAAAATGTGGATTATGGAAATATCGGAGACACTACATTTGGAAAGATTAAGATTTGTTTTAATGCACAAACAAGAACTATTTACTAGAATATCTTTGAAGGGGCAAACCGGTTCAGCAGGAGAACCTGACTGAAACCCGAATCAAGGATTAGATGAAGAATTACATTTTATAATTCACGGACATATCTCCAATGACGTATAATTAGCTGATTATTCCATTCTCTTTTCATTTTTTTTGGTTTTCTCTCTCTCTATTATTTTCTATCTACAGTGGCTTGCAAAAGTATTCATACCCCTTGAACTTTTCCACATATTGTCACGTTACAATCACAAATGTAAATGTATTTTATTGGGATTTTATGTGATAGACCAACACAAAGTGGTGCATAATTGTGAAGTGGAAGAAAAATGATACAAGGTTTCTTATACTGACATTGGGTTACACGCAAGTGGACTCTATTTACTAATTAGGTGACTTCTGAAGGCAATTACTTGCACTAGATTTTATTTAGGGGTATCAGAGTAAAGAGGGCTGAATACTTTTGCATGCCACACTTTTCAGTTTTTTATTTGTAAAAAAATTTGAAAACCATGTATCATTTTCCTTCCACTTCACAATTATGCACCACTTTGTGTTGGTCTATCACATAGAATCCCAATAAAGGAGAGTATTGATCAGAGAAGCAGCCAAGAGGCCCATGGTCACTCTGTAGGAGCTGCAGAGATCCACAGCTCAGGTGGGAGAATCTGTCCACAGGACAACTATTAGTCGTGCACTCCACAAATTGAGCCTTTATGGAAGAGTGGCAAGAAGAAAGCCATTGTTGAAACAAAGCCATAAGAAGTCCCATTTGCAGTTTGCCACAAGCCATGTGGGGGACACAGCAAACATGTGGAGGAATGTGCTCTGGTCTGAGGAGACCAAAATTGAAGTTTTTGGCCTAAATGCAAAACGCTATGTGTGACAGAAAACTATCACTGCACATCACCGTGAACACACCATCCCCACTGTGGAACATGGTGGTGGCAACATCATGCTGTGGGGATGCTTTTCTTACAGGAAGCTGGTCAGAGTTGATGGAAGATGGATGGAGCCAAAAGTATAGGGCAATCTTGGAGTAGATTTTGCAAAAGCTTGAGACTGGGGCGGAGGTCACCTTCCAGCAGAGACTGAACGACCCTAAAATACAGCTACAAGGAATGGTTTAGATCAAAGCAGCAATTTTCAAGTTTGCCAGAGATTCTCAAGGACTTGAAAATTTGACTGTTTCTAACACATGAATCTGATGAGCTTTTTTTGCATGGGCAAAATTCCATTTAGTTCTCTGATGTTTAGAAAGCTGGTGAACATATCCGCATCTTGCAGCTGTTTGCAGACGCTAAAGGTTTCTTCAAAGTATTGACTCCTGAATACTTTTGCACGCCACACTTTTCCATCTTCCTTACACTCACAATCTGACCACTTCCTGTGTTGGTTATCGCTAAAATCCCAATAAAATACATTTATGCATGATGTAACTGACCAATGTTTCAAGGGGTATGAATACATTTGCAAGCCACTGTATATGTCAGGACATCATTCTAGAAAAAAGGATGCTTTATTC
Source organism: Okamejei kenojei (assembly GCA_035221665.1). Taxonomy (NCBI): domain Eukaryota; kingdom Metazoa; phylum Chordata; class Chondrichthyes; order Rajiformes; family Rajidae; genus Okamejei; species Okamejei kenojei. Next base: position 115,462,958 of record CM069132.1, on the reverse strand, counting down.
CCTGTATGGTTTTTACGTCCCATGCTGATGGAGCTATATTTTCACAGGAGCAGGGTGAAAACTACAATTCCCATGTTCCATCTCTTGCATTGTAGGGAATGTGCTGCCTCTCTCACTCTATGCAGAAGCCAAATTTAAATCCCAGGCATATTTTTAATAATCAAGTATAGGAGCATATTGGCTCAGATGTTCCATAGAAGTGGCAGCAGTTCCACATGAAACTGCCAAAGTTTCCTTCTGCATCTATCAGGAAGCTGAGACTCCCACGCGAGATAGGTCAAACACAGATGTTCTGAGATTCCTGACAATTGTTTGCTGGCAATTTCCTGATAATGTCTTCACAATGTCCTGCAGTTCCCCAGCTGGGAAAACTGTAAAGTCAGACCTGGATCAGGTTTAGCGAGTACAATCATTTTCTCAGAGAGGATCAATTACTTCAGAGAGATCCAGTTCCAGAGAATTATCTGCAAATTATAATTGTTTGACAAACACTCCCCGCCCCCCTCCCCATTCCCCTTGCTGCCCTTCCTCCACAACAAGCCAATTAATCAGTTCCACAGTTCGCAACAATATATTCCTCTTGGCATTACACACCATTCCATGCCAACAATCAGCCTAACAGGGAACCTTCTAGTCTTAGGTCATCTTTTGCGCACCCTTGTTTGTCTTGGTCTTTTCTTGCTTCCCCTTGACCTGCTGAGTTTCTCCAGCATTTCACGTCTGTCTTTACTATAAACATGAGATATGATGAAAGAATGGGTCGACTGGGCTTGCATTCACTGGAATTTAGAAGGATGAGAGGGCATCTCACACAAATATTTTAAATTCTTAAAGGATTGGACAGACTAGATGCAGCAAAAATATTCCCGATGTTGGGGGAATCCAGAACCAGGGGTCACAGTTTAAGAATAACAGGTAGGCCATTTAGGACTGAGATGAGGACATTTTTTTTCACCCAGAATTGTGAATCTGTGGCATTCTCTGCCGCAGAAGGCAGTGGAGGCCAATTCACTGCATGTTTTCAAGAGAGAGTTAGATTTAGCTCTTAGGGCTAAATGAATCTGGGGACATGGGGAAAAAGCAGGTATGGGATACTGATTTTAGATGATCACCCATAATCATATTGAATGGCGGTGCTGGCTCGGACAGAATGGCCTACTCCTGCACCTATTTTTCAATGTTTCTATGTTTCTAAACCAGCATCTGCAGTTCCTTTTTTATTACAATCCAGATAATTATACTGTTTTTCATTAATTGAGCTCATTTATATATTGCCCGTTTTTTACGTTATTATTTTAAATGTCAGAGACATTCACAAACATTCAAATACTTTTATAGCAGGGAGAGTTAGTTCAGCCCGTGGCTTAACCAGATGCCAAATAATTTCTATGGATAGGCTTTCAGCAGATTATGCCTTTTATAACCAATAATCTACAGGTCTTTCTAATATTGCCGAGGTAAGCTTTATAAACACTCGACAATAGACAATAGGGCAGGAGTAGGCCATTCGACCCTTCGAGCCAACACCACCATTCACTGTGATCATGGCTGATAATCCACATTTTTGCCTTCTCATCATATCCCCTGAGTCCGCTATCTTTAAGTCTGTCTAACTCTCTCTTGAAAGCATCCAGAGAATTGGCCCCCACTGCCTTTTGAGGCAGATCATCCACATTCCTGCCTTCTCCCCATATCCCCTGACTCCGCTATCTTTAAGAGCTCTACCTAACTCTCTCTTGAAAGCATCCAGAGAATTGGCCTCCTGGGCCTTCTGAGGCAGAGAATTCCACAGATTTACAACTCTCTGGGTGGAAAAGTTTTTCCTCATCTCTGTTCTAAATGGCCTACCCCTTAAGTGAAGAGAATTTCGAGTCACTAAATTATTCCCAAGAGGTAATGCCAAATTTGAAGATTACATTTTTGAGTCAACTATGTTTTATTGTCATATGTCACAGATAGAACAATGAAAATCTTACTAGCAGCAGCACCACATAATATGTAACCATAGTACACTGTAACCTACATAATAAACAAGAAAAACAAGTTCAGTATATTATATATATATAAAAATAATACGGAACTTGTATATCTAATAAATATACACACTCACACAAACACCAAAACAAATAAGAACAAACAATAATAGTGCAAAAAGACAAAAAACAATGCCCACAACTCTAGGTTGTTCTGAGCACCTTTGGAGGTTGTAGTGTTGGAGGTGATAGTAAAATAGTAAGATTAAATGAGAACTTACCAGTTTGAAGTTTGATCTTTATTTTATGAAGAGTTACGATGAGCGATTACGTGAAGAAGGCCATCAGTCCGCATGTGCGTCAATCTTCAAAGCAGCGGTGTGAAATCACAGATAAGCGAAGTTGACCTGAAGAACTAGAACTACCAGATGACATTTATCATATGAGGGTTGGGAGTGGTGTGCATGCAATCGCTCATCGTAACTCCTCATAAAATAAAGATCAAACTTCAAACTGGTAAGTTCTCATTTAATCTTACTATTTTACTTCAGAGTCACGTGAATGACTACGTGAAGATTTCAAAGCTCTGTGATTTCATGCCGGATACGAGTCCAAACGTCACACACTGAATGGATTGACCATGGATGAGGGAAAAAGATTAATGCTTTCAGACATAACATAGTTAGGTAACAATACTGATGCTTTAATCATGAAAAGAAAATAACAGTAAACCCTCCCATCCCGGGGGGAAACTATAGAACAGAATCTAAAATGGTACGAGCAAACACCCCCGGTCCGGCAATTGGTTTGTTGTAAAACCTGTGGAACATCTGTTCATTGGCCGATCCTGCAGCTGCTAGGATGTTGTCGAGAGGAACGTCCATTGCCACGCTGCCGATGTAGATGCAGCCCTGGTGGAGTGAGATTAAAAATTGTCAGTGTTCAATCCTGCACTCGCCAGAACCTCTTTTAACCATTTGGAAATGGTTTGTACAGATATCTTGTGGAAAGGTTTCTTATAACTGATCAGAACAGATAACTCAGAGCCTCTGAGGCTCTTGGTGACCTTAATGTATTGGTAAATATGTGATACTACACACAACCGTGGATCTTCGGAGTATGCCAGGAACACTAGCTTGAGCCCTGGCAGCCCCCGGTCTGCTCTGTTTGATCAAATCATGAATGATGAAGGTTATACTATTTACATAAGTAGTCATGTTGTTCAGTCGTAGCTTGTGCAATGTCTGGACCCATTGCGCTGTGACCAGCGCCATTAGCATGACCACCTTGAGGGTGAGTTTTGATAAAGGCAGGGAGGAAGCTGGCGCCCACTGGCGAAGCAGTGTAAGCACCACGCACACATCTCAGCTTTCCGTGTACCGGGGCCTGGGTGGTATGGAATTAAAAATGCCCTTCATGAGCTTAGATATTAAGGGGTGAGTCCCTACCGATTGGTGCCCCAATCCCAGCACTAACCATATAACCATATAACCATATAACAATTACAGCACGGAAACAGGCCCTCTCGGCCCTTCCAGTCCGTGCCGACCATTTGTTTTCCCCTAGTCCCATCTACCTGCACTCAGACCATACCCCTCCATTCCATTCACGTCCATATACCTATCCACTTTACTCTTAAATGTTAAAATCGATCCTGCCTCCACCACTTCTGCTGGAAGCTCATTCCACACAGCCACCACCCTCTGAGTAAAGAAGTTCCGCCTCACGTTACCCCGAAACCTCTGTCCCTTAATTCTCACGTCATGCCCTCTTGTTTGAATCTTCCCTACCCTCAATGGGAAAAACGTATCCACGTCAACTCTGTCTATCCCTTTCATCATTTTAAAGACCTCAATCAAGTCCCCCCTTAACCTTCTGCGCTCCAAAGAATAAAGACCTAACTTGTTCAACCTTTCTCTGTAACATAGTTGCTGGAACCCTGGCAACATTCTAGTAAATCTCCTCTGTACTCTCTCTATTTTGTTAACATCCTTCCTATAACTAGGCGACCAAAATTGTACACCATACTCCAGAATTGGTCTTACCAATGCCTTGTACAATTTTAACATTACTTCCCTACTCCTATATTGAATGCTCTGATTTATAAAGGCCAGCACACCAAAGGCTTTCTTTACCACCCTATCTACATGCGATTCCACCTTCAGGGAACTATGCACAGTTATTCCTAGATCCCTCTGTTCCACAGCATTCCTCAATTCCCTACCATTTACCATGTACGTCCTATTTTGATTTGTTCTGCCAAGATGTAGCACTTCACACTTATCAGCATTAAACTCCATCTGCCATCTTTCAGCCCCACTTTTCCAAATGGCCCAAAATCTCTCTGTAGACTTTGAAAATCTACTTCATTATCCACAACACCACCTATCTTAGTATCATCTGCATACTTACTTTATCCAATTCTCCACCCCATTATCCAGATCATTGATGTACATGACAAACAACAGTGGACCCAACACAGATCCCTGAGGCACCCCACTGCTCACCGGCTTCCAACCTGACAAACAGCCATCCACCATTACTCTCTGACATCTCCCATTCAGCCACTGTTGAATCCATCTTGCTACTCCGCCATTAACACCCAAAGATTGAACCTTCTTAACCAACCTTCCATGGGGAACCTTGTCAAAGGCCTTACTGAAATCCATATAGACAACATCCACTGCTTTACCCTCATCAATTTCCCTAGTTACCGCTTCAAAAAATTCAAGGTTTGTCAAACATGACCTTCCAGGCACAAATCCATGTTGACTTTCTTTCTTAAGATTATTTTTACATTCTTTATACTCCTCTAGCACCTCCTTTACTCCATGCCTCCTATAATTATTGTAGATATCTCTCTTTTTTCGAAACAAGTGTCCAATTTCCCTTGAAAACCATGGATCTTTCCAATTTTTACTATTTCCTTTCAACCTAACAGGGACATAAAGATTCTGTACTCTTACAATTTCCCCTTTAAATGTACTCCATTTCTCTTCTACATCCTTCCCATGAAACAAAGTGTCCCAATTCACTCCTTTAAAATCCTTACGCATTCCCTCAAAGTTAGCTTTTCTCCAATCAAAAATCTCCACCCTAGGTCCAGTTCTGACTCTCTCCATAATTATATTGAAACTAATGGTATTGTGATCACTGGTCCCGAAGTGCTCACCAACGCATACCTCCGTCACCTGACCTGCCTCATTTCCTAACAGGAGGTCCAGCACTGCCCCTTCTCTGGTCGATACCTCTATGTACTGCTGCAAAAAACTATCCTGCACACATTTTACCAGTTTGAAGTTTGATCTTTATTTTATGAGGTGTTACGATGAGCAATTACGTGCCCACCGCTCCCAACCCTCGTATCATAAAGGTCATCTGGTAGTTCTCAAGTTTTCTCCAATCTTACTATATTCAGGTCAACAACTGTTATCTGCGATTTCACACCACTGCTTTGAAGATTGACGCACATGCGGGCTAGCGGCTTCTTCATGTAATTGCTCATAGTAACTCTTCATAAAATAAAGATCAAACTTCAAACTGGTAAGTTCTCATTTAATCTTACTATTCCATTGCACTTGCCCTTTTCCCAACTTGACTCCATTTAGATAATAGTTTGCCTTCCTGTTTTTGCTACCGAAGTGGATAACCTCACATTCATCCACATTAAACTGCATCAGCCATGCATCTGCCCACACACCCAACCTGTCCAAGTCACCCTGCATTCTTAAAGCATCCTCCTCCACAGTTCACACTGCCTCCCAGCTTTGTGCCATCTGCAAATTTGCTAATGGTACTTTGAATCCCTTCATCTAACTCATTGATGTATATTGTAAATAGCTGCAGTCCCAGCACTGAACTTTGTGGTACCCCAATAGTCACTGCCTGCCATTCTGAAAGGGACCCCTTAATCACCTACTCTTTGTTTCCTGTCTGTCAACCAATTTTCTATCCATGTCAGCATTCTACCCCCAATACCATGTGCCCTAATTTTGCCCACTAGTCTCCTGTGGGACCTTATCAAATGCTTTCTGAAAGTTCAGGTACACTACATCCACTGGCTCTCCCTTGTCCATTTTCCTAGTTACATCCTCAAAAAATTGCAGAAGATTAGTCAAGCATGATTTCCCCTTCGTAAATCCACGCTGACTCGGACCGATCCTGTTACTGCTATACAAATGTGCCGCTATTTCATCTTTTATGACTCCAGCATCTTCCCCACCACCAATGTCAGGCTAACTGGTCTATAATTCCCCGTTTTCACTCTCCCGCCTTTCTTAAAAAGTGGGATAACATTAGCTACACTCCAATCCGCAGAAACTGATCCTGAATCCATAGAACATTAGAAAATTGTCACCAATGCGTCCACGATTTGTAGAGCAACTTCCTTAACATAACAGTCTGCCGTATCACTGTGGCTGGGTCTAAACCCATGATTCTCTACTTGACAGTCACACTGACAAAGTGATCTCCTACAACTTCTGATGTATTACACCTAGAAACAAGACATTTGGTAATTTGATTGGACAGTTTTATCATTACAGTGCAGCACCAAAGAATGGTTGTTTGAGGTAGCGATGAGGTAGAAACATAGAAACATAGAAAATAAGTGCAGGAGTAGGTCATTCGGCCCTTCGACCCTTCAATATGATCATGGCTGATCATCCAACTCAGTATCCTGTACCTGCCTTCTCTCCATACCCCCTAATCCCTTTAGCCACAAGGGCCACATCTAACTCCCTCTTAAATATAGCCAATGAACTGGCCTCAACTACTTTCTGTGGCAGAGAATTCCACAGATTCACCACTCTCTGTGTGAATTTTTTTTTTCTTATCTCGGTCCTAAAAGACTTCCCTCTTATCCTTAAACTGTGACCCCTTGTTCTGGACTTCCCCAACATCGGGAACAATCTTCTTGCATCTAGCCTGTCCAACCCCTTAAGAATTTTGTAAGTTTCTATAAGATCCCCCCTCAATCTTCTAAATTATAGCGAGTACAAGCCAAGTCTATCCAGTCTTTCTTCATATGAAAGTCCTGCCATCCCAGGAATCAGTCTGGTGAACCTTCTCTGTACTCCCTCAATGGCAAGAATGTCTTTCCTCAGATTAGGAGACCAAAACTGTACGCAATACTCCAGGTGTGGTCTCACCAAGGCCCTGTACAACTGCAGTAGTACCTCCCTGCTCCTGTACTCAAATCCTTTTGCTATGAATGCCAACATACCATTCGCTTTCTTCACAGCCTGCTGCACCTGCATGCCTACTTTCAATGACTGGTGTACCATGACACCCAGGTCTCGTTGCATCTGCCCTTTTCCTAATCGGCCACCATTCAGATAATAGTCTACTTTCCTGTTCTTGCCACCAAAGTGGATAACCTCACATGTATCCACATTATACTGCATCTGCCATGCATTTGCCCACTCACCCAGCCTATCCAGTATTGAGCATCATCACTACAGTCGAGGCACTTAGCATCATAGAATCATAGAATCATACAGTGCGGAGACAGGCCCTTCAGCTCAACATACCCAGACCGACCAACAAGTTCCATCTACACTAGTTCCATCTGCCTGCATTTGGCCCATATCCCTCTAAATCTATCCTATCCATGTAACTATCTAAATGTTTCTTAAACATTGCAATAGTACCTGCCTCAACTACCTCTTCTGGCAGCTCATTCACTGGGACCTCTTTTGGGGAAGGCATGATCTGTACACAAAGGACGGGTTGCACTTGAACCCGAGGGGAACCAATATCCTGGCAGGGAGATTTGCAAAGGCTATTGGGGAGACTTTAAACTAGAAAGGCTGGGGGGAGGGACTCGGGTAGAGGGGGCTAGGGGTCAGGGTGTGGGGCAAGAGGCAGAGAAGGGAAGCACTCGGATCCAAAATGTAGGCGAGAAAGATGAAAAAGATAATAGACAGAGAATAAGGGATGGTGGGTTTCTAAAATGTGTATATTTTAATGCTAGGAGCATTGTAAGTAAGGTGGATGAACTTAGAGCCTGGATTGACACCTGGAAATATGATGTTGTGGCAATCAGTGAAACATGGTTGCAGGAGGGCTGTGATTGGAAACTAAATATTCCAGGATTTTGTTGCTTCAGGTGTGATAGAATTGGAGGGACCAGAGGGGGAGGTGTTGCATTGCTTGTCAGAGAAGATATTACAGCAGTGCTTTGGCAGGATAGATTAGAGGGCTCGTCTAGGGAGGCTATTTGGGTGGAACTGAGAAGTGGGAATGGTGTAGCAACGCTTTTAGGGGTGTATTATAGACCGCCAAATGGGGAGCGAGAATTGGAAGAGCAAATATGTAAGGAGATAGCAGATATTAGTAGTAAGCACAAGGTAGTGATTGTGGGAGATTTCAATTTTCCAAAAATAGACTGGGAAACACATTCTGTAAATGGGCTGGATGGTTTGGAGTTTGTAAAATGTGTGCAGGATAGTTTTTTGCAGCAGTACATAGAGGTACCGACCAGAGAAGGGGCAGTGCTGGACCTCCTGTTAGGAAATGAGGCAGGTCAGGTGACGGAGGTATGCGTTGGTGAGCACTTCGGGACCAGTGATCACAATACCATTAGTTTCAATATAATTATGGAGAGAGTCAGAACTGGACCTAGGGTGGAGATTTTTGATTGGAGAAAGGCTAACTTTGAGGGAATGCGTAAGGATTTTAAAGGAGTGAATTGGGACACTTTGTTTCATGGGAAGGATGTAGAAGAGAAATGGAGGACATTTAAAAGGGGAAATTGTAAGAGTACAGAATCTTTATGTCCCTGTTAGGTTGAAAGGAAATAGTAAAAATTGGAAAGAGCCAGGGTTTTCAAGGGAAATTGGACACTTGTTTCGAAAAAAGAGAGATATCTACAATAATTATAGGAGGCATGGAGTAAATGAGGTGCTAGAGGAGTATAAAGAATGTAAAAAGAATCTTAAGAAAGAAATTAGGAAGGCTAAAAGAAGATATGAGGTTGCTTTGGCAAGAAAGGTGAAAGTAAACCCAAAGGGTTTCTACAGCTATATTAATAGCAAAAGGATAACGAGGGATAAAATTGGACCATTAGAGAACCAGAATGGACAGCTATCTGCAGAGCCAAAAGAGATGGGGGAGATATTGAACAATTTCTTTTCTTCGGTATTCACCAAGGAGAAGGATATTGAACTCTGTGAGTTAAGGGGAAAAAGTAGAGTAGCTATGGAAACTATGAGATTCAAAGAGGAGGAAGTACTGACACTTTTGAAAAATATAAAAGTGGATAAGTCTCCAGGTCCTGACAGGATCTTCCCTAGGACATTGAGGGAAGTTAGTGTAGAAATAGCAGGAGCTATGACAGAAATATTTCAAATGTCATTAGAAACGGGAATAGTGCCGGAGGATTGGCGTACTGCGCATGTTGTTCCATTGTTTAAAAAGGGTTCAAAGAATAAACCTAGCAATTATAGACCTATTAACAGGGTCTGATCAGGAACAGTCAACATGGATTTGTGCCTGGAAGGTCATGTTTGACAAACCTTCTTGAATTTTTTGAAGCGGTAACTAGGGAAATTGATGAGGGTAAAGCAGTGGATGTTGTCTATATGGATTTCAGTAAGGCCTTTGACAAGGTTCCCCATGGAAGGTTGGTTAAGAAGGTTCAATCTTTGGGTGCTAATGGCGGAGTAGCAAGATGGATTCAACAGTGGCTGAATGGGAGATGTCAGAGAGTAATGGTGGATGGCTGTTTGTCAGGTTGGAAGCCGGGTGGACCAGTGGGGTGCCTCAGGGATCTGTGTTGGGTCCACTGTTGTTTGTCATGTACATCAATGATCTGGATGATGGGGTGGAAAATTGGATAAGTAAGTATGCAGATGATACTAAGATAGGTGGTGTTGTGGATAATGAAGTCGATTTTCAAAGTCTACAGAGAGATTTGGGCCATTTGGAAAAGTGGGCTGAAAGATGGCAGATGGAGTTTAATGCTGTTAAGTGTGAAGTGCTACATCTTGGCAGGACAAATCAAAATAGGAAGTACATGGTAAATGGTAGGGAATTGAGGAATGCTGTGGAACAGAGGGATCTAGGAATAACTGTGCATAGTTCCCTGAAGGTGGAATCGCATGTAGATAAGGTGGTAAAGAAAGCCTTTGGTGTGCTGGCCTTTATAAATCAGAGCATTGAATAGAGGAGTAGGGAAGTAATGTTAAAATTGTACAAGGCATTGGTAAGACCAATTCTGGAGTATGGTGTACAATTTTGGTCGCCTAGTTATAGGAAGGATGTCAACAAAATAGAGAGAGTACAGAGGAGATTTACTAGAATGTTGCCAGGGTTCCAGCAACTATGTTACAGAGAAAGGTTGAACAAGTTAGGTCTTTATTCTTTGGAGCGCAGAAGGTTAAGGGGGCACTTGATTGAGGTCTTTAAAATGATGAAAGGGATAGACAGAGTTGACGTGGATACGTTTTTTCCCATTGAGGGTAGGGAAGATTCAAACAAGAGGGCATGACATGAGAATTAAGGGACAGAAGTTTCGGGGTAACGTGAGGGGGAACTTCTTTACTCAGAGGGTGGTGGCTGTGTGGAATGAGCTTCCAGCAGAGGTGGTGGAGGCAGGATCGATTTTAACATTTAAGAGTAAAGTGGATAGGTATATGGACGTGAAGGGAATGGAGGGGTATGGTCTGAGTGCAGGTAGATGGGACTAGGGGAAAACAAATGGTCGGCACGGACTGGAAGGGCCGAGAGGGCCTGTTTCCGTGCTGTAATTGTTATATGGTTATATGGTTATATGGTTATATGGTTAATACGCCCACCACCCTTCCCTTAGCTCTCAGGGCTAAAGAAATCAAGGGATTTGAGAAAAAAGCAGGAACGGGGTACTGATTTTAGATGATCAGCCATTATCATATTGAATGGCGATGTTGGCTCGAAGGGCCGAATGGCCTACTCCTACACCTATTTTTCTATTCTAAAACTTTACCCCTCAGGTTCCTATTAAATCTTTTCCCCTCAGCTTGTACCCATGTCCTCTGGTGCTTGATTCTTAACATCATATCTCTGCAGGTTATCACAAATAAGCTGATTGATGTCAATGAGAAATAAGAGCATCTAAGAAAGATATCTAGGGAATTCAGGATGGGGGCAGTGTAGTGGTGAGAAGTGATTGTAGATAATTTAGTTTTACTCATTAGCAGGTGTTGTCAGAATTTTTGGAAATCATATCCAAGATGAGTAGATTATCATCTGTTTGACCTTAGAGCTCACAAACTGGGGAAACAGGGTGGGAAATTGGCCAACATAGGGTGTTAGGAGGGTAATAAATAGATGTGTCTGTGTATTTAGATCTGGCTAACTTAGATAGAATAATATTGGAGGTTGTAAACCAGACTGAGAGGAATAAAATACCCAGGAAATGGGGCTTTTGTCCACTTGTTAGATATGGGAGAGGGGTGTTCAAAATAACAGAAAACATGAAGATAACTGTGAAAAACAAATATGAAAGAGCCATTAATTAATGATGACATTTCAGATCCACAAGTAACCATTGTGTCATGAGAATATAACATGCAGTATGTACTTTGTATCTTTGAAACACTTTGGCTTCTCTGCACTGTTAAGACCTTTAATAAGCCGACTTGTTAGATAGACTCACCACTGATCTATATGCTGTTTTATGTTGTGTCCATGCCTATCAAAGTAAAGGCAAATACAGAGTTCAGATGTAGCACAAGATTCCCTCCTACACCAGTGTAAGGGTTTCACTAGCAAGTCCTTCTTCAGAACCCATATTAATTGCCCTTTCAAGGACTATGGCGAGTCGCTTTCTTGAACTGTTGCAGTCCTTTAGGTGATGATATACCCACAGTACTGTTGGACTTACTATTCAACAATTTAGATCTAGCAACAAATAGGCACAGCAATATACCAATTCATTAAGATATATTTCCAAGGGTCCTATCATAAACTCTTTGTTCTTTCAGTAAGTTATCACAATGGAATATTCCTGGCTCTTTACCAATTTATCTGCAAGTAGAATTAGATTGGACTAATGGTAACATATTTTGTCCTATGAAAAATAAATGTTTATCAAACATATTGCATAGGCAACAAATGACTGCAAAGATTGTAGTAATGTTGATAATCTGCCTAATTTACAGGAGACAGCATGTTGAATTAGCCCACAGTTGTTCCGCCAAGAGGTTTGCTTCAGCTTTGAATATGAAGCTTCTTTACAGCAAATATAATTATTACAATCAAATGGGTGTCTATTAATGATAAAACTGTGATGGAAATTAATGTAGTTTCCTTCCCTCAATGGGCTTCTCAGTAATTTGATTCCATCTGTCTGCCCACACACACACCATGCTTGATTTACCTCAAAGCATCTGACACTGCACAGATGGACAACAGAGATATTTCTGAAGGATAACTAATTAATATCTAGGACACAGAACAACTTGTGAATGTTTTTAATTCTTCATTACACTTGTCAGCAAGTGAGTTTAGCAGCTGGCACCAGTTTTCACCAGTTTTGTACAGTCTTGTGGTTACAACTGCCTATTCCTACATAAGGTGAAGCCTCTCCTAAACAATTGACTCATCATTCAAATTAAGGGACAATAAATTAATTGGACTACTTGCTGTTTTTTTTTTAATCCTCTATTACTGTGACCGTGTTGCACTCCTCATCGTCCTCGTATTTAGGGGTACAGTAGCATAAAGACATAATGGCTACAGTTCTAGACTATTGATCCAGAAACATGAGTTTAAGATGAGGGGATTTAAATTCAATTAAGGTCATAAAATCTGGAATTTAACAAAGGTTAATTTAAGCACTGGTAGATATTAAACTATTAGATTGTAGTTTAAAACCCATTTGGTTACTAATTTCTTCTGGGAAGGTAAACCTGACACCATACCAAGTCTGGCTTTAAGGTTGCCAATGTTTTTAATTCTTAATGGCATCCTTAGCTCAAGGGTAACTGGGGCTAGGCAATACATGCTGGCATTGTCAGTGATAGTTGCTTTCTGAGAAAATGTTGATTATTTTTTGTTCAGACCTTGATACAATGTCAATCCATCTTTCTCCAAAACCCCTCCTTAGCTGGTTGGCCTCATGAGTCATACTTGCCAGACACGAAGCTATTCCAACAAACAAGACTAGAGTCATTCAAACAAGAGTTGTTATTCAGCAATATCACCTTCGCTGAGTCACATATCTTGGAGGATTTGACATTGACCAAAATCTCAAATGGACCAACTACACAATACAATGGCCGCAATAACAGATCAGTAAGTCACTGTTCCAAAAATGCCACTTAATCTGTGTACATTCCATATTATTGCAAAGTCTGCAGCATTTCAAGACTACTTACCAACACCTTCACAAGAGTAATCAGCAATAAGCATGAGGTGACCAGTTATATGCAGATCCTCAAAAAGGCACATAATTCATGATTGATGTAGCCGCAAGCGATTGCAGATTGCCAATATTTATCAATCACACAGCTAGACATATTCTGCTTGGGAGATTCCAATTTCTGTTAAGCACGTGCAGTAAATCATCTCCCTCCAATCTCACAGCACTCAACCTTTTGAGCTGTTTGGTATTAATTTCCTTGTGACATTGAAAGAGAACATTTGGCCCATTGAGTCCATCCTCACTGTTAGAGCAAACCATCAATCACATTCCTCCACTTATTCCCTGCCCACAAACACCCCCACTGATTCCCTGACCATACAGCAACACAAGTGGTAATTCAGAACAGCTAACTATTCAGTTAATTAGTAACTAATCAATACCAGGGAGATCTAGAAACAAGGAACGGCGGATGCTGGTTTACAAAAGTAGACACAAACTGCTGGTCAGGACATTATTTCAGACGGAGGGACACAGTATTGGGGTAGACCTTGACTCCTGACATGACCCCATCCAGCCTCCACGTTTCCATTGATTTTCAAAGTCTTAGTGCTTGACTATCCTAGACGGTTTTCCAGGGTATTGATGCTCATTAGTTTGGGATTAGAGTGGTTGGTAAGAATTTAGAATCCATTATAAAAGACGAGGTTTCAGACTACTTGGAAGTATACGATGTAAACTTGGAAGTATACGATTTTAAACGGGAGATCTTGCCTGACGAACCTGTTGGAAATCTTTGAAGAAGTAAATAGCAGGAAAGACTAAGGATGTGGATGTGGTTTACATGGATTTTCAGAAGGTGTTTAACAAGGTGTTGCACATGAAGCTGCTAAAGAAGATGGGAGCCCATGGTACCAGAGGGAAGATACTAGCATGGATAGTAGAATGGCTTGATGGCAAAGGCAAAAAGTGGAAATAAAGCAGGATTTTTCTGGTTGGCTGCCAGAGGCTAGTGGTATTCCAGAGGGGTCAGAGCTGGGGTTGCTGCTTTTCATGTTGTATATCAATAATTTTGATGAGGGAATTGAAGGCTTTGTGGACTAATTTGCAGATGGAATGAAGATGGGTGGAGGGGCAGGTAGTGTAGAGAAAGCAGGGACACTGTAGAAGGACTCAGAAAAGGTTGGGAGGGTGGGCAGATGGAATCCAGCGTAGCAAAGTGTGGAGTCATGCATTTTGGTAGTAGGAATCAAGGAGTAGACTAATTTCCTAATGAGGAGAGAATTCAGAAATCGGAGGAGCAAAGGGACTGCTGGTGCAGTAATCCCAAAAAGTTAATTTGCAAGTTAAATTGGTAGTAAGGAAGGTAAATGCAGTGCTAGCATTTATTTTGAGATGGCAACAATACAAAAACAGGGATGAAATATTGAGACTTGATAAGGCACTGGTCAGACCAAATTTGGAGTATTGTGTTAAAGAAGGAACTGCAGATGCTGGAAAATCGAGGGTACACAAAAGGCTGGAGAAACTCAGCGGGTGCAGCAGCATCTAAGGAGCGAAGGAGATAAGCAACGTTTCGGGCCGAAACGTTGCCTATCTCCTTCGCTCCTTAGATGCTGCTGCACCCGCTGAGTTTCTCCAGCCTTTTGTGTACCTTGGAGTATTGTGAGCAGTTTGGGGGCCTATATCGAAGAAAGGATGTACTGGCATAGGAGGGGGTCCAGAGGAGGATATATACTGATTAGTGCAGCCCTGGATAAAGTGAATGTGGAGAGGTTGTATCCACTAGTGGGAGAGTCTCGGACATATCCTCAGAATAAAAAGGTGTGCCTTTAAAAAGGAGATGAGGAGGAATTTATGTCAGAGGGTGGTGAATCTGTGGAATTAATTGTCACAGCAGCTGTGGAGGCCAAGGCAATGGATATTTATAAGGCAGAGATTGACAGTTTCTTGATTAGGTCATAAGTGATAGGAGTAGAATTAGACCATTCGACCCATCAAGTCTACTCTGCCATTCAATCATGGCTGATCTATCTATCCCTCTCAACCCCGTTCACCTGCCTTCTCCCTATAATCTCATTACACCCTTACTAATCT
The DNA here is from genome assembly GCA_035221665.1 of Okamejei kenojei. Classification (NCBI taxonomy): domain Eukaryota; kingdom Metazoa; phylum Chordata; class Chondrichthyes; order Rajiformes; family Rajidae; genus Okamejei; species Okamejei kenojei. The sequence goes on along the minus strand of CM069132.1, from coordinate 115,447,544 downwards.
TACAAAACGAGGAAGGATGTGCTGACTCTGGAGAGGGTCCAGAGGAGGTTTACAAGAATGAGCCCATGAATTAGTAGGATAATCTATGATGAGGTTTTGTCGGCGCTGGTCCTGTACTCGCTTGAGTTTAGAAGAATGAGGGGGGACCTCATTGAAACATACAGACTAGTGAAAGGCTTGAATAGAGTGGATGTTTCCATTAGTGGAGAAAGTCTAGGACTAGAGGTCATAGCCTTAGTATTAAAGGATGTTCTTTTAGGAAAGAGATGAGGAGAAATTTCTTTAGTCAGAGGATGGTGAATCTGTGGAATTCTTTGCTACAGAAGGCTATAGCGGCCAAATCAGTGGATATTTTTAAAACGGAGATAGATTTTTGATTAGTGCAGGTGTCAGAGGTTATGGGGAGAAGGCAGGAGACTGGGGATAGGAGGGTGAAATCATGATTGAATGGCAGACTTGATGGGCTGTGGCCTAATTCGACTCCTATTCCTTATGACCTTATGAATCTGCTCGAGCTGATGCCTGATGTCAGGGATGGTAACATCTGCATAACACAGATCTGTGGATCATTTTAGTCAGCTTTTTTTGCTATCCACCTCAATTAAGTTAGCTATCTTACAAATAGCCTCTGCCTTGAAATCTCTTCTAGTCACTCCTCATATCTCAAGCTTGATGTTCCATGGGATGGGAATTCTCTCAACGACCCACATCTGAAAAATTATGGAATTTTGTACAGATTCTCCACAAATACTGCTGCAGGTGATTGGGTGATTCCATCAAGGAAATTCAAACATTATATGTTCCTGAGCCAACAGCATTCTCAATTAAAGTCCTCTTGCCAAATCTTGGTTCTGGGCATCATTTTTATCTTGTGCTTTATGAATATGTTATGGACACATACGTAATTAGAACAGATTTAAAAATGCCAAATAAATAGCTTTTTTTGTTTCAAGTTTTTTAGATTTCAAATACCATTCCCAAAGTGACAGTATCCTGGTTGATCTCACGCAAGTCTTCACACAGCTTCACAAGGACGGACACGTGGAAGTGAGGACATCACTGCTGGCTGGAATGAACAAAGGTGGACCCCGGTGTGGGGGGGACTGCTGTGGGGGGGGGGGGGAGAACAAAGGGGGAACTGGGGAGGGGAGGGGAGGAATCTGTAACTTTGAAAGCGCCCTTTATGGGCGACTATTTGCATACCTTGAGTATGCAAACAAAGAATTTCACTGTGACTTATCACATGTGACAATAAAGTATTCTATTCAATTCAATTCAGCTAATGAGTGCACATCTTCAGCAACCTTAACAAAAAGTTATACCAGTCATCCATTGATGTGATTAGCATTTATAGATCTGAATAATATTTAACCACGGGGCAAGAACGCTGGAATGGTTTTAGTATGTGATGAACAGCTATTTTCTCAAGGAAAATGTTTTCCTGTGATTCACAAGTTACCGGTATGTTTTATCCCTCTTAATAAAGTTCTATTCCTGAATGTGCTCGTCAATGTCATTTAGTTAATTGTATTTTCCAGTGAGATTTGTATATGCACATTTCACCAACATTTAATTAAATCATATAAAGTTTGCGGCACTTCAATATTATTAAAAAAATGAATTCAAATTCATTCTTTGTTACATCATCATCATCGGCGGTCAAAGTCATATTTATTCGTCACATGCACCAACCAAGTTGCAGTGAAATGAATTTCCCAAGCAGCGATACAATTGGAAAAAAAAACACACAATAGAATTTAACACAAACATCCACCAAAGCATTCCTCACTGTGGTGGTAGGCAACAAAGTTCAGTCAGTCCTCCTCCTTTGTTCATCCGTGGTCTGGGCCATAAAACCTCTGCAGTCGCCACTACGGATGGCCTGATGTACAGGCCCTCTCGTCGGGATGATCTAAACTCCGACGTCGGGACGGTTGAACACACTCCGCGGCTTGGAGCGCCCAAATCGGCACTTTCCTACCGAAGACCGCGGCTTCAGGATGTTAGAGGCCGCAGGCCGGCTGTCGGAGCTCTTCTCCGGCGATCCCAGAGTCCGCTTGGTAAGTCCACGCCACGCCCGCCGCTAGAAGCTCAGCAGACCACAGCCACCTGATGCCAAAGTCACCAGGCCAGCAATCGGTTCGCCCGTCCACGATGTAAAAGTCCACACTGCGCCTGCTGCTGAAGCTCTGGGCCCAACACCGGGAAAGGCCGCTCCAATCCAAGTTATTAGGCCGCGAGAGGGGTGACATGGAAAAAGTTGCCTCTCCGTCGAGGAGGCGACCGAAAAGCAGTTTCCCCCTTTCCCCCCCACCACCCCCTACACAAGACATGCCGAGAGACACCTAAACTAACATTTGGACACACCAAAAAAACCAAAAAAAGTGAAAATAATGAAAACACTACTGGCAGGGCAGCCGACTCGCAGCACCCCCAACCGTAAGGGGAGAGGAGAGGGGAGGAGGGGAGAGGAGGGGAGAAGAGAGAAGGAAAGTGGAGGAGGAAAGGAGAGGGGAGGAGTGGAGTGGAGAGGAGAGGGGAGGAGTGGAGAGGAGAGGAGAGGGGAGGAGAGGAGGGAAGGGGAGAGGGGTGGAGGGGTAGGAGAGGGGTGGAGTGGAGAGGGGAGGAGAGGAGAGGAGGAGATGAGAGGAGGGGAAAGGGGTGGAGGGGTGAGTAGGGGGGGAGAGGAGGGAAGGAGAGCAGAGGAGAAGTGAGGGGAGGAGAGGAGTGGAGAGGAGAGGAACGAGTATAGCTGTCCTCTCTATGGAGGACGCCTTTGCGCGATTTTTTTCAACATGGGGAGACTGGTGCACAGTCAGCCACTGCACGGCCCTTGACTGATCTGGGTCAGGATCCAGTGGCATGAAGTCCAAGACGACCGGAGACCCTTTTCTGCTGCAGCCTTCATCCGCCTTCCCAGCCGATGTGACGCTCCACTAAAGTCCGCCAACATCCTCTACCTGTTCCACCGTTGAGGTCTTGGTTGGATTGCTCTTTGTCAGAGACCTCCTCCTCGATCTTACCGCCATGGGTGGCCCTACCAGGAGCATAGCTCCAGACGGCATCGCTCTCAGGATCTCAGGTACACACATGGTTCTCCACCACAACAAGGTGACAATCCACTGAGATGTAAAATAATAGGCAGTACATTTCAAAATGTATTCTTGTTTATCCAAACATTCCAAATATATATCTTAACAGTTTTTCCAAAAACAAGTTGACCAGGAAAATTGGCTACAAGACTGGGCTGATCGCACATATATTTTGGGTATTGCAGATGGTGAATTGGTTTTAAGATAACGTCCAATGTTTTTGCATGTTTGGAGGTAGGAATTGTTTTATGGGATGTTTTTTGGAAGCATGGCGATTTTACAAAGACACGACAATTTGGAGCTCAAAGTTTCCGTTAAAGACTCCCCAACTCTCTTAAAAATAATTAGTTTAGTAGATGACTGAATAATACTGGATTTGATATGATTTTATCAGTGATTAGTGCTTTGTAATATTATTTAGCGTTGCTGAAGTTTTCAGGAAGCAACCCGATAAGGCTTTGAGTACTTTACCCTGACTTCCCGGACGCAATGCTTGAGAAGGCAAATGGAGCATGACTGAGAAATTATCAGAGGTGCAGAAGGAAAGATAAACAGCTGAAGGAGTATAGAGGAATGATAGGTGGAGAGAAGAAGGGGTGGCTAATGTGCAGTGCGTGGCAAGATGGTGGGTGTCTGATGGTATGGAGTTAAGAGGTCTCAGTGGTAACCATATCTGTGAAAAGTGGTTCTCAGACTGGTGTGGTAAAATACTTTGTGTCTTTGGATCATAGCATCCTGGAGTCTTGCAGCATGAAAACAGGCCCTCCGGCCAAACATGCATATGCCGCGCAACGTGCCCCACCTGCCTGCGTTTGGCCCATATCCTTCCAAACGTATCTAAACCTATTTGAAATAACCCATTATGTGCATGACTCCTTCCATATTGGATCTGGAGATACTTGCAACACAGTTTTTACAAATTACATTTAAAACACACAAGTCCAGGATAAGTGCTCAGCTAAGAAAACCAAGCTCAAAAGCCAAAGTATTATCTAACTATCTAAATATACAAACTTACAATAAATCATATGCTACCTACATATTAACTATCTCATTAAAAAAAAAAACTAATCCTGTAGATGCAAGTATATCATTGGGGTTATCAAGTGGGCACCTCCCTTCACTGGCGTTTCATTGAGTTAGACCCACGACACCTCGGGAAGGCTCAACAGTTGGTTCTGATGTTCCAGAACAATGCATTGTTGCATCGGGGAGATCATGCAAGCTTTCTATTCACAGAAAACTAATTATATTATTATGGCATTTCTGCATGATGAGACTGCAGCATTCCGTGTGGGCATACTATGAGAGAAAATGTAAAACACAGGAGACGATTCAGCTGTGGCAAGCAATCCAGCCTTGTCTCACCTAGACCTGCGCTTCAAGTACACATTCAGGAACTATTTCAGCATATTTTGGAGTGTTCAATGTGTTCCCCACACCTTTCTTTCATGCAATAAGTTCTAGAGATTGAAGGGGAAAATTATGTTCTGCAAACTCAAAGCAATGTGATACATGAGTGTAAAAAAAAATACTCCTGATGTTGATTGGTCTTGAACATTAGACTTTAGAGATACAGCGCAAAAACAGGATCTTCGGCCCACCAAGTGTTCCGACCAGCGATCATCCAGTACACTGGCACTATCCTACACACTAAGGACAATTTACAATTTTACCAACCCAATTAACCTACAAACCTCTATGTCTTTTTGGAGTGTGGGAGGAAATTGGAGCTTCCGGAGAAAACCTAGGTCACAGGGAGAAGGTGCAAATTGTATAGACAGCACCCGTAGTCAGGATCGAACCTGCATTTCTGGCACTGTAAAGGGGTTGTCCCACTGCGGCGACCTAATCTGTGAGTTTAGATGAGTTTGCCCTCGAAACAAACTCTCGGCATGATCGACAAGTGGTCCTTCTCTGGCCGGGCATTTTAATTGGCTCCTTGAAGTTTTCAGGACCAAGGAAAACCGACCGGTAGATAAAATGCCTGCTACACTTTATTATACTTATTAAAAGTGTCTCCACTCCTTCTCCCCCCCCCTTCTCTCCCCCTCTCTCCCCTACCCCCCGCCCCCCACCCCCCCCCCCCCCCCCCCCCACTCCCGCGCTCTCTAAAGGACTTACCTTACCGTCTTTTACCTTCCTCTTCATCGCGGGTGTGAATTTCAGACAGTGCTCCCCCACTTTACCTGGCCCCTGCCTTTGCGATGTGTTTGTGTGTGTGTGCGCGGTCGGTCGATCCAGCTCGAGGCTTTCCAGGCGAGTGCCCTTGAGCTTGAAGGTCGAAGACACTCTTCTTAACTCGCGGATTACGTCGCCGTAGTGGGACAGCCCCCTTAAGGCAGCAACTCTACCACTGCGCCACCGTGCCACCCCAAATAGAACCGCGAATGTTTGAGAAATCTGTCCTCCACCAGTGACTGTGGCAAAAGGTGAGAGGAGTGCGGCAAGGTCAATGAAAACACAATTGAGTCCAAAGTGTTTTGGTGAGATCACTTCAGTCAGTTGCCATCACTGTAATGGCTGACACCCCCACAGTTTTCTAAGTTTAGAACAGCAAAGTAAGTCAGTTGTTGTAGGAAAGTCATCTTTCAACAGCCAGCAGATCTAAGACTAACACAGGCAACAAAATTCCGGTGATAATTTAAAAGAATAACAGAAAGGACTTTGTGCTTGGCAGTTCTTTCAGATAAAGTGAAACTGGGATTACTCAGTGATGCCAGCAAACAAATAAACTTTGAAGTGAATTTATTTTCTTGGCTAGCATCCAGTGCATTGTCATGCAAAGTGTTACACCTGCAGACTGTTTGATAATGATTTAAGACACTGGCAGAAGAGTCAGTAGGAAGCTTTCATTACAGGGAACACATCAATGTGAGTGCAAAACATGCCACAAGATGAACCTTTCTGTTTCAAATTGTTTTTTCTCTCTTCTGTCTCTGATTGCTCGTTTTTAAAGGATGGTTTACTTGGCAACATTGGTCCGCAACATATAAGAAACATTCCTTTTGTTCTCCACTATTCCTGCTCTCTTTGACTTTGACACTTGCAGTTCTGATGAAGGTGCTTGACATGAAACACAACCTCTGGTCCTTCCTGCTGGCCTGCTGAGTGCTTCTAGCATTTTTAGTTTGTGTTGACAATGTTTAGTTTATTTGCGATGCACCTGCAGAACTCTTGATGGAAAGAAGATTGAGAAAATATTTGAGCCTTGTTTAATCAAATCTAAACAGACATTTGAAGTAAAAAACATCACCATTATTCTGAATGGCAGTAGTATTGCAGAAACAAGGAACAGCAGATTCTGATTAACAAAGGACACCAAGTGCTTGAGTAATTCAATGGGTCAGGCAGCTTTTCTGGAGAACATGGATAGGTATATTGTTGTTGTCCACAGTCAGAGTGAGGCTGCATGTGCAGCTTTCAACCCAACGAGCTGTATGAAGGTTGATTCCTCTAATTTCAAGAAAACTCCTGCATTCCCCCCTCTTCCCGCCCTGGTCGTCCTACCAGTCCCACTGTTCGCATCTTATATCCCTCTTGTTAACACATCTTCCACAACCATCAAAGGCCATTATGGACTACCTTTTCTGAGGTCATCTGTTGCCGGCCCTGATTTGTTTTGGCCGTTTCTCGCCACCTGTTTTATCCCCTCCCCCCCACCTCCATCGTACAGTTTGAAAAAGGGTTCCAACCCAAATATCGCCTATTCCTTTTCTCCGGAGATGCTGCCTGACCCGCTGAATGAATCAAGCATTTTGTATCTATCTTATGTACATTGTGTATCTTGTTTGCCTGCTGTGTGACAATGCAACACTGATCGCAGTACTTGAACTATTGCAAAAGATTAGGACTCATCATAGAATATAGTGCAAGAGACCCTGGTTGTATATATTTATATATGGTATATAGACACACTGATCTGTTTTGTAGTAAATGCCTTCTATGTTCTGTGTGCTGATGCAAAGCAATAATTTCAATGTCCTATCAGGGACACATGACAATAAACTCACTTGAACTTCAACTTGAACTTTGATCCAGACTACGGGTGTTGTCTGTGCAGAGTTTATCCGTTCTCCCTGTGACCTGCATTGGTTTTCCTCGAGATCTTCGCTTTCCTCCCACACTCCAAAGGCATACAGGTTTGCAGGTTAATTGGCTTGGCATAAACGTAAAATTGTCCCTAGTGTGTGTAGGATAGTGTTAATGTGCGGGGATCTTTGGTCGGTGTGGACTCGGTGGGCCGAATGGCCTGTTTCCGCGCTGTATCTCTATACTAAATTTAAATAAAGGAGATAGGTTCATAAGGGCAGCTGACTTTCTTGTGGTTCTGGAGTGCCCTTGATTATATGCATGTACAGTACTTAGCAATGTGTTAACTCTGAAATGCAGCAAAGAAAACAAGGAAAGCATCCGTTCAGCATCCAGCTCGTCTGTCACCATAAGCAGCAAGTCATGTAGGTAAATAGCTCATATCCTTTCAGCACCTTTATTACATTCAATCAGCGATAGTTCATAAGTTTGTAAGTTCATCTATATTACTAAAAGTCTGATCTTGACCGCTTTTGGCTCGCTATGGTGTGATTTTCCAAGAGAACACCGCCACCTACGGCCGTCATTTTTGGCCACCTCGCTCACAGCCCCCATCCCCCTTCCTGGACCAGAGAATTTTTCCCATCGATGAAAAATCAAAGATATAATAATGTTTTAAAATGTTTTGCCATTCTCTCTGCTGCCCCTGTTGGTGGGAGGGGGGAGGGACTATAAAACCCGGAAGTGGTGTGCCTCAGTCTCTGCAAGATGGAGGAGGCCAGAGGGTCATGTCTCTCTGAATAACACTAAACACATGTCTACTCAACTGTGAGTGCCCTTTAATGTGGTTTGAAAATGAAAATGTGGTTGGTTTGAAGTAAAATGCACTGTAAATGGCTGTTTGGGTGGGGTTTTGGGTTGAAGTAAAAATGCACTGTAAATGGCTGTTTGGGTGGGGTTTTGGATTGAAGTAGAAATGTACTTCAAATTGCTGTTTGGGTGGGGTTTTGGATTGAAGTAGAAATGTACTTCAAATTGCTGTTTGGGTGGGGTTTTGGGTTGAAGTAGAAATGTACTTCAAATTGCTGTTTGGGTGGGGTTTTGGGTTGAAGTGGAAATGCACCGCAAATGGCTGTTTGAGGGGGTTTGCATTGAAGTGGAAGTGCACTGCAAATGGCATTGGGGGGGGGGGATTGGGTTGAAGAAGAAATGCACTGCAAATGGCTGTTTGGGGGAGGGGTTTGGGTTGAAGTGGAAATGCACTGCAAATAGCTGTGTGGCTAAACTTGACAACTTCCTGTTTGCGCTATATTGATTTTAGACAAAACGCTACCACTTACTGTTGTGCTTTTTGGCCATCTTACTTAGTCCCCCTCCGCTCATCAGGTGCAGAGGATTATTCCCATCAACGAATAATAAAAGTGTTATTAGTGTTTAAAAAATATTGTGAATCACGCCTTTTCCGGTGGGAGGGGGAGAGATTATAAAACCCGTAAGTGTGGGTGTGGCTCAGTCTCTGCATGACAGGGGAGGGAGAGGTCACGACTCTGTCTGAGCTGTGAATCAACTGAACACACTGAATGTCTATTGAACTGTGAGTTTGGTGTTTTGTGTGGTTTTATGGTGGTTTCACCCTACTTGAAATGGTAATAAACTGCATTTGAATGTGGTGGCCTTGCACCCTGCATGAAATGGTATGAAACTGCATTTAAATGTGGTCTCGTTGCACCCTGCATGAAATGGTATGAAACTGCACTTGAATTTGGTGGCCTTGCACCCTCCTTGAAATGGTATGAAACCGCACTTGAATTTGGTGGCCTTGCACCCTGCTTGAAGTGGTAGGAAGCTAAACCTGAATTTGGTGGCCTTGCACCCTGCTTGAAGTGGTATGAAACGGCACTTGAATTTTGTGGCCTTGCACCTTGCTCGAAGAGGTACGAAACTGCACTTGAATTTGATGGCCTTGCACCCTGCTTGAAATGGTAGGAAAATGAATTTGAATTGGGTGGCCTTGCACTCTGCTTGAAATGGAATTTCAAGGAATTGCTATGAGCCAACTGCCAGCCCACCAGACGTGAGTGAGCTGCCAGCACATCATGCATGAGGTACTGAGCTGCCACCCCAAGAATCCATTTGGCCCACAATGTCCATACTAGCCCTCTGGAGACCAGTAGTCCCTGCAGCCAACAACACCCATACCAGCGCTCCAGAAAAGCGACCCCCCTCCCCCCCACTGGCCACCAATATTGGAATTGGTGGAGGGGTGGAATATTGCGTCGGGGGACATGGACCCAACGGGTCCCACTTAGTCTAATAATTTATAGAAGCAGAATGAGGCCATTTGACCCATCAAGTCAACTCAGCCATTCAATCATGGCTGATCTATCTTTCCCTCTCAACTACATTCTCCTGCCTTCTCCCCTTAATCCTTGACACCCTTACTAATCAAGGAAGGATGGTTCTTGGTTCTTGGTTCTTGGTTACTTGGTCCTCCAAAATATTCCAACTGGAATTTAAACTGGAAGTGGTGAAGGGAGGGGTTTAGCCAGAGAGGGTTATTGGGAAGAAAGTGCCACTTTAAATTTAGTTGCATCTGGCTGGGCAACCATGGTTTGGTGGAGATTATTCCATGCTTTAATAGTGCGTGGGAAGAACGAATTCCTGTACACATCTGTCTTTGTGGCTGGGACCACAAATTGGATCGAATGCCCTCGTCTGCTCCTAATTGGTTTAGGGTTGGTGTAGGTCTTGTGATCAATGTCTAGCTGAGCATTTAACATTTAGCAAAAACAGGTCAAAAGGTGAGCTTCACGTCTGTCTTGGAGAGGGTTCCACCCCAGAGAATTCAGAAGTTTGGTGACACTCGCTTCGCTCTCGTAGGTGTTAGTAACAAATCGAGCGGCCTGTCTTTGACAGAAGCTTGATGGAAGTGAAATGGTTTTATGATGATCTGTGTATGGGTCCCAAGCTGCAACTTCGTAGTTTGGAAGAATGAGGGGGGACTTCAGAAACATACTGAATATTGAAAGGCTTGGATAGTCCACTAGTGGGAGAATCTGGGACTCGAACGAGGAGAGAAATACAGAGGGTGGTGAATCTATGGAATTCTCCTTGACAGAAGCTGAAAGTCAGTGATGATGATAGATGATTTTTGATTATTCAGTTCCAGAGGTTATGGGGAAAAGGCCTAGACAGGAAGTTTTTAGTCCTATCACTTATGACACCTGAAACTTCAATCTCTTCTTTGTGGCAACTAATTTCTCACCACCCTGACTAAATAAATTCCTCCTTTCTAAAGCATGCCCGATTATTCTGAGCCATGGCTCTGGTCCTGGTGGAAACATCCTCTCTACAAAAGACCACTCTTTCCAGGTAAATTACAATGAGATACCCCCTCATCCTTCTAAACGCCATTGAGTACAGACCCATCGCTGTCAGATGCTCATCATATGCTAAACCAATCATTCCTGGGATCATTCTCGTAAACCTCCTCTGGACCCTCTCCAAGGCCAGCACACCCTTCCTCAGATATAGGGCCCAAAACTGCTCACAATATTCCAAGTGCAGTCTGACCAGTGCCTTATAAAGACTTATCATTATAACCTTGTTTTTATATTAAAGCTATACTAAGTGGGACCCGTTGGGTCCCTATCACATGGGAGGCCTGGTTCCCCAACACAACCCATTCCCCAATACAATATTCCACCACTCACCCATTCCCCCAATCCCCCCTCACCTCTCCCTCATCCTCCAGCACTCCCTCCCTCCATAACTCCTCTCCCCTCCCTAGCCCCTCCAATCCCTCTATCCCCCACTCCTCACCTCCACTATTCCCCCCACTATCCCTCTGAGCTCCCCCACTGCCCTCCTCTCCCACTATTCCCCACTCCCTACCTCCCCCACTCCCCCCTTTTGTCTCCACCCCCTCATTCCCCACTCTCCCCACCTCCCCCACCTCCCTCCCTACCCCTTTCCTCTCCCTCAATCATCCCCACTCTCCCTCCTCACCTCCCCAGGATCTTTCCCGTCTCCTCCTCCCATTCCCTCCCCCAATCCCTCCCATACCTCTCCCTCCCTCGCCTTTCCCCCACCCTCAGTCATTCCCTCCCTTCCCCCTCCATCCATAAAAAGCAGCATCTGCAGTTCCTTCTTTCACAGGTCATTCAATGTTAGCTGTGGTTTAGATCCAGTTGGCTTGACGATTGGACGTGTGTGTGTATGAGTTACTCAAACTCTGCAGCAAACTGCTCGGCCATCCTGCAACCTGCCCTGTCCGACCACCCGCTGCTGCCTTATCGGCCCGTCCCTGCCCTGCCCGCCCGCAGCTGCCACTTAGCCCGTCCCCGCCCTGCCCATCCACCTACCTGCTCGTGGTGTCACCGCCAGGTAAGGCAGTAAGGCAGTTACCTCACAGTAACCTGTTTATCATCTCCCCCACCACCTGCGGCGGCCGCGGAGGGGGGGGGGGGTGTGGAGTTGTGTGTTCGTCACGGCGGGCACCACGAGTTTCGATGAGCTCCTCCGAGAAGGCCGTGAGGGTGAGTTACCGCAATGACGCGGCGGAGGAGACGGACCCAGGGAGACGGGTAGATGAGCAGCCATTGCCACAGAGGGCGGGCGGGGGAGAGGGGTGCACGATGATGGAGGGAGAGATGGGACCAGGGCCTCCATTGACCCCCCCCCCACTGCGGCCACCGCCGGTGGTGGGGGAGATGATAGACAAGTTACTGTGAGGAGGGGAGAGAGGAGTTTGTGAGGTGGGACAGGCCGCCGCTGGTGGGGCAGGAAGTGGCATCACCTTCCCGGCCATGGCATTGACTGATAGGAAAAGGGACCAATCTGCGTGGCCCTGACTGAAGGAATCTGCGCACACGAGGTTTTAAACATTTTAAACCTTGATAGCTTTTACAATATACCACCGATTGGAATGAAACTTGTTGCACTCGCAGCACAGGTGAACGGTGAGTAACCTGGTGAAAAAATTGTAGCATTACTGTATACCGTTTTTGTGCAAATAGAAAAACCCCGCAAACCAGAAGAGCACAAGATCAGAGTTTTAGTTATGTACTAGACTAAGTTGGACCCGCTGGGTCCCAGCATCACACGGGTGGGCTGGCCCACCAATGCAATATTCCACCTCTCAACCAATTCCAATATTGATGGCCGGTGGGGTGGGGGTGGGGTGGGGTGGGGGCTTTCTGGAGCGCTAGAATGGGTGTTGTGGACTGAAGGGACTGGTTTCCAGAGGGCTCGTATGGACATTGTGGGCTGGCGGCTCACTCACGGCTGGTGGGCTGGCAGTTGCCTCATGGCTATTCCTTGAAATTCCATTTCAAGCAGGATGCAAGGTCACCCAATTCAAGTGCAGTTTCATACCATTTCAAGCAGGGTGCAAGGCCACTAAAGACAGCGAGTCATGACCTCTCCCTCTTCCATCTTGCAGAGACTGAGCCACGCCCACACTTCTGGGTTTTATAGTCCCTCCCCCTCCCACCACAAGCGGTGTGGCCTTCATGGCATGATTGACAGGAGAGAGATTCTGAACATTTTTAAAACACTAATAACTCTTATTATTCATCGATGGGAAAAGTCCTCGGCACCTGATGAGTGGAAGGGGACTCTGAGTAAGATGGCCAAAAATCTCAGCCATACATGGTAGCGTTCTTTCTAAAATCAATATAAAGCACAAACATTAATTGGTCAAGATTAGACTTTTAATTATACAGAAGGTAAGGCAACTTTAATTAGGCAATGTTAATTAGGCACGGCAACGTTAAATAGGCAAGGCAACTTTAATTAGGCAAGGCAACTTTAATTAGGAATTACAGCTTTAGCATTTCCAAACCAAAAGCATCACAGCTTTAGCATTTCCAAACCAAAGGCAACACAGCTTTAGCATTTCCAACCTATATTTTCAAACCCCAATAAAGGCACTGACAGGTCAATAAAACTACTTACAGTTTAGTAAACGTGTGTTCAGTGTTATTCACAGCTCAGACTGAGAGACATGACCTTCTCGCTCCCCCATCTTGCAGAGACTGACTGAGGCACTCAACACTTCCGGGTTTTATAGTCCCTCCGGAAGGGGAGTGGCCTTCAGGAGAGAGAATCTCAACATTTTTTAAACACTAATAACTCTTTTATTTTTAATCGATGGTAAGCCGTAAGTGGCAGCGTTTTTTTCCAATATCAATATGCAGAACAACAGGAAGTGGTCAAGATCAGACTTTTAGTGATATAGATAGATACAAAAACACATTCTGTGAACTATCCTAAGAACCATTGATTCGGTCTTATGCAATTTAGTATTTATTATTTCCAAATTGCTTAGCAATCAGATTTATATTCTAACTTGAATTTAATTTAACACAAATTTCGTCATACCTGAAGTAGTTCATCCACTGAAATAGATAGGTTTCAGCCTATTCTAAAAAAACTGCATTTGGGCTACTTGCCTTCAGCAGTGAGGGTACTGAGTGTAGGAGTTGGGAAATCATGTTTAAGCTGTACAAGACATTGATAAGTCTACATTTGGAGTACTGTGTACAGTTCTGGTCACCATGCTATAGGAAGGATATCATTAAACTGGAAAGGGTGGAAAATTGATTTACAAAGATGTTACTAGGTTGAGTTAAAAGGAGATGCTGGATAGGTTTTTGCCGGAGTTGAGAAGCTGGTATATAAAGTAATGAGTGGAGCCACGTGCGCGGCGGGAGTGTCATATAGATAAGATGCATTTGCAGTCTTTTACCAGGGTATGTGGAGTCAAAACCTAGGGGACAGAGATTTAAGATGAGAAGGGAAAAGATTTAAAAAGGAAGCCCCCTATTTCTCACAGGGGTTTGTTCATAATAAATGCAAGATGAAATGGCAGGGTCAGGTTCAATTTTGATATTGAGAAGACATTTGGACAGTTAGAGGGATGTGGGCCAAGCATGGGCAAGTGGGGCTGGCTTGGTTGGGCAACTGGATCAGCATAGAAAAGTTGAGCTGAAGGGCCTGTTTCCATGCTGTGTAACTGCAATTCTATGACTTGAGATTTTCTACCATTGAATAAGATCATAGCTAATCATTTAATCAAACACCATAGGTCTCCAGATTAAGGAATTCCAAAGACTCAACACTTTGAATAAAGTTATTTTTCTTCATTTTCCATAATAAGTGTCCTACTCCTTACTTTGAAATACTTCTACATTCTTTAGCCATGAAAAACATTCTTTTGCATCTGCCCTTTTATGAATTTAATGCATTTCAATTAGGTCCCCTCCCATTCTTTTGAGAGGGTATGTTAACAATGAAGCAGGGAAAGGGAGTAATTTTGACTGTGTGCTTCACTATAGAGAGTGCAGTGATAGCTGATCACAGGGTACGGCATAGTCGTGCGCACAACATCTTTATACATTAACAAGGGAATCATTATATCTCAAATAGGAGCAGAAGCTTTGGTCATCATTTTGTTTCCAAATCTAGTTAGTTATGCAGCTGACCCAGTCCCAGCAAAGATCAGGTGACTCAACACTTGCAACAACAGGGACCTCCTTGGTTTGTCTCGCACGATTTCTCTTTGAACAGATATAGGAATCCTCTATTTATTTCTGATGCGTTGATTATTTGACAGTAACATCATTAGTTGCAGCTGGATTCTATGGAAGTACAATCCAGACAGTTTCCCAATTGAGAATTTTCTAACTGGAGAGATATGTCACAAGATATTTATCAATCTTTTAAACTCTGGAGGAAGCAATTACAGACAACTCTTGCAAGAGTCTCTTAATTACCAGTAAACTTAGCCCCAGTCTCTAGTTCCTCATGTTAACACATCTCAAATATAAATAGAAAATGGCATAGTGCCAAATTCCTTCCAGCTCTTTTCAGTTAAGTCTAATTATTTCGCAACTCGTATGGTGCTGTAATGCACAGATTCCAACACTAAAGATTTGAGTTGGAAACTTAAGGTATATAAGAAATAAACATTTCATTGATTTTGAATGAAACTAACCACCCCCCCCCCCCCCCCCCCCCCCCCCCCCCCTCCCCCCCCTCCACCCCCTCCCCCCTCAGCCAGTTGTTACAGTTTTCTATTAATTTTCATCACCTATTAAATATAGTTCAACGTACCACATGAAATAGCCACAAAATTATAAGGTTTCAGTTTTTGAAATCTGCTGTGATACAATATAATGCCACTGGAACTGCCCTGGCCAGCATAGTTATAGTTTAACTATAACGCCTATAGTAATTAAAAATGAATCAGAATAAGCCTGATTTTAAATGATATTTAACTTATCATAGCTGACAAGGAGAATAATTAGTACTTTGCTGCGTGGTATTGGAAGCAACATCAATAAGCCCCATAGCATCCCTCGTTGGAACTCGAGAAAAGTGTCCACAGTTTTGAAGGTGTTGTCAGCCTGTTCATTTTATCTTAGAAAAGGTGTGATTTCTACCAAATTAGTTCTGTGCAATGCACTTCTGTCCACAGGAATCAACGTGAAATTGCCAACCAGGCGTTTTGTACCTGACTTTGGGGAAGGCAGGCTTTGCTTTCCACTAGTGAAGAATGGATACTTTGTCCTTTGTTCCCTGTCGCCCAAAATTGATGATAACACCAGATTTCTAGGTTAATGTCAAAAATGTTTCAATGACAATCAAAATATTTCACATCATTTCATCCTTTTTTTCCCTTTAATTTAGCATAAAGTTGGCCACTGAATAAAAACAACCATTTTACCTCTTAAATTCGATGGGATCACGTTGCTTTTTACTTTAATCACAATATTTCCATTTATATGGATTCTTTAATATACCAAAGTTCTCAGAAAAGAATCATCAAATAAGAACTAAAGATGATTCATGATGGAAATATTAGAGTGCAAAGTGGTAACTTTTAAGCAGAGTAAAGGGCAAAAGAGGGGCAAAGGGGTGAGGGATTTTACGGAGAGAATTCCAGAGCCTAGGCCCCAGCCACCTGAAGGCACAACCTTCAAAAGTGGTGATCAAATTCAAGAATAATCACAAGCCCAAGAGTCTGTCTGTCTGTCTGTCTGTCAGTCTAATCTTGTTACCTTCCGGTTTGGCGGTCATTCTATTTGCGCTATGATTTTTTTGCCAGTTCACTCACCGTTCTCCTATGCTGCGATTGCACCAAATGTCGTAAAACTTAGAAATTAGGTGCGAGGTTTAGCCTGCAAAAACACTCGTAGCGCAATGAACTGGCCTCAATCTCTTCTCCTGCAGTCTTCCAGCGCAGTCGGGCGGATTAGTTTGCTCTTCCCGTCACTCCCCTGGGCGGTCTGCCCCTTCCTGCGCCATTGCGTCTTTAGTGGAGCTGAAGATGTCCGACGGAGGTTTCCAACCAGATTTTTGGAGGGACCAGCAGGAGCCCCGCCCCAAGCAGGAGCCCCACCCCAAGCAGGAGACCCACCCCAAGCAGTAGCCCAGCCCCAAGCAGCAGCCCAATGTCAGAGACCCGACCCAGCCCAGCCTGGAGTCGGAGATGTCACCAAACAGAAAGCTGACACTCTAATCCCGGTGGAGGAGAACGAACAGTGCCCGCTGTGAGTCCCCATCGCACCGTCAATCCAGCCACTACCCTTCTGGTCCCCAACACTGGCTCCTCCCCCTCCCCCTGATGGCCCCCCTCTTTTCCCCGGTCTTTTCTCTGAACTCACTCCCCCCCCACCCACACAACCCCCCCCCCCCACAACCCCACAAACATGCCCCCATACACACCACCCCCCCCCCACACACAGTGACCACCCACCACACCCACACACCCCCCTTCCCCTCCCCCCGCCCATAACCCCTCCCCAGAACACCCCTTCCCCCACTAACCCCCACACACATACCTCCGCTCACATGCCGCTCCCCCCCAAAATCCCTCAGCCCTCCACCCCCACAACCCCCCACACACCTCCCCGCCCACACTAGCACTCCCCCACACACCCGCCTGCCAACACACAAATCCCCTCCCACACACACACCCTCCCCCATGCCCCCCCCTGCTCCCACATCCTCCTCCCCCCTCCCACACCTCTCCCACCCACATAACACACCTCCCCTCCCCCCCACATACCCCCTGCCACACACCCCCTCCCCCCACACCTCCTCTCCCCCAACACCACCCTCCCCCTACACCTCCCCATCCACACACACCCCTCCTCCCCTCCACCCCACACACCCAACCCCGCCACGCACCCCACTTCCCTCCCACACATGACGAGGAGGGGAGGTGTTCAGGAATGAGGGGAAATGAGCCACACCAGTGCAGTTATGGGCTATGCATGAGTGGTGGAATATCGCATTGGGGGAACGGGTTGTGTGGGGGAACGGGTGAGTGGTGGAATATTGTGTTGGGGAATGGGTTGCGTTGGGGGACCAGGCCTGCCATGTGACTGGGACCCACCGGGTCCAAATTAGTCTAGTATATTACTAAAACTCTCATTACTGTCTGTCTGTCTGTCTGTCAGTGTGATCCTAAAATTACACCAAAACGATACATGATAGTGCTAGAAATGTTGCGCCGTCGTACTCAGCATTGTCCTATGGTGGTCTGTGTCACGTTTTGTTCAGATTGATGTTATATTTTACAAGTTATTCATAGTTTTTAACATTAGAAATTATTTCAGCGAAAATCCTTGCTGGCCCTGCTTGCAACAACGTTGCAATCGAGGGACACTCAGTCCTTCCAGCAAGTTTTTAGCTGAGGGGGAGGGGGCAATTGCATTATTTTTTTAAGTTGTCAAAGCAGGAGGAGGGGGAGGCAGTGCTGGGGGATACGCCCCTGCACAGTTGGGGGCTATGGGTGAGTGCTGGAATATGGGGCAACAGGTGAGTGGTGGAATATTGCGTTGGCGAATGGGTTGCTTTGGGGGATCAGGCCTCCCGTGTGACAGGTCTAGTTCTTTATAAAATTCTCAGCCTTTGGGAAATGTTTCTCACTGTCTACCATATCTATGCTTCTTACACTTTTACATATTTCTATCAGGTCTCCCCTCAACCTCCAGTGTTCCAGAGAAAACAATCCAAGTATGTCCTGTGGCTCCTTATAGGTAATACCCTCTTAATCCAGATTCAGATTTCAGATTCAGATTCAGATTCAGATTCCTTTATTGTCATTCAGACCTTTCGGTATGAACGAAATTTGTTACCTTGCAGTCATTAACATGTAATAAATTAAAACAAAACACACAATAAACACATAATTTTAACATCCACCACAGTGAGTTCACCAAGCACCTCCTCACTGTGGTGGAAGGCAAAAGTCTTAAAGTCTTTGTCATTTTCCCTACTTGTTCCCCCTCTGTACTGAGGCAATCCAGGCCTTCGATGTCATCGTCCACCAGGCCCGCGGCGGAGCCCTCCGAAGCCAGGCCGCCACCGCCGCCGCCGCCGGAACGCCGGAACACCACCACAGCCCCCAGCCAGGATGACCACGGAACGCTGAGCCGCTCGCCGCAGCCGGGCCGCTGCTGGAGCACCTGCTGGAGAGCCGCTGGAGAGCCGCCGGAGCCGCCGGAGCAACCGAAGCCGGCCGCTGCCGGAGCACCGCTAGCCGCTGGAGTGGAGCCGCTGGAGCGCCGCATGCTACCCGCTGGAGAGCCGCTGGAAGAGCCGCCGGAGCCGCGGAGCACGAAGCCACTGGAGCACCCGCTGGAGAGCCGCTGGAGAGCCGCCGGAGCGCCGAAGCCGGGCCGCTGCCGGAGCACCGCCGGAGCAACTGCTGGAGCGCCGAAGCCCCGAAGCCCCGAAGCCCCGAAGCCCGAAGCCGGGCCGCCGCCGCTGGAACACTGGAGCTCTGAACGCTCGCCACAGCTCCGAGGCCACCAGCTCCGCCATTAGGCCTCAGCACAGACGGAGACGGTGACGGGGGACACGACAAGAAAAGGTCGCATCCCCCGAAGGGAGAGACTAAAACCTTGTTTCTCCCACCCTCCCCCCCCCCCCCCCCCCCCCCACACCACACAACACAGCCTAATAAACCAAAATTCTAACTAAAAACAGACACAAAGGACGAAAAAAAAAGAATAAAACAGACGGACTGCAGGTGAGCCGCAGCTGCCACGCAGCGCCACCACTTCCGGAACTCCAGGTAGTGTTCTGGTAAATTCATATTCTGCTTGGATAACATAACCCAAAGAAATGAACATTGAATTCTCTAACGTTTAGTAACCTTTAACAATCCCCCCATCCCCATGTTCTCATTCCATTCCCCTCCCCTCCCCACCTGGACCCTCGCTATTAAACGGCTCGGACAATACTATGAACATTAATAACCCATTATCTGTTATTTGCACTTTATCAGTTTATTTATTCATGTGTGTATATATTTATATAATGATATATGGACACACTGATCTGTTTTGTAGTCAATGCCTACTATGTTCTGTTGTGCTGAAGCAAAGCAAGAATTTCATTGTCCTATCAGGGACACATGACAATAAACTCACTTGACTTGACTTGACCGATTTCTCCCCTCCCCCCCTCCTACATGTGTAAGTAGAGATTAAGTCATTACCCTCTCCCTACTGCTACATTTCTTCCACTGGCTTCACAATTTGTGGGTCAAGCTTTCTCATACGCTGATTTAATCTTCGGCCGTTTTTCTGAACATCTGCTTATCAAGCCCCCCCTCCCCTTGCCTGAGTCCACCTATCTCCTGCCACACTTTGTCGTGCCTATGTCAGTCTCCGCCCACATACACACGTCCCCCGAACCCCACATACCCCCTGCCACACACACACCCTCTCCCTCCCCAATTTTAGGTCTGCCTGGTGCTGCTCCTATTTATATCACTCTCCCATTAAATGTATTTCTTCCCGAGTATTTCAAATACCCTCTTCCAGATTGTTGTCCAGACCGCTGGTTTACAATATAATCATAATCATCCCCTGGGATTTCCGAACCATTAAGTTCTATTTAAAGTAGAATTTGCCCATGCTTAAAATCACATTGGTGTGTTAATATATAATAATGATTGTCTAAGTAATGACTTCATCTCTAATTACACATAACTGGTGGTAATTTTTTATTCTGAAAAAGTACTAAATCTAGGTAAACCAAACAGCTTTTAATACAGTGGATTGTTTTTATTGCTTCCACCAAGAAATAAAACAGGCTATTGCCAGACAGAGTGTATTATGAAGGAAAGATAGCCCTATGAATGAATATACCATTTTAGTGGCCCTTTAACTGCATTACCCACTACTGTTTCACTGTCCAATAAGCTGAAATCTAATTGGTAAGCTTCCCCCCTTAGAGATCCCAATAATCTTGTACACATTGTCTCAAATGTATTTTCCACGTTGCTGGAGAGAAGTCATTTTTCCAATTGTCAGTGCTCTGCTGTAGTGCAGACAGTTATTAAATCTCTGCTTTTTTCATCTCTCCTGACATCATTGTTCTCTGTCTTCAATGCCAAACACACACACACTCTCTCTCTCTCTCTCTCTCTCTCTCTCTCTCTCTCTCTCTCTCTCTCTCTCTCTCTCTCTCTCTCTCGTGCTTTCTCTCTCTCCCTATTAGTGAAATGAATGTGTAAACAAACATACATGGATTTTAAAGTTGTTTCAATTAATTCTTATCACCGTACTTTAGCAAGTTGATATATACAGTTGGCAAACTGCTCTTAAGCAGAAAATATAATTTTGTATTTTTGCAGTAGTTAATTTTAAAGCAGCGTGAACCACAGTGGTATTGGAAGGAGGTTATTAGCTAAAATAGTTTGCAACTATGTTCTTAATGGTATTATGTCCTTTAGAGAGAAGGGCAGAGCAGGCAAATGAAAGGAAGCTTGGCTGACGCGAGAAATTGAGACGTTAGTCAAAAACAAGAAGGATGCATGGGACAGGTATAGGCAGCTGGGATCAAGTGCATCCCTGCAGGAGTTTTGGGAACTACGGAGTAAACTAAAAAAGAAAATCAGAAGGGCAAAAAGGGGTCAGGCTATAGCTCTGTATAAAGGACAATCCCAAAAAATGTTATAAATACATAAGGGGGAAAAGGGTAACTAGAGCGAGTTGGACCTCTCAGGAATCAAAGCGGTCACCTCTGTGTGGAGCCACAGGATATGGGTATTTCTCCTCTGTATTTGAGAGCAGTCAAGGTTACTGTCGAAGAAGTAGTGAAGGTACTGTCGTGTTTGAAGGTAGACAAATCTCCGGGGCCTGATCTGATATATCCGAGGACATTGTGAGAAACTAGAGAGGAAATTGCAGGTGCCCTGGTTGAAATTTACAAGTCGTCCTTAAATACAGGAGAAGTGATGGAAGACTGGAGGGTGGCAAATGTTGTACCTCTTTTCAAGAAGGACTGTGGGGAAAAGTTTGGGAACTCTTGGCCGGTGAGCTTAACTTCTGTGGTTGGTAAGTTACTGGAGATTATTCTGAGGGATAGGATATACAGGCATTTGGATGGGCAAGGGCTGATTAGGGATAGTCAGCATGGTTTTGTACGTGGGAGGTTGTGCCTCACAAATCTGATTGATGATTTTGAAGACGTGACGAAAAAGGATGCTGAGGGCAGAGCTGTAGATGTTGTGTACATGGACTTCTGTAAGGCATTCGACAAGGTTCCACATTGTAGTCTGCTCTGGAAGGTTAGATCGCTTGGGACTGATGGAGAGATAGCTGAATGGATAGCAAATTGGCTCCATGGAAGGAAGCAGAGAGTAATGGTGGAAGGTTGCTTCTCAGACTGGATGCCTGTGACTAGTGGTGTGCCTCAGGGTATTGATGCTGTTTGTCATCTACATCAATGACTTGGATGAGAACATTCAGGGCAAGATTAGCAAGTTTGCTGATGATACAAAAGTTAGTGGTTTTGTAGATGGTTGTGAATGATTACAGCAGGACCTGGATCGATTGGCCAGGTGGGTGGAGGAATGGTTGGTGGAATTTAATACAAAGAAGTGTGAGGTGTTGCATTTTGGGACATCGAACAAGGGCACAGCAACTTGTAGGCCTCTGGGTAGTGTTGTAGAGCAGAGGGATCTATGAATACAGGTGCCTGGTTCCTTGAAGGTCGAGTCGCAGGTAGATAAGGTGGTCTAAATAAGGCACTTTGGCCTTCATCAGTCAGAGTATTGAGTACAGAAGTTGGGAGATCATGTTGTAGTTGTATAAGAAGTTGGTGAGACGGATTTAGAATATTGTGTTCAGTTCTGGGCACCATGTTATAGGAAAGATATTGTCAAGCTTGAAAGGGTTCAGAAAAATATTTACAAGGCTGTTTTTCCGGACTAGAGGATGTGAGCTACAGGGAGAGGTTGAGTAGGCTGGGTCCCTATTCCATGGAGGATGAGGGGAGATTTTATAGAGATATACAAAATCATGAGAGGAATAGATCGGGTAGATGCATAGAGTCTTTTATCCAGAGTAGGGGAATCGAGGGCAGAGGACATAGGTTCAAGGTGAAGGGGAAAAGATTTTATAGGAATCCGAGGGGTAACTTTTTCACACAAGGGGTGGTGGGTGAATGGAACAAGTTGCCAGAGGAGGTGGTTGAGGCTGGGACCATCCCATTATTTAAGAAACAGTCAGACAGGCACATGGATAGGATAGATTTGGAGGGATATGGGCCAAGCGCAGGCAAGTGGGCTAGTGTAGCTGGGATATTGTTGGACGGCCTGGGCGAGTTGGGTCGAAGGGCCTGTTTCCATACTGTATCAGTCTTTGACTATGACTCTAACCCTTGATTAATGGTCTGGATTTGCAAGGGGACTGTTGAAACAGCTGACATTTCCATGTGAGACTGCTGACAGCAGCTTTAGGATTTGCATGCACAAACACAAGGATTCAGGGACCCAAATGTGCTGTCAGCAATTCACTGTTATTTTACAAGAACATTAAAAAGGGAATCTCACAAAGACCCTGCACTAGATGGGGCTTGGGGCAAAAGAGTTTTGCCATTCATTTCAGTGAAGGGTGATGATAATGAAAACACTGCTTGTTTCAGATAATGAGCTATTTCAGCATTTTTATTACCAGTTTCCAGTATGCCTTCCATATTGCTTTAAACATTTCAGGTAATTGTTCTGTATTTTTATTTCCTTTCAGTTTTCATTTTCCTGTGCTATGTTCTTTTGTCATTTAAGTTATCTGGATTCTCCACCTACACGATTACAGGTGTTCTATTTTGTTCTTTTCACAATTCCCCTGTACTCTGTATTTTAAAATCTCTGTATTCCCCTTTCTGCCAAAAAGATATTGGCCTAAAATAATAATTATTTCCAACAATGTTGCTTACCTTGCTGAGAATTTCCAGTAATTTCTGCTTGATTAAGTCCCAACTCTTCTTTCCATTACCTATGCATTTTATCATTTCAAATCAAACTAAAATTCCTTTGCTATCTGGTGAAGAAGGTGCTTCTTTCTTCTTAATGTCATTTCCTTTCAGTATGTTATTATAGTTTTGCAAAATGTTCCTTTTAACCAAATCTATTGGTATAAGTATTGGACGACTGGAGGCAGCCTATCAATGCCTCTACTTAGAAGATTGCAGAAATGTCAGAGAGGACTCTCTTGAACTTCTACAGTTGTACAGTAGAGAGCATATTGACTGGTTGCATCACAGCTGGTTCAGCAACTGGGCGCCTAGGGGTGAAGAAGGTTGCAAAAAATGGTGAACACTGCGCAGTCCATTATGGTACTGACCTCCCCACCACCGAAGGGATCTACATGAATCGCTGCCTTAAAAAAGCAGTCAACGTCACTAGAGATCCTACTCCACCCTTGCCACATACTCATTTCACTTCTGTCATCGGGAAGATGGTACAAGAACATGAAAACTGTAACATCCCAGCAGCTTCTACCCTACAACTATCAGGCTATTAAACACTACCACCTCAAACTAAGCTCTGAACTACATAGGCCTGGGGGCATTGTTTTCGTCTTTGCACTATTATTACTTGTTTGCTTGTTACACACACACACACACACACACAACCTACATTGATGATTTGGATGAGAATGTACAAGATGTGCTTAGTAAGTTTGCAGATGACAATAAAATAGGTTGAGTCATAGGGAGTGAAGATGATTATCAATAACCATATAACCATATAACAATTACAGCACGGAAACAGGAGTCCGTGCCGATTTGTTTTCCCCTAGTCTCTACTGCTCCATTCCCTCCATACCCTCCATTCCCTTCACGTCCATATACTATCCACTTTACTTTTAAAATGTTGATCCTGCCTCACCACTTCTGCTGCAATTCGACACAGCCACAAGTAAAGAAGTTCCCTCATGTAACCCCAAAAACTTCTGTCCCTTAATTCTCAGTCATGCCCTCTTGTTTGAATCTTCCCTATAATGGAAGAAAACGTGTCTATCCTTTCAACTTTTGGAAAGAATAAAGGACCTCTTGTAAACCATGTAACAGAGTTGCTGGAACCCTGGAAACATTCACATTTTGTTGAACATCCTCCTATAACTAGGCGAAAATTGTACACCATGGAATCCCAATGTACAATTTTAACATTACTTCCCCTACTCCTCTATTCAATGAGTATATTGCGATTCAGGAAGCACAGTTATCTAGATCCCTCTGTTCCACAGTCAGTCCTTCCAAGATGTAGCTCTTCACACATAACAGCATTAATTCCATCGAACAGGGAGACAAACAGCCTACCACATTACCTACTCCTGGCCACGTGGATAGAACCTTCTTAACCAACCTTCCATGGGGC
The DNA here is from genome assembly GCA_035221665.1 of Okamejei kenojei. Classification (NCBI taxonomy): domain Eukaryota; kingdom Metazoa; phylum Chordata; class Chondrichthyes; order Rajiformes; family Rajidae; genus Okamejei; species Okamejei kenojei. Next base: position 115,422,731 of record CM069132.1, on the reverse strand, counting down.
AACCTTGTCAAAGGCCTTAGGTTACCGCTTCAAAAATTCAAGGAATGACCTTCCAGGCACAAATCCATGTTGACTGTTCCTGATCAGAATCCAATGCTTATATATTTTATCTCTAAGTATCCTTTCCATTAATTTGCTACCACTGACGTCAAACCTTAGTGCTAGGTTTATTCTTTGATCGGCAGTATACTGACATTTGAAACTAAGCTCCTGCTATGAGGGAAGGGAGGGGAGGGATCTTGACTGTATTTCAGATCATTTTGGAAGTCAAACCCATGGCAGGAAGTGAACAGAAGGGTCCTGCAGAAGATGCAAATATTACAGGTACGTATTTGGCATGTCAGCTTTCATCACTCAGGGAATTGAGTATCAATGTTGGGACGATGCTTTTCTTCACATTGGAGTATTGAGTTCAGTTTTAGTAACCCTGCAATAACCAAGGAATCAACAAAAATGGATTAAGCTGGAGAAGAATGCAGAGATGATTTACAGGAATATTGCCAGGACTCGAGGGCCTGAACTAAAGGGGCAGGCAAGGACTTTATTGTGTCTGAAGAATTTATGAAGAATTTATGAGTCTGAGGAAGGGTCTCAACCTGAAAGGTCACCTCTCCATGTTCCTTGGAGGTACTGCCTGACCTGATGAGTTACTCCAGCACTTTGTGTCTTTAAGGACTTTATTGCTTGGACCACAGGAGAGTGAGGGTAATCTTACAGAGGTTTATAAAATCATGAGGGACAGAGGTAGAGGGTGAATGCATGTTGCCTTTTTTCCAGGGTCGGGAATCAAGGGCAGAGGTTTACGGTGTGAGGGCATAGATTTAATAGGACTCTGAGGGGCAAGTCATTCATACAGAGGGTGATAGTTATATGCAACGAGCTTCCTGAAGAAATACTTGAGATTGGTACAATAACAACATATAAAAGTAATTTGGACAGATACATGGATAGGAATAGTTTAGATGGATGTGAGCCAAATGTGAGAAAATGGGAAAAGCTCAGTTGGGACTTCTTTGTGAGCATGGATGAGTTGGGCCAAAGGATCTGTTTCCATGCCATATGACCTCATGCCATGGGAGTTGGGGGAAACTTTTTCCAATCTCTTACCTTGTTGGACATGCAATTTTTTTCCGTATCATATCTCCGTCCGCACTGCGGCCTAACATCGAGGTGTTTGCGGCCTTTGCTGGAGACTTACTTCGAGAGCTCCATCGCGGGAGTCTGTGGACTTACCTTCGCGGAGCCAGAGATCCCTTTGCCAAGGATCGACCTCTGAGCTCTACCGCGAGTGCCTGCAGACTTTATCAGCATGGAGCTCACTGTCTCTGGTTAGAGACCGACTTTGGGAACTCCAAGCCACAGGACCTTCGATGCCCCAATGCGGGGGCTTCAACCGCCGGCTGCAGGTGCTATGTTTGCCCCGACTGTGGAAGGTTCGACTGCCCTGCCCATGGGAGAATAAAGAGGAAGAAAATTGGAATTTATTGCCTTCCATCACAGTGAGGAATGTGGGGAATCCGCTGTGGTGGATGTTTATGTTTATGTTAACTTTTATGTAGTTGTGTGTCTTGTTCCTTTTATTTAGTATGGCTGTATGGTAATTCGAATTTCACTGTACCTTAATTAGTAAATGTGACAATAAACTGACCTGGAAATCTTGAAACCTTGACTAATATAACTTGTTGTAAGACATTTATTCCAAGGCATATCTGGCAGTTAGCTTCATGTTTACTGGTTTTGGGCATTCTCAGAAAGTCATTAAAAAAGCACAAACCAAAAGAGAACTCACATAAAACCCAGAAATAATAAAGTTGAATTTTAATTGATGATTAAACTTTTTAGACAGAGGGAAAATAAAGATTGGAAAACACAAATGAGAAGAAGGGCAAAGATGAAATACCAGAAGCAAGCATCTTTCAAAAACAGAAATGCTTCCATTTTAAGAAGCACAGATTTATGAAATAAATGTTTGGTGGATTGACAATCAATGTGAAATACTATTGAAAGGATTGTTACTGGCTGTAATTATTGCTTTGCACATCAGTATAAAAACTCTCTTTCTTCTTGCAAATTTTTTTTACAGAGAAAATAGTTTGTAACTGCAGAAACCCCCTGAAGAGTCAGTTTTGCAATTTCAATCTGGTAAATCGTTCATTGAGACCAATATTAACTGTAGTTCTGGATTCCGGCTCAGTCTGCGTGGATTTCCCAAGTGTTTTGGCAGGCGAATCTATCAATAAATATTGTTGCCTCACGGCTGCTTTTTTTGAGTGACTTTTTAAAAAGCTTTCTTTAAAAAAGTGTATTGGAATGTTTTTTCGAAAAATTGAAAAAATTGTGTTTGAATTTTAGCTTAGTTGGAAACCATGCTACACACATGGCAAACACAGATGAAGCCAACTTGTTAACTCCACACAGAGGAGAACCACAAGTGAACAACACTGAGGCCTTTTGGAACATAAACATGCAATTGAGAGGACAATTAGAGGCCTAGCTCATAGGGACTATAAGGTTCTATAGTTCAATGGCTATTTATTGTCACATGTACAGTGAAATTCTTTGTTCGCATACAGTTCAGTAAAGTATTGCATAAAGTAAGTACAATCCACGATTAGTGCAAAGTGCATGGAAATAGTCCATTGAGACCGCATGTGAGAGTCACCAGTTTTGGCACCATTTTCAAAGTTCTGCAAGCTGCGTCTGCTTGAATAGTGCACGATCCAGGCAACCCCCAGGCTGCTGCAGAGCCTCCAGCCGTCACATATCACATCTGGGATTGGAACAGATACTGAGGAGGAATTTCTTTAGTCAGAGGGTGGTGAATCTGTGGAATTCTTTGCCGCAGAAGGCCTCAAGGCAAAGTCAGTGGATATATTTGAGGCAGAGATAGATAGGTCCATGATTAGTATGTGTGTCAGAGGTTATGTGGAGAAGGCAGCAAAATGGGGTTAAAAGGGAGAGGTAGATTGAATGGCGGAGTAGACTTGATGGGCTGAATGGCCTAATTCTACTCCTATTGCTTATAATATTATGAGCTTGGCTGAATACTCCCCAAGCATGCACAGTGTACCTGTCATGCCTGCCAGTGTATTGCACAAATTTGTGCTTGCTGCTCCAGAAAAGTCTTGTATCCATGGCCCTTAAGATGCAGCAACTTTTTCCAACTGAGCAGCATTGGGACTAAATATCCTTTCACACAAACTCTGTTCTTGTTTGTTTGCAATCTGCATGTGTAGGAGGACATTTTGTGTTATACCTCTACCCTGAATTTGGTTTAACCTGGAGCTCAGCTCAGATAGGAACAGACACAGAATAAAACATCACGTAAATCAGTGGTGAATTTCTCAAACTCGGTTTATTGAAGACCTTAACAGTACCTACTGCAGAAGGGCCGCTGTGGGGGGGGGGGGGGGTTCAGTGGAGGCCCAGTGGAGGCCCTGGTCCCATCACTCACCCTTCTCCCCCACCCACCCTCTGTGACAATGGCTGTCCCGTCTATCCGTCCCCCTGGGTCCTTCTCCTCCGCCACCGTCATTGCGGTTACTCACCCTCACGGCCTTCATGGATGAGGTCTTCTCCACCAGCTCATCGAAACTAGTGGTGCCCACCGTGACAAACTTTGACTCCATCACCCCCCTCCCATGGCCCGGCGGTGGCAGAGAGCAGACAGGCAGGTACACGGGTGGGCAGGGCGGGGATGGGCCGAGCAGCGATAGCAATGGGCGGAGGGAGGACAGGACGGGGACAGGCCGAGTGGCGGCAGAGGGAGGGAGGGAGGGTCGGATTGCAGGGTGGCCGAGCAGTTTGCGTGGAGTTTAAGTAACACACACACACGCTGCAAACTGGTCCTATCGTGAAGTCAACGGGATCTAAACCACAGCTCACAATGAATGACCTGTGGAGGAAGGAACTGCAGATGCTGCTTTTTACGGATGGAAGGAGGGAGGGAGTGACTGAGGGTAGGGGAAAGGAGAGGGAGGGATTGGGGGAGGGGAGGAGGATGGGAAAGATCCTGGGGAGGTGAGGACGGGATAGTGGGGGGCGTAGTGTGGGTGAGAGGAAAGGGGTAGTGAGGGGAAGGGGGAAAGTGGAGGAGGTGAGGAGGAGGAGGAATAGGTGGAGGGGGAAGGGGGGAGTGGGCGAGGTAGGCAGTGGGGATTAGAGGGAGAGGAGGGCAGTGGGGAAGGTCAGGAGGATAGTGGGTTGGATATGGGAGCTGAGGAGTGGGGGTTAGAAGGATAGGAGGGGGTGGAAGATTAGGGGGGAGAGGAGTTATGGAGGGAGGGAGGGAGTGCTGGGGGATGAGGGGATATGAGCCGTGCCTGCACAGTTGGGGACTGCATGAGTGGCGCAATATTGCGTTGGGGGGACGGGCCGCATTGGGGGAACGGATGAGTGGTGGAATATTGCATTGGGGAACGGGTTGTGTTGAGGGACCAGGCCTCCCATGTGACAGGGATCCCACTTAGTCAGGTATCTAATGAATGGGCACAACAAAATACACTATTTCCTGAGCAGGTTTATTATCCTCGGCTTAGTTTACAATGTTTATTTTAACTGTGCTGTGGAACGAAACACCATGTTAAATCTATTTATTGCCTCACTAACATCCTTAGGCTTGCTATGGTGCCCATTTTTCCCATCACGCTACTCCAGTGTGTAAGATCTTGGGTTAAACAGATTATAAACTACTCATCTTCATTATAATTCTCAAACTTTCTGACAGCAGCATGTTACCCTTGCAAACCCAATTAACTTTCTTATTGGATTCACTAAAGTTGAAATTTCAGTGGGTGCGTTGTGGGTATGAAGGTGCAGCTTAGAGTGACTGACTGAAGACTAGATATTCCCCTGCAGCATATCCTCAGAGATGGGTTGATGGATTGTGAGACATGAAGGACATACACTCAACTGTCATTATCAGAGATTATCATTGTGCATTTTATTGGTACTAACTTGCGAATGAGTGCGCTTTACACGCGAGGCAGCTGAGCAAGATAAGAGTTCTGTCACTCGGTAGCATATCCCAACTCAGATAGCCATGCATTCTGCCTTCTCGGATTCTGTACTCTCGCAGATGTTAGCTAGCTAATGGCTGGAGGCCATATCCTGATATTTTCCTTTCCTTGCTCTATTATATTTTTTGACAGGCCAGAAGCACAGACTTATGAACAAGAGGAATGGTGTTCAGCTACTTGTTAATGGTAACTACCGAAAAGTGGTGTGCCATTGCAGAAGAATGTTTGCATGGCCTGATGGAAATTGAAGAAGTGCATTGACAGAAAGAGACAGTGTATTGGCAAGACAAGGTTGTGCGAGGAATGATGCATTGCAGTAGACTTAACGGCAGTGATTTATCAATAAGGAAATGAATAATTCAGTTTTTAGTTTCAAATTCAGATTAGTTTATTGTCATATACATCAGGATGCAATCAAATCATTTGTTCACATGAACCCCATAGAATAAACTGTCGCATTGGCCTTCCTCACTTTTCTCTCTTCTATCTTCTGGGACGAGATTGTGATGGAGAGAGTCAAATGGGCGTGCATATCTCTGAGTATCTGTCCTAGTCCCAGCGTGTTGGTGTATTCATAAAGAATGTCCATCCATGCCTTTGCCTCCTTAGAAGATTGATGAGATTCAGAATGTCAATGAATACTCTCATGAACTTTAACAGAAGTATAGTAGAGAGGAGATTGACTATTAGAGATCAGAGATGATGAGATCAGAGTGCTGACATGGATAGAGAAATGGTTGGCAGACAGGAAAAACAGTAGGGATTAACGGGTCCCTTTCAGAATGGCAGGCAGTGACCAGTGGGGTACCGCAAGTCTCGGTGCTGGGACCGCAGCTATTTATAATATACATCAATGATTTGGATGAAGGGATTCAAAGTAACATTAGCAAATTTGCAGATTACACAAAGCTGGGTGGTAGTGTGAACTGTGAGGAGGATGCAATGAGAGTGCAGGGTGACTTGGACAGGTTGGGGGAGTGTGCAGATGCATGGCAGATGAGGTTTAATGCGGATAAATGTGAGATTATCTGCTTTGGTAGCAAAATCAGGATGGCAGATTACTATCTAAATGGCATCAAGTTGGGAAAAGGGGAAGTACAACGGGATCTGGGGGTCCTTGTACATAGAAACATAGAAACATAGAAATTAGGTGCAGGAGCAGGCCATTCGGCCCTTCGAGCCTGCACCGCCATTCAATATGATCATGGCTGATCATCCAACTCAGTATCCCGTACCTGCCTTCTCTCCATACCCCCTGATCCCTTCAGCCACAAGGGCCACATCCAACTCCCTCTTAAATATGGCCAACGAACTGGCCTCAACTACCTTATGTGCAGAGAATTCCACAGATTCACCACTCTGTGTGAAAAACGATTTTTTCATCTCAGTCCTAAAAGACTTCCCCCTTATCCTTAAACTTTGACCCCTTGTCCTGGACTTCCCCAACATCGGGAACAATCTTCCTGCATCTAGCCTGTCCAACCTTTTAAGAATTTTGTAAGTCTTTATGAGATCCCCCCACAATCTTCTAAATTCCAGCGAGTACAAGCCGAGTCTATCCAGTCTTTCTTCATATGGAAGTCCTGCCATCCCAGGAATCAGTCTGGTATCAGTCTATGAAAGTAAGCATGCAGGTACAGCAGGAAGTGAAGAAAGTGAATGGCACTTTATAACAAGAGGAATCGAATATAGGAGCAAAGAGGTCCTTCTGCAGTTGTACAGAGCTCTAGTGAGACCACACCTGGAGTATTGTGTACAGTTTTGGTCACCTAATTTGAGGAAGGACATTCTTGCTATTGAGCGAATGCAGCGTAGGTTTACAAAGTTAATTCCCGGGATGGCGGGACTGTCATATGCTGAGAGAATGGAGCAGCTGGGCTTGTACATTCTGAAGTTTAGAAGGATGAGAGGATATCTCATTGAAACATATAAGATTGTTAAGGGTTTGGACTCGCTGGAGGCAAGAAACATGTTCCCGATGTTGGGGGAGTCCAGAACCAGGGAAACAGTTTAAGAATAAGGAGTAAGCCATTTAGAATGGAGACAAGGAAACACTTTTTCTCACAGACAGTGGTGAGTCTGTGGAATTCTCTGCCTCAGAGGGCGGTGGAGGCAGGTTCTCTGGATGCTTTGAAGAGAGAGCTAGATAGGGCTCTTAAAAATAACAGAGTCAGGGGATATGGGGAGAAGGCAGGAACGGGGTACTGATTGTGGATGATCAGCCATGATCACATTGAATGGCGGTGCTGGCTCGAAGGGACGAATGGCCTACTCCTGCACCTATTGTCTATTGTCTATTGTCTATTGATTAGTAGCATCACGGCCTGGTTCGACAACTACAATGCCGAGGAATGAAGAAGATTGCAAAAAGTGATGACACTGCCCATTCTATCATGGGTACTACCTTCCCACCATCGAAGGGATCTACAGGAGATGCTGCCTCAAAGTGGCAGCAAGCATCGCCAGAGACCCACACCACCCTGGCCACACACCCATTTCACTTCTGCCATCGGGAAGAAGGTCTAGGAGTCTGAAAACTGTAACGTCCAGGTTCAAGAGCAGCTTCAACCGTATAATGGTCATGCTATTAAATGCTGTAACCCCTAACTAGTTGCCCTGGCAGCAGCGGCTCGCCTGCAGTCCGTCTGTTTTTCTTTTTATTTGTTGTTTTCTTGTCTTGTTTTTAGCGTTAGTTTGAGTTATTATGTAGTGTATGTGTGTGGGAAGGGTGGGAGAAACGAGTCTCTTCCTTTTGGGGGGACGCGACTTTTCTTGCCGTGTCCCCCGTCTCCGGCTCCGTCTGCGCTGAGGCCTATCGTGGAGCTGGCGGCCTCCAATTTTAACTGCGACCGATCCGAGGCTCCGGAGGCAGAGCCAGCCTGGACTTACCAGCGCGGGGCTGGCCGACTTCGGGGCTGCGGCGGGGTCAGGCTTTCGTGGCCCCAACTCGCTGTGGCGGCTTTCAGTGGCGGTGGTGGCGGCAGTGACTTCGTGGCCCGGCCGCGGGCCCAGTGGACGACATCGTCGGGAGATCGCAGGTCACGGGTTGGTGACCTGTTTTTTTCCGGAGCTCCTTGCGGCAACAGCTGCGTCCGCTGGATCGGAGGGGGGCGGCAGCTTCGGCAGCTTCGTCGCCCCGGGCCGCGGAGTTTAGAACGGCCCATTCACGAGCGCGGGCTTCACCGAGGGGACTTATTTACATCACCCGGTGCGGTCACAACATCGGAGGCCCGGGTCGCCTCAGCGCAGAGGAAGAGGAAGAGGAAGAAGGGAAGAGACAAAGACAAGATTTTTGCCTTCCACCACAGTGAGGAGGTGTCTGGTGAACTCACTGTGGTGGATGTTAAATATGTGTTTATTGTGTGTTTTTGTTATTTACTATATGTATGACTGCAGGCAACAAAATTTCATTCAGACCGCAAGGTCTGAATGACAATAAAGTTTTCCAAGTTTCCAAGTTCCAAGTAACTAAGCTCCGAACTGCATAGACTTGGGGCATTTTTTTTTTGTCTTTGCACTATTATTGATTGTTTGTTTATATATATATAAGAGGTTCTTGCATGCACACTTACTCTTAACTCTACCTCATTTGAGGTGATTGCACTTTAATATTGTTTTGTAATTTGGATTTTGCACTACAATTGTGCACCATTTTGCAGTATTGCATTTGTATTTATTCTTGTATTTATCATAGAGTAAATGCAAATATACTGCTTTATGAGCTTCATGTGAGCAAGGAATTTCATTGCAGTCTGGAAGAATAGCCTCATATTCTGTTTGGGTAGCTTACAACCAATTAGTATAAATATTGAATTCTCCAATTTTAGGTAACTAAAACTTCCACCACCTTTTTGCCTGCCCCTTTCTCCCCCCCCTCCACCCCCCCTCCAGTGTGCCCCACCTGAATTTGCACCTATATCTCTCCTCCCCCTCACCATCCACCTACAGTCCTTCCTGTAGCTTTACAATTTGCAACTCTTCAATCTTTATCTCCTGATTTTCATCTCCGGCCTTTGTCCTGCCAAATGCCTATCAACCGCCACCCCCTCCACACCCCCTGACACCTCACCTATATTCCACTCAATCACTTTGCCAGAATTTGGGCCTGCCCCACCTCTCTTCCAGCTTTCTCCTCCCTCCACCATCCCTCCGCCTCCCCCCTCCCCACTCCTCCGCCCCCCCTCCCCTCCCCCTATCCTCCACAACCCCAGATCAGAAGAAGGGTCCCGACATGATACATACACCTATCCATGTTCTCCAGAGATGCTGCCTGGCCAGCATTTTGTGTCATTCTTAGTAAACCACATCTGCATGTCCTTGTTTCCTTCAGTTATAAAATGAAACACAAAAGCAAAACATTAATCCTTTCTTAAAACCACCAGGCAGAAGAAATAAAACAACTCAGAACTCTGAGGAGGGGAATAATGCAGCCAAATACTGTATATTTCGAATGTTTATCACAACTTGTTCAATATACACTCATGAAAGTATTTTGCATATACATTAGCACACACAATGACATTCATGGAGCTTGGCTTGCTGCTATATTGCCACAGCAATATTAGTATTCATTGCATAATGTATAACAACATGGAATAACAATAATAGCATTTCATTTGTGTAATCCAATGTTCTTCCAGACATCCTCTGGTCAGAATGCATCCACAAAAAAATTCATTTTATTTATCATTACTTTTTTTTTGTCTTCCTGTAGCTTCCACACATATTAATGCTTTCATTAATTTATGTTCTGTTGTCATCTCCCTTTTGTCCATGCTGGCAGTTAGTTTCTCCCCATGACCTAGAAATAGTTCTTCGTGATGTGCAGACATTGTCCTGACCACTATTTTACTTTAGGCATTTATCCATTTGAAATAAATATTATTTTTGTTAATCAGCAGGGGGAGAAAAGTCACAAAATCTAGGAATTTAGATTCGATATCTATCTATCTATATACTATTAAAACTCTGTGTGTGTGTGTGTCTCCCGACCGACCGGGTGTGCGTCAGATTTGCCCTTTGATTTCTTGGTTCGCCAAAACCACACTTTCAAACCCCGAGATATTTTCCATTTTGGCACACATTACACTTTTAGGTTCACCCATTCACTCCTCATTACATTTAGACATTTTTATGTACACTTTTTAACATAAAATCCTTCACCCCCGCCCCCCCCCCCCCCAAACACACTCACTCATTTTGTGGCCTCCTGCTGACCAGCCACTATAACGGCAGCTGCTGCAGCACTCACTCATTTTGTGGCCTCCTGCTGGCCAGACACCATAACGACAGCTGCTGCAGCTCGCTTTCCTCCAAAAACGCCGCCATATTTTTTCCCTGTGGCCGATTTTCGCGACTGAAGCACGTTCGGGGACCAAACCCAACGGTTCGGCACTTGGTCTAGTATACTTTTAAAACTTTGTGTGTATGTGTGTCTGCCGACCGACTGGGTATGTGTCTTGTGGGTGTATGTCACATTCCATTTTTTTTAGATAAGATCTTTGACCTTTGATTCCATGGTCCACGAAAACCCGACACTCAAACGCCGCGATTTTTTCCATTTTGCTAAATTATGCTCAGCATTTACGCTTTACATTCACTAAGCACTCCACAGATTACATGTAGGAAGACATTTTATGTACAAAATTTTTAATAAAATCCTTCCCCCACCCCCCCAAATAGAGGGTTTTTCAAGTTTAAAAAAAATCAAACTGCTCTCACCCTATAGATGTTGGTGAACGTTCCATGAACGTGTGAGTCACAATGCCCAAACTGCTCACAATGTCCAATCAGAAAATGGCATTCATTTCCATCTGCCTTTCCCCCACCCCTCTGGGTTGGCTCCCGGGCTTCCACCACTTCCCCCCTCCCCTCCCCTCCCTTATCTCACTTCCAAGAAGAGGACCACTCCCCCCTACACCTCTCCCCCTTCCTAATAGCACTCTTCCACTTTTTCTAAGAGAACTATACACCCCTGAGCCCTCCCCATCTCCTCCCCAACCTTCTCTCTCCCCCCGTCCTGAGCCCATCCCCCTACCTCTCCCTCCCACAGCTCTCTACCCCCCCTCCCCCCACTCTTCCCCCCCCAGACACTATCCCCCATCCCACCACGGAGAGAGCCCCTCACTCTTCCCTCACTCTCTCCCCCTAGACAGAGTAAAAGAAAGCCCATGCATACTTCCCCTCTCTCCCTCCCTCCACACTTATCCCCCCTCTCCCCTTCCCCCTCTCCCCTTCCCCCTCTCCCATCTCCTCCCTCCTCCCATCCACCCCCCATCCTTTTTCCCCAAACCCCAGAACGAATTTCTCACCCACGCCACCCTCACGAAAAAGGACCCCTCCCGAACACCGCTCCTCACCCACTCTCAACCCCCCCGTCCACCCCCTCTCCTCCCCCTCCCTTCCCCTTCTCTCTCTCTCCCCACTCCACCTCCTTCTCTCCTCAGACACCCTCTCCCTCCTCCCCTCCCACCCCTCTCTAAAGAGAGATAAAAAGAGACTCCCCCTCCCCAAAAAATGGCACCTTTCACCCCCATCTCCCCCTCACGAAAGATACCCCTTCCCCTCTCTTGCAAGCACTCCAAAATGCTACCCCGACTTTCTATCCACACCTCTCCCACATCCACCCCTTTTAACCTAGACACTAGAGGAAACTCCCTCCTTACGAGAGCCCCGAAGAGCGAAAAAGAAGAGAAGCAAAGACGAAAGAGAGCTGTCTCCACACCTCTCTATATTCTCTCTCCCAGCTCAAGACTCTCATCGAGGACTTCTCCTTCCCCTCTTCTCCCTACACTCATCACATAAAGGAGTAACCTCCCTCCCAGGTACAAGGACTAGAGATAAAAGGACATCTCCTCTCGGCACCAATTAGAGGAAAAAGAAACTCCCCCCTTCCCCCTTCCCCTTCTCCCCTCCCTTCCCTCACTGCTCTCCAAACCCCTCACCCACCCTCCCCCTCCACCCTCACAATTCTTTCCCCCTCCCCACTCACCCCCTTCCCCCTCCCCACTCTTCCCCCTTCCCCCACCCCTCTCTCCAGGACCCGAAAAACTCAGAAAGAGACTTTCCCTCCCCTCCCACCCCACGTCCCCCACACCTCCTCCAACCAACTCCCCCCACCCTCTCTCCTCCTCCTTCTACCCTCCCCCCTCCATCTCCCTCTCCTCACCCCTCTCTCGTCTCCCCCCTCCTCCTCTCACCGAAACACATCCCCCCTCATCCTCCCCAAACCCCTCCCTTCTCCTCTCCCCCACTCCCCCTTCCTCTCCCCCCCGCCCCTTCCCCTACGCCCCCATTTGTCCCTCTTCACCAACCCTACCCTCTCCCCCTTACCCCACTCTTCAATTTCTCCTTTTTCCCCCCCTTCCGCTCCCCACCCCTCTCTCTCCCCACCTCTCTTCCCCACCCTCCTCCCTCCAAATCTCCCCACCCCTTTCCCCTACCCTTCCCTACCCCTATCCCCCTCCCTCCATACTCTTCCCCCTCTCTCCCCTTCCCCCTCTCCCTCCACCCTCCCTCCCTCTCTCCCCTTCCCCCACCCCTCTCTCACCACCTCCCCCAAACCCACTCTCACCCCCTCCCCCACCCCACTCTCCACCTCCCCTTCCCCTCTCTCATCTCCCTCTCTCCTCACCCTCACCCTCCTCCCCTCCCACCACCTCTCTCCCCCTCCCCACCCCTCTTCACCTCCTCCCATCGACCCCCTTCCCCTCTCTCTTGCACCTCTCCCTGCTACCCCTCTCACCCTCAATCCCCACTCTTCCCCTCTCCCTTCCCTCCCCACCTCCCTCCCCTCTCTCCCCCTCTCTCTCCCCCTCTTTATCCCCTCCTCTCTCCATCTCCTCTCTCTCCCCCTCCACTCTCCTCTCCACCTCTCCCGTCCCCTCCATCCTCCCTTTCCTCCCCTCTTCTCCCCACCCCTCTCCTCTCACCTCCCCCTCTTACGCCCCCTCTCCCCTCCCCCTTCCCCCACCCATCTCTACCTCCCTCACCCCTCTACCACCCACTTCCCCAACCCCTCTCCTCCTTTACCTCCCCACTCTCTCCCCATTCTCCCTCTTCACACCTCCCCAACTCTCTCCCCATCTCCCTCTCCCCCACCTCGCCACCCTCCTCCCCTCTACTCCCTCTCCCTCTGTCTCTTGCCCTTCTTTCTCTGCCCCTCTCTCTCTGTCTCTCCCCACTCTCTCTCTGCCCCCCCCCCCCCCCCCCTCTAGACGCGCCTGCAAGTTGAGGGCTATGCGTCAGTGGATAGGGCAGTGGATGGGGTAAAAGGAGCAAATGAATAATATTAATATAATATCAAGGGGGGTAGTTAGCGTGTGTGCGGGGTGGTAGTTAGTGTGTGTGACGCGACATGCTGCCCCCCCACCCCAACCGCACGTTGGGGGAACAGACCCAACGGGTCTGCACTTGGTCTAGTATATATTAAATCTGGAATAAAAATCTTGCGTGCATAATATTGACCAAACAAACCACTCAATTTTCGAAACTCAAACGTTTTTCTTCAGGATAGGAAAAATAGGTGTCCTTACCCAGTGTTGCCTCTGTATGATTTCATTCCCAGAGCCATATGGTTGACCATTAACTGCCTTCTGAGATGGTCTAGAAAACCATTCAGTTATCTCTGATTTCGGAGTAGTTCTAGGAGTCAGAGAAGAGTAGCGCATGCTTTTAGGTGACACCCAGATCATGTGTGAACAAAGAAAATTGCAACATTGGTATCTATTTGACAAGGTAGAAAATTGTACAGATATATCATGTTCATAAAAATAAGGAGTCAATTTCTGTCCTTTCAATACTTGCTATCCCTTTGGTGATTCTTTCCCACCTGCGAAAATATTCTCCATGGTACTCAATTATCAATTGTGACGTGAGTCTTCAGTTATAAATTGTGAATTCACCTGCCATTGCTGTCTTTCCATGTGTCCCATTATATCCCACAATTTGCCATTTATATCAAGTGATATTTAGCTTGTTAAATGGGATTCTACTGCAGTGGCTATTCTGTTATGCATTGTTTTCAGATCTCCTTAACACAGTGTGCAGCCAGAAATCATGCCAATTTAAATTTCATATTCCTGAAAATATTCTCAAATAGGATAAGAGAACCCACATCTTGGGGAGGTAGTGGATTTAGGAAAAATGTGTATCAGTAAATTGTTAAATAAATTAAAATATGGATAGAAGAGAAAATGCAAAAAGATCAAATTGCGCATTTATCAATGCTTTGTGTGTAATGTACAGGAATCTCAGGGGATTTGGGGTGATTGACTAAAGTAGAAAACCACAGCAATAACAATCAGCAACTGAAACATTGCTACAGTTAAGTGAGAATGCACAATTAAATATATCAATATGTCAAATTTTAAGGAGTGATATAGTGGTGGCAAAACACATACCTCCAAAATCAGGGATAGTTTCTTCCCAGCTGTTATCAAGCAACTGAACTGTCCTCTCACCAACTAGAGAGTGGTCCTGATCTCAATTTAACTCATTGGAGACGTCTGTCTTCTTTAATCAGTCTTTACTGGCCTTTATCTTGCACTAAATGTTATAACCTTTATCCTGTATCTGTACACAGTGAACAGCTTGATTATAATCATATATCGTCCTTCAACTGTGTGGATAGCAGGCAACAAAGACGTTTTTCACTGTACCTCGGCACACGTGACAATAATAAACTAAACTAGGAACTCATTAATGATAGGTCATATAATTCTACAAGAGCAAACAGTAGTTAAAATGTGAGCTCATCTAAAATGAGGATGGTTTTCTTAAGCCAGATGGTGGTGAATCTGTTGAATTCATTACCACAGATAGCTGTGGAGACCAAGACATTGGGTATTTTCAAAGCGGAGATTACAGGTTCTTGATTAGTAAGGGTGTCAAAGGTTACGGGGAGAGGGCTGGAGAATGGGGTTGAGTGAGAAAAATAGATCAGCCATGATCAAATGGTGCAGTAGACTCGATGGGGCGAATGGCCTAATTCCTCTCCTATGTTATGGTCCTATGGACTAAAATAAAATTTGTTGGATTGTGGTGCGAAATGACAAGTGAGTGGTCACATTATTAAGTATTCAGAAATGGAGAAATCCAGTATGGAGAAATTCAGAGTCCAGCAGAGGAGGACAAGGGGCTTAATTAGGAAAGGGAAAATAGATTATGAAAGAAAACTGGCAGGGAACATAAAAACTGACTGCAAAAGTTTGTATAGATATGTGAAGAGAAAGAGATTAGTTAAAACAAATGTAGGTCCATGCAGTCAGAAACAGGTGAATTGATCATGGGGAACAAGGACATGGCAGACCAATTGAATAACTACTTTGGTTCTGTCTTCACTAAGGAAGACATAAATAATCTGCCGGAAATAGCAGGGGACCGGGGGTCAAATAAGGTGGAGGAACTGAGTGAAATCCAGGTTAGCCGCGAAGTGGGTGTTGGGTAAATTGAATGGATTAAAGGCCGATAAATCCCCAGGGCCAGATAGTCTGCATCCCAGAGTACTCAAGGAAGTAGCCACAGAAATAGTGGATGCATTAGTGATAATTTTTCAAAACTCCTTAGATTCTGGAGTAGTTCCTGAGGATTGGAGGTTAGCTAATGTAACCCCACTTTTTTAAAAAAGGAGGGAGAGAGAAAACGGGGAATTACAGACCAGTTGTCTAACATCGGTAGTGGGGAAGCTGCTAGAGTCAGTTATTAAAGATGGGATAGCAGTACATTTGGAAAGTGGTGAAATCATTAGACAAAGTCAGCATGGATTTACGAAAGGTAAATCATGTCTGACGATTCTTATAGAATTTTTCGAGGATGTAACTAGCAGAGTGGATAAGGGAGAACCAGTGGATGTGTTATATCTAGACTTTCAGAAGGCTTTTGACAAGGTCTCACATAAAATATTAATATACAAACTTAAAGCACATGGTATTAGGGGTTCAGTATTGATGTGTATAGAGAATTGGCTGGCAGACAGGAAGCAAAGGGTAGGAGTAAACGGTCCTTTTTCAGAATGGCAGGCAGTGACTAGTGGGGTACCGCAAGGCTCAGTGCTGGGACCCCAGCTATTTACAATATATATTAATGATTTGGACGAGGGAATTGAATGTAACATCTCCAAGTTTGCAGATGACACTAAGCAGGGGGGCAGTGTTAGGTGTGACGAGGATGATAGGGAGGCTGCAAGGTGACTTGGTTAGGCTGGGTGAGTGGCAATGCATGGCAGATGCAGTATAATGATTGGATAAATGTGGGTTATCCATTTGGTGGCAAAACAGGAGCGTAGACTATTATCTGAATGGTGGCAAATTAGGTAAAAGGGAGATGCAACGAGACCTGGGTGTCATGGTACACAATCATTGAAAGGTAGGCATGCAGGTGCAGCAGGCTTTGAAGAAAGCGAATGGTATGTTAGCATTCATAGCAAAAGGATTTGAGTATAGGAGCAGGGAGGTTCTACTGCAGTTGTACAGGGTTTTGGTGAGACCACACCTGGAGTATTGCGTACAGTTTTGGTCTCCAAATCTGAGAAAAGACATTCTTTGCCATAGAGGAGTACAGAGAAGGTTCACCAGACTGATTCCTGGGATGTCAGGAATTTCCATATGAGGAAAGACTGGATAGACTTGGCTTGTACTCGCTAGAATTTAGAAGACTGAGGGGGATCTTATAGAAACTTGACAAAATTCTTTAGGGGATTGGATAGGCTAGATGCAGGAAGATGTTCCCGATGTTGAGGAGGTCCAGAACAAGGGGTCACAGTCTAAGGATAAGGGGGATTTCCTTTAGGACCGAGATGAAGAAAACATTTATCACACAGAGAGTGGTGAGTCTCTGGAATTCTCTGCCACAGAAGGTAGTTGAGGCCAGTTCATTGGCTATATTTAAGAGTGATGTAGACGTGGCCCTTGTGGCTAAAGGGATCAGTGGGTATGGAGAGAAGGCAGGTACAGGATACTGAGTTGGATGATCTGCCATGATCATATTGAATGGTGGTGCAGGCTCGAAGGGCCGAATGGCCTACTCCTGCACCTATTTTCTATGTTTCTATGTAGCATGGATCAGAGATATAATCTTAAGGCAAACAGTCACAGAAATCATAAAGGGATATGTGTTATAACCTTTATCCTGTATCTGTACACAGTGGATCGCTTGATTGTAATCATGTTTAGTCTTTCAACTGACTGGATAG
This sequence comes from Okamejei kenojei, assembly GCA_035221665.1. NCBI lineage: Eukaryota > Metazoa > Chordata > Chondrichthyes > Rajiformes > Rajidae > Okamejei > Okamejei kenojei. The sequence goes on along the minus strand of CM069132.1, from coordinate 115,405,523 downwards.
CACGCAACAAGAAATGTTTTCACTGTACCTCGGCACATGTGACAATAATAAAGTGAGGAAGCTAAGTTCAATTGTTTTACTTAATTTCAACATTTTTAATTGTTTGTATTTGAATTCCTTGAATGTTCACTTTTTAAAAACATTTTTTACTTCTTAATATTAAAATAAGTGTAATTCTTTATGAATGACCTTTTAAAAATTATTACCGGTCCTGCAGGAGGGGAAATCCAACCATAGCCCTACCTTTTAGGAGGCTGTTGGCTTGTTCAGGGCTCACAACTCCTCAAGCCTACTCACCTCCGAAGCGTTGCCCAGCCTTGCCAGATGCTGGACAAAGAAATTGCAAAGGCAGTTGGTTTTGTTTTAAAATGTGCTTACCAATGGGCAACAAGGAAAAAGTGAGGAATACTGCTATTCTAGCAATTTTATAACCTTCTTCCTTGGATTTAACTTAACAATTTGTCCTGTTGGGTTAAAGGAATATATTGTTCTGCAAATTCTGTATTACTTCTTCAAACATTGGCCATTGCCTGTATACGATCATACTCAACCAACCACAATGAATCCTCCACACCTATTTTATAGTTTCTCTTGGTTCGACAAGGTGCTCAGTGCAGTGCAAATGTCATTTTTGAATACTATGTGGAGTTCTAGCCTTTCTATGCCATGCTCAATATTACAACAATTATGTGGCAGCCTATAAACCATCCCAACGATGTTTCCTGCCTTATCCTTATCCTGATTGAAATTAATTCTAATTCTATATCATGATCTGCCAAACCAAGGAAATTTTTCACTGTTGTAACTTGAATAACCTTGAATGTCCATATCCCAGCTTTGGTCACCCTGCAGTCGATTTATATCTATTTATTTCTCACAGTGTATAATTTCATCAATCTTGTTGCAAATGCTGGATTTTGGTATGATTTCCAGGATTTCTTAATCCTGCCTTTTTGCCCTTCACTGTGACTGGAGCATGTCGACCTTGAACTCTAGCTATCTCACTTTTAAAAGCCACCCACTTGCTGAACATCCCTTTAGCCATAAACAACTTACTCCAATTTAGCTTTTTGACCTTCTTTCTAATACCACTAAAATTACTAAGGTCATTGGTCCCAAAGTGCTCGGTCTCCTCAATTTTTCAGAAGAAGAGTTCAAACTAATTCTCGTAGGGTCTTTTTTTTATTTGTGTGAAGAAATTTTCCTGAACTCCCTTGATAAATTCAACCTCATGCTTAAATACTATGGCTGCCCCAGTCTATTATTAAAGTTGATGAATCCTTAATAATTTAATTTACACTACTGCCTTAATAAAAAAAATAGTTCCTATCCCTCCTGCAGCATATGTGCCTTGGGATATTGAGCTGTCCATCCTATCCCTCCCTTAGCCAAGTTTCTGTAATGGCTATGACATCCCAGACCCATGTATCTATCCTTGTTATGAGTTAATCTGCTTTACCTGTCATGTCTCTAGCATTGAAATAAATGCAGTGTAGATGTTACAGTGGTAATTGAGGACAATGGTTTGTCTTACAACAGTTGGTGAAATCTATGAAGAATTACCATAGAGATTCCTTGAATTACAAAAGGGATGTCTTCCTGAAAAATGTCTTGTAAGGGAGAATTTTATAAATCAAAATGCTTGGAGAAATGAATAATGGCCATTTATGTTCAGTGTGTTTTCAATGCACAGAAAGTGATGCACCATTTGTTATAGCAAAAAATAACTATACTAATCCAAGATGTATTCCAAAGAGTTACAGAGTGCTGCAATAAATTCAGTTCAGTTTAGTTTGTTGTCACATGTATCTCGATACAGTGAAAAGCTTTTGTTGCATGCTAACCAGTCAGTAGAAAGACAATACATTTCAAGTGGCATGGCGGTGCAGCGGTAGAGTTGCTGCCTAACAGTGTCAGAGACCCAGATTCGATCCTGACTGCTGGTGCTGTCTGTATGGAGTTTGTACTTTCTCCCCATGACCTGCATGAGTTTTCTCCGAGTGCTCTGGTTCCCTCACTCAGGAAGACATACTGTAAATAATCTGCCGGAAATAGCAGGGGACCAGGGGTCAAATGAGATGGAGGAACTGAGTGAAATCCAGGTTAGCTGGGAAGTGGTGTTAGGTAAATTGAATGGATTAAAGGCCGATAAATCCCCAGGGCCAGATGCATCCCAGAGTACTTAAGGAAGTAGCCCCAGAAATAGTGGATGCATTAGTGATAATTTTTCAAAACTCTTTAAAATATGGAGTAGTTCCTGAGGATTGGAGGGTATCTAATGTAACCCCACTTTTTAAAAAGGGAGGGAGAGTGAAAATGGGGAATTACAGACCAGTTCGTCTAACTTCGGTAGTGGGGAAAATGCTAGAGTCCGTTATTAAAGATGGGATAGTAGCACATTTGGAAAGTGGTGAAATCATTGGACAAAGTCAGCATGGATTTGTGAAAGGTAAATCGTGTCTGGCGAATCTTGTAGAATTTTTCGAGGATGTAACTAGTAGAGTGGATAAGGGAGAACCAGTGGATGTGTTATATCTGGACTTTCGGAAGGCTTTCAACAAGGTCCCACACAAGAGATTAATATACAAACTTAAAGCACACGGTATTGGGGGTTCAGTATTGATGTGGATAGAAAACTGGCTGGCAGACAGGAAGCAAAGAGTAGGAGTAAACGGTCCTTTGCAGAATGTCAGGCAGTGACTAGTGGGGTACCGCAAGGCTCAGTGCTGGGACCCCAGCTATTTACAATATATATTAATGATTTGGACGAGGGAATTGAATGTAACATCTCCAAGTTTGCAGATGACACTAAGCTGGGGGGCAGTGTTAGGTGTGACGAGGATGATAGGAGGCTGCAAGGTGACTTGGTTAGGCTGGGTGAGTGGGCAAATGCATGGCAGATGCAGTATAATGTGGATAAATGTGAGGTTATCCTCTTTGGTGGCAAAAACAGGAGGGTAGACTATTATCTGAATGGTGGCAAATTAGGAAAAAGGGAGATGCAACGAGACCTGGGTGTCATGGTACACCAATCATTGAAAGTAGGCATGCAGGTGCAGCAGGCAGTGAAGAAAGCGAATGGTATGTTAGCATTCATAGCAAAGGATTTGAGTATAGGAGCAGGGAGGTTCTACTGCAGTTGTACAGGGTTTTGGTGAGACCACACCTGGAGTATTGCGTACAGTTTTGGTCTCCAAATCTGAGAAAAGACATTCTTGCCATAGAGGGAGTACAGAGAAGGTTCACCAGACTGATTCCTGGGATATCAGGACTTTCATATGAGGAAAGACTGGATAGACTTGGCTTGTACTCGCTAGAATTTAGAAGACTGAGGGGGGATCTTATAGAAACTTACAAAATTCTTTAGGGATTGGATAGGCTAGATGCAGGAAGATTGTTCCCGATGTTGAGGAGGTCCAGAACAAGGGGTCACAGTCTAAGGATAAGGGGGATTTCCTTTAGGACCGAGATGCGGAAAACATTTTTCACACAGAGAGTGGTGAGTCTCTGGAATTCTCTGCCACAGAAGGTAGTTGAGGCCAGTTCATTGGCTATATTTAAGTGTGAGTTAGATGTGGCCCTTGTGGCTAAAGGGATCAGGGGGCATGGAGAGAAGGCAGGTACAGGAAACTGAGTTGGATGATCTGCCATGATCATATTGAATGGTGGTGCAGGCTCGAAGGGCCGAATGGCCTACTCCTGCACCTATTTTCTATGTTTCTATGTAGCATAGATCAGAGATATAATCTTAAGGCAAACAGTCACAGAAATCATAAAGGAATATGTGTTATAACCTTTATCCTGTATCTGTACACAGTGGATCGCTTGATTGTAATCATGTTTAGTCTTTCAACTGACTGGATAGCACGCAACAAAAAACGTTTTCACTGTACCTTGGCACATGTGACAATAATAAAGTGAGGAAGCTAAGTTCAATTGTTTTACTTAATTTCAACATTTTTAATTGTTTGTATTTGAATTCCTTGAATGTTCACTTTTTAAAAACATTTTTGTACTTCTTAATATTTAAATAAGTGTAATTCTTTATGAATGACCTTTTAAAAATCATTACCGGTCCTGACAGGAGGGGAAATCCAACCATAGCCCTACCTTTTAGGAGGCTGTTGGCTTGTTCAGGGCTCACAACTCCTCAAGCCTACTCACCTCCGAAGCGTTGCCCAGAAAACAAAGAAATTGCAAAGGCAGTGGGGGGGGGGGGGGGCAGTGTTAGGTGAGGGGAGGATGCTAGGAGGCTGCAAGGTGACTTGGATAGGCTGGGTGAGTGGGCAAATGCATGTCAGATGCAGTATGATGTGGATAAATGTGAATAAAAGAAGATGAGGAGAGGATCGGGGAGAGAGATGGAGAGGGAAGACTTGAACTCGGCGAGCGGGCGGCGCGGACGTGGCGGCAGCGACCCTCGGCAGCTCTCGTGTCAGGATTCCCCATGTTCCTGTGATCAACAGAGGAATTACAGGTTTCCCAGAGGGAGTAATGGCTGCCAGGGCCACCTTCTTATCGCGCTGCCCCACGCGAAGATAACGGCTGCCGCCATGTTCTACGTTCGGGCGGGGGAGACGGAGAGGATTCAGAAGCAAGCCGGTGGCCTCCGGCTGTGAGGGGGCAGCTGTGAATGACACCTTGAGCAAGCGGCTGTGAGGGAGTGGCTGTGACCTATCTCTATCTTTCTGCACGTTTTGAAGAACGTGGGGTGGACTAACGTACCTCGTGGAAAACTGCGCATGCACATTGACAGCATCTGCATTCATCCAGAGAATGGGGGGGGGGGGGGGTGCTTCAACCGCTCGCTGTAGGATCTTTGGCTGAAGTGCTCAGAAAGTTCTCGAAATGCTACGTGCGAGTCTCATGCATGGCAGCTTCCTGGAGTTTGGGGCGAGGAGCTTGCATCATCATACACACACTAACCCGTGCCCCCGCTCCCGCACACAGCGGGGAGGTGTGTGACATCACAAAAGAAATAAGGTGTCCTCGGGATCTGAAGAACCTGCTCGTTCTTTCTGTGCTTTTTAAAGAACAGGGGGGGGGGGGGGGTGAATTAACTTGCGCAAAACAGCAGATATTTAATCTAGACCCGAGCTGGGGGGAGGGACACAGTCACAGAGAAACAACAAAATTCAATGCTATGAAAAAAAGAAATAAACAATGCTTTAATCCACTGCCGGTGGGGGGGGGGGGGGGGGGGGGGCAGGAGGCAGGTGGGGGCAGAGCCAGGAGTCAGATGGGCTTCCATTTGTGGGCATGTGGGCATTGTGACATCAGCAGCTGGAAAGCAGCGATTAATGTTTTTTAAGTAAGTTCTGTGAACAATTTTATTACAAATCTGGGGAAATAATTGACTGAATTTAGAGAGGAGTAGATTTCTAAAATCAGAAGGTAAATCCCTACCTAAATATGTAAATATCTCCCTGTTTTTGCATCTGGTTTACGAGGGGATATGTTTCAAAAGCAAAATGACACACACACACACACACACACACACACACACACACACACACACACACACACACACACACACACACACACACACACACACACACACACACACACACACACACACACAGAGCTTTAACAGTATATATAGATAGATTAGACCAAGTTGGATGCATTGAGTCCCATCCCCTCAATGCGGGGGGAGGTGGGGGGGGGGGAACCTGTGGCACCACACACACACACACACACACACACACACACACACACACACACACACACACACACACACACACACACACACACACACACACACACACACACACACACACACCCTTGATATTATATGAATATTATTAACTCGCTCCATTTACCCCATACCCGCCATATCCACTCACGCATAGCCGCCAACTGCACAGGCATGGCTAGAGAGGGAGGGGGTTAGAGAGAGGGGGCAGGGGGAGTGGGAGATAGGGGGAGAGGGAGATGGAGAGAGGGCATGGGGAGCGGGGAGAGGGCAGGGGAGATGGAGAGAGGGCAGGGGGAAAGGGAGAGTGGGCAGGAGAGAGGGAGAGAGGGGGGGAAGGAGAGAGAGCAGGGGGAGAGGGAGATCGACAGAGGGCATTGGGAGAGGGCAGGGGAGAGGGAGAGAGAGGCAGGCAGAGAGGGAGAGAGGGCAGGGGAGAGGGAGAGAGGACAGGGAGAGAGGGCAGGGGAGAGGAAGAGGGCAGGGGGAGATGGAGAGGGAGGGAGAGAGGGCAGGGAGAGAGGGCAGGGGGAGAGGGCAGGGAGCAGGGAGGGAGATCGCAGGCGGGTGGGCAGTTATTTTTAAGAGCCCTATCTAGCTCTCTCTTGAAAGCATCCAGAGAACCTGCATCCACTGCTCTCTGGGGCACAGAATTCCACAGACTCACCACTCACCACGAGGAAAAAGTATTTATTGTCTCCGTTCTAAATGGCGTACTCCTTATTCTGAAACTGTGGCCCCTGGTTCTGGACTCCCCCAACATCGGGAACATGTTTCCTGCCTCTTGTGTAACCAAGCCCTTAACAATCTTATATGTTTCAATGAGATTCCCTCTCATCCTTCTGTACTCCAGAGTGTACAAGCCCAGCTGCTCCTCTCTCTGCAGAGAGGGAGAAAGAGAGGGGGGGGGGGGGGGGGGTGGGGGGAGAGAGCAAGGGAGAGAGAGAGAGGGGGGGGGGGGAGAGTGAGTCAGATTTACAAAAAAGGTCAACAATTTTAATTAAATCGTCGGGAAAATAATGTACCAAATGTTCAGAGTGGATTTCTAAAATCACAAGGAAAATCTCCACTGAAATATATAAAGATTTCCCCGTTTCGGCATCTGGTTTTCGAGAAGCTACGTTTTAAATGCAAAATCACACACACACGTACATGAACACGCACACGCACACGCACACACTTTTAATAGATACTAGACCAAGTGCAGACCCGTTGGTTCCTCGAACGTGCGGTTGAGGGGGGGAGAGGGGGGGGAGGGGGGGGGGGGAGGGAGAGGGAGGGAGGGGGAGGGAGGGGGAGAGGGGAGGGGGAGAGGAGGGGGGGAAGGGGGGAAGGGGAGGGGGATTGTTACCGAACTGAACACACTGTGGAATGAATCCATTAACGGATTAATTCTACATGGATTTGCAAATGTAAAGGTGAAATAGCTAGCAAAATGGAAAAAATCTATGAGTTTTTGCTTGTGGATTTGGCGGATCAATGAATCAAAGGCCATAAATCACCCACAAATAAACACACACACGCACAGAGTTTTAAAAGTATTTAGATATGATATGATATTAGCAATGTTACAAAATGTTGAGATTTAAAAAATCAAGTCTGCAATTTATCCCAACAGATAAAGCATAAAAATAAGTTTAATTTGACACCTAATTCACTTTCATATCTTCAGTATTAAAAAAAGTTATGGCCATTTTCATACTCGGAAATTAGCATCTTGTTCCCTATTGCTTTTGCATTGACTTAACACAAAAGCTGTGATCGAGGACAGTCAAAAGCCCATAACTTTCTTAAAAATTAAGAGAACTGAATGAAATGTTCTGTTATTAGAGATTGAAGCGTTCTGAAACAAATATAACACATCTTACTTGGATGACCTGAAATTAAAGCATATAATTAGTTAATTACCTAATTGTAACTAATTACAAAATTGACCGTTGTGACGGAAATAATAGTAAACACCCAGACTGCCTTGAAAATTCAAAAATGTGAATATTCTCAAGATCAGAACTTTAATATTATTGTATAATATGCTGTAAGTCCGTAACAGATAGGTAAATAAATTACAATTTCTAGCAATAGACCAAGTCTATATGGAGAAGATCAGTTGCTAGCTGGTACAATGGCATATCATAATCAGTAGCATTATCATACTCCTCAGATTGTAACCAATAAGCAACTGTGTACACCTTGTTTTTTCCTCAACTTTTCAATTTTGGCATTGTAAACTACTGGTTTCTGCTCTTCAAACCACGCATGACACGCCTTTCTGCCCACTACTTTCCCATTAAGAATGTCCTGTAGATTCCATATCTTAAGATATTGTTTTAAAATAGCGTAAGTATACAAATGACAAACTAATCCCATTCACACAGAAATTCACAATGTAACATGATTTTTAAATCTCACTGTCATGAATTTATATGCTAGCTGGAAGGAATTTAATGTTTAATTCCCATAAATTAATCCAGAAACATCCTCTCAAAATATAATCAAAATTATTGTTTTTTGCACAATACATGTGACTCAAACTGTTGTGAATATTTAGTTTAAAAATAATGATCATGGAGAGAGAATAACACAAAATATAGACAATTTGGACGGCTTATGACATGATTGTCCAAAAAAAGGGGCATTTTAATCATCTTGCTTCTGGAACGCGATCGATTGGAACGTAGCATTTGCGGTGAATTTGAACTCCATATCGGCAGGAAAGACACTGGTGGTTCGAATGTGCCCAAATAACATTTTCGCGACGTAAAATTAGATTAAAGCCATCCCAAGAAGCAAGATTATATGTAAAATAGACGACCTTACCCTTTGTTTTGTCCCGTTCTTGCGATCCGTCACATTGTGGGGATTGAGGGTGTTCGAAGTCGCTTTTTATTTTAATCCAAATATTAAATTGTCCGGCGAATTCAAAAAAATATATAGCGCGAACGGAAGTACGATCGATTTTTCATCAGCAGCTAGCAGCCCGAGGAAGTCCGCCTCGGACAGGCAGTACAAAACGGCATTTTGATCCCGCCCCCCCCCCTCAAAGGCGCCAAAGTCACGCACATGGCCAGTGGCAGAACTGCAGCGCCGCTGAAGGTAAGGATTGTAACATCACTAGTTATATGATATACTAAGCTTTTACATGTATTTTATGGTGTTTTTATATGCAAAGTATTTTACGTAATGTCATCTCTTGTCTGGACCTTGAGTCTGAAATAATGTTTAATAATAATAATAATACGATCCATAAATACAAACAAGCCAAATTCAAGTATATTAAAACCCAAAGATATTTTAAAATAGAATTGAAACAGATATAGTCAAATGCCAGACAAATGGTTGAAGTCAATTATAAAGGGCTGTCTTGGAATGGAAATGCTCATAATGATTTAGTTCCAAGCCCTTTTGGTTATCACAAACAGAAATGTAGAGGGAGCAATATTAACATTATTTGATGGCATAATGATTGAACATTAGAACTGAGAAGGTTAAGGTTGTCAAGAGTATGAAGTGTATAAATAGCAGTAGCAGCAATCGACTCACCATTTGGCCAGCAAGACTTTGAAGACAACTACAGAAATGTTATATTGGAAATTTTTTTGTGAGTAAAGGTAAAGATCTTACAATTGCTCTGTTTCCCTGGTGGGTCTGGGTCTCTCTGATTATTGTCTAGTTCACTTTATTCCGACCTACAGGCAGAAACTAAAATCGGCTAAGCCTGTGATCAGAACAACGAAAAGGTGGACAAGCGAGGACATTGAGAACCTACAATCCTGCTTTGACTGCACAGATTGAAACGTGCTCAGGGAAGCAACCACAAGCCTCGATGAGTATATAGACACTGTATCTTCATATGTCAGCTTTTGTGAGGACAGTTGCATTCCAACTAGGACCCGGACCTGGTTTAACAATGACAAGCCCTGGTTTACTACAGGACGCAAACAGCTCCGAGAGTCTAAAGAGGAGGCCTACTGGAGGGGGGTGCAGACCTCTACAGGCAGGCCAAGTACAACTTGAGAAGAGGAATCAGAGCTGCCAAGGAAAGATACTCTGAGAAGTTGAGAAGCAAGTTCTCAGCTAGTGACACTTCTTCAGTTTGGAAGGGCTTACAAGAAATCGCCAGCTACAAGAGGAAAGTCGTCAGCTGACCAACAACCTGAATGAGTTCTACTGCAGGTTTGACAAGCAGAAAGGTAACCCTGGTACCCCTCCCCCCCCCCCAACAAACACGGCCAGACCCCAATCTGCAAAGCCCTCCCTTCTACACCCACTCCTCCCCATTCCCCACTTCACACCTACTTAAAGCAAGACTCCAGACTGAAAAGACTGGACCCTACCCCACCCCAACCAACACTTCACACCCACCCTCAGCCTGACCACAGTCTGCAAAGACTGGACCCTTCTACACCCACACCTCCCCATTCACCACTTCACACATACTAATAGCAAGACTCCAGTCTGAAAAGACTGGACCCTTTCCCACCCACCCTTCTCCTATCACCAATTCACACCCAATTACCCATCCCCTCTGTGCTGCACAACATCACTTCTCCATCATCAAAAATAAAAACAGAGGAGTTGGAGAGGCTGTTCGGAAGACAGAAAAGCCGTAAATCTCCAGGACTGGACAATGTTTCCCCCTCTACTCTCAAGCTCTGTGCCGAACAACTGGCACTGGTCTACACACACATTTTCAACCAGTCCCTGCAAACCTGTACTATCCCTGCCTGCTTCAAAGTCTCCACTATTGCCCCTTTACCCAAAAAGGCAAGGATTAATGGTCTTAATGACTACAGGCCTGTCGCACTGACCTCCATAGTCATGAAGACTCTTGAAAGGCTTGTGCTGGCCAAGCTGACAGGTATCATGAGCCCCGAAGAACCCTCTGCAGTTTGCATATCGGGCCAATAGATCTGTGGATGATGCAGTCAACCTGGGCCTGCACTTCATCCTACAGCACCTAGACTGCCAGGGGACCTATGCGAGGATCCGGTTTGTTGATTTTAGCTCTGCATTCAACACCATTGTGCCAGAGCTACTATACTCCAAATCTTCCGAGTTGACTGTGCCTGAACCCCTCTGTCAGTGGATCACCAGCTTCCTGACAGACAAGAAGCAGCATGTGAGGCTGGGAAAGCACATCTTGGACCCGCAAACCCTCAGCATTGGAGCACCGCCAGGCTGCGTACTCTCCCCTCTACTCTCTCTACACCAATGACTGCACCTCCACTGACTCCTCTGTCAAGCTTCTCAAGTTTGCGGACGACACAACCCTGATTGGAATGATCCAGGATGGGGAGGAATCTGCCTACAGACAGAAAGTGACACAGCTGGCGTCCTGCTGGCATTGCAATAACCTGGAGCTCAATGCTCTTAAGACAGTGGTATTGAGCTGTGGAGTCTCTTAAGTTCCTGGGAACCATCATCTCCAAGGACCTTAAGTGGGGGCTACAATCGACTCCACAGTCAAAAAGGCACAACAAAGGATGTACTACTTGCGGCAGCTGAGGAAGCACAATCTGCCTCAGGCAATGATGGTCCAATTTCATATGGCCATCATAGAGTCTGTCCTCACCTTCTACATCATGGTCTGGTTTGGGTCAGCCCACCAAGCACGACATCTGGAGGCTGCAGCGAATCGTCCGATCAACTGAGAAGGTTATTGGCTACAACCTTCCCTCCATTGACAAACTGTACACTGCAAGGTCCAGGAAGCGAGCGGGTAAGAGCATCTCTGACGGCTCTCACCCTGGCGACAATCTCCTTGAATCATTTCCCTCTGGAAGGCGACTCCGGACTGTCAAAGCTGCCACAGCCAGACATAAAAACAGCTTTTTTTCCATGCGTAGCTCTACTCAATAACCAAAAATCTGTAGCCTCCTTTATTTAATTCACATGTTTAATCAATAATGTTTTGTTATCAATGTTTAATGTTTTATGTATTATTTCTAACGGTTGCTTTCTGTCATGTTGTCACTTGCGAGTGGAGCACCAAGGAAATTCCTTGTATGTGAATATTGGCCAATAAACTTATTAATTAATTAATTTATTCATTCACTCATTCATTCATTCATTCAAGAAGTTATTGCCTTCATAATAAGAGTTGTGATGTATATGAGCAAAGAGGTCCTTCTGCAATTGTACAGTGCACTAGTGAGACCATACCTGGAGTATTGTGTACAGTTTTGTTCTCCAAATTTGAGGAAAGACATTCTTGCAATTGAGAGAGTGCAGCATAGGTTCACGAGGTTAATTCCCAGGATGGCGGGACTCATATGTTGAAAGAATAAAGCGACTGGGCTTGTATACACTGGAATTTAGAAGGATGAGAGTGAATCTTATTGAAACATATACGATTATTAAGGGATCGAACACACTAGAGGCAGAAAACATGTTTCCGATGTTGGGGAAGTCCAGAATCAGGGACACAGTTTAAGAATACGGGGTAGGCCATTTAGAATGGAGATGAGGAAAAACATTTTCACACAGAGAGTTGTGAATCTCTGGAATTCTCTGCCTCAGAGGCCAATTCTCTGGATGCTTTTAAGAGAGAGTTATATAGAGCTCATAGAGATAGCGGAGTCAAGGGATATGGGGAGAAGGCAGGATTTTGATTTTATTTTATTACTTGTCATTCGAACCTCAGAGAGGCTCAAACGAAACTCCGTTTCTACAAGCCATACAAACAGAACAATTCATAAAAAAACACACAAACAATTCAATTCACACAAACATCCATCACAGTGAATCTCCTCCTCACTGTGATGGAAGGCAAAGTTCTTCTCTCTCCCCCGCACCATTTCTCTCCCGATGTCGAAGCCACAGGCGGGCAGTGTTAAGTCCCACGGCCATTGAGGCCGCGACTGGCGATGTACGGCCCCGCTCTAGGCCCAAAAGTCACAAAGTTGGAGCCCCCAGCTGGCGCTGGAATGTCCCGCGGCCATTAAAGCCGCGCGGGGCGATGTACGGCCCCACTCCGGGTCGTTCCATCCCTGCGACACGGGCAGGAGAAGTTGCGTTGCGGGAGCTCCAGAGAGCGGTCTCCCACCCGGACCCGCGAGCTCCCGATATCCAGACAGTCCATCGGCAGTAATCTGCAGCTGGAGCTGGAGCTCCGGAGTCAGGCCGCAGCTGGAGCTGCAGCTGGAGCTCCGGAGTCAGGCCGCAGCTGGAGCTGGAGCTGGAGCTCTGGAGTCAGGCCGCAGCTGGAGCTGGAGCTGGAGCCCCGGAGTCGGGCCGCAGCTGGAGCTGGAGCTGGAGCTCTGGAGTCGGGCCGCAGCAGCGAGCCACCACCGCTCCGAGGCCGGCCAGCCCCACGATGGTAAGTCCTCAACTCCGCAGGTGTTGAACTCCGCAGAATTAAAAAAACTCCATGCAAATAGCACCTATAGTCAGGATTGAATTCGGGTCTCTGGCGCTGTAAGGCAGCAACTCCTTGCTCTCTTGCTGTGCCACCGTGCCATCCGTAATCCCATTCGTTTGAGTTGTGCTTGATTTAAGCAAAGTGTAGACACACCCACTATCATCCCAGATTATCCCCATGTCTCTAACCTTATACGTGGCCAGTAGTAAGCTTTTAGCAGAGAAATACAATTTTCAACTATGTGCAAATCATGGCTCAAAGAATGCATTAGGGTGTAAAGAACTAGAATTGCTCATTTTTATTTAGAAAGTATTTGATGCAGATTAAGCATAACGAAAATATTAATGGATGCAGTGTTTTCCACAAGAGATAAAATTTAAACATTATTATTACTGTTGCAGGCCATCATCACATTGTCTGTCAAAATGTGAAGATTACTAACATTTTGTTTTTGCTTCCTTGATTATAAAAAAACTGCATTAGAGGAGAGAGATTTAAATGTGCAAATACTGTAGCTTTAATTGCTATTTTTTTACATCTATGGAAGACAGTTAGTTTCACACAATCTGTGTGTAATATTCCAAAAGGTACATTTTGAGAGCACAAACTGTCTACCATAGATTAAAAGATTTGATTGGCTTCTTTCCAAAGAAACCAGTCAAGAAATAATTATTTCAATACCATTGAGGAATAGCCAAAATTTGCAAACCCCATGAGGAGTATTGAATATAGTTGTTAGTTATTCAAGTCATTCAGTTGTACAAGATATTGGAGAGGCCGCACTTCAGATTATTAAGCTCAGTTTTGATTACCCTGCTATACGAAAGATGCCATTAAACTGGAAAGAGTGCAGAGAAGATTTACTAGGATTTTGTCAGGACTTGAGGGCCTGAGCTGTAGGGAGAGACTAGGCAGGCTGGGACTTTATTCCTTGCAGTCTGAGGGGAGATCTTACAGAGGTGTATAAAATCATGAGGGCCAGAAATAGGGTGAATACAAACAGCCTTTTTTCCCAGGGTTGTGGAATCAAGAGAACTAGGGAATCAATAACTAAATGGGACAGTTTTAAGGTTTCATAGGGTTTCAAAGGGCTTTTATTGTCACTGTACCAATCAAGGTACAGTGATATGCAACTTACCATGCAGCCATATGGAAAAAAAACCCCAACAAAACACACAACTACATAACAGTTAGCATAAGCCCACCATAGTGGATTCCCCACATTCCTCACTGTGAAGGAAGGCAAAAAAGTCCAATCTTCTTCCTCTTTATTCTCCCGCGGTTGGGGCAGTCGAACCATCCTCAGTCAGGGTGATCAAAGCTCCCGCAACCGGCGGTCGAAACCCCTGCGGTGGGGAGCTCAAAACTCTTGCGTTGGGGTGATCGAAACTCCCACGTCGGGGCGGTCAAATCTCCCACGGCTTGGAGTTCCCGAAAGTCGGTCTCTAACCAGAGACTGGGAGCTCTGTGATGTTAAGACCGCAGGCCCCATGGTTTGAGCTCCGAGGTCGATCCCTGGCAAAGGGATTGCGAGCTCCATGATGGTAAGTCCCACGATGGAGCTCCCGGTCGATCTCCAGCAAAGGCCGCCAACTCCTCTATGTTAGGCCGCAGTGTGGATGGAGATACGATACGGAAAAAAATCACATCTTCTTCCGGGTAAGAGATTCTAAAAAGTTTCCCCCAACCACCCCCCTCCCACCTCCCACATAAAAAGAGCTAAAGAACATTAAAACATACATTTAACACATACTATTGAAACACAAAGAAGGAAGGTACAGATAGACTGTTGGCGAGGCAGCCATTGCTGGCGCCACAGAAGTCTGAAGAAGGGTCTCGACCCGAAACGTCACCCATTCCTTCTCTTCAAAGATGTTGCCTGTCCCACGGAGTTACTCCAGCTGTTTGTGTCTATCTTCAGTTTAAACCAGCATCTGCAGTTCCTTCTTATACAAGGTTCAGAGATATGGGTCAAACGCGGGCATATGGGATCAGCTTGAATGGGGCACCTTAGATGAGTTGAGCCAGAAGCTTGTTACCGTTGGTATAACTATATGACTCAAAGCCAGTGGAAGTGAGTCAGGGAACGACTCTTTGGACAGCCAATGCTCTCAGACTAATTTGCTCTAATGATCAAGGATACATTTCTTCTTTAAAAAAAAAAGAGTTAAGCCAGGTTTACTAATTAAATATTGAAGATTCTAAGAAACATTGGATGGAGAGACAAGAAGTGTGAGTTCAAGTGCTGACCACTTAACTACATATGGAAGTCCCTTGACAGGGCAGACTGTTCCTAAATTGGTTTCTGTTCTACCATAGACATACAGATAGTTGAACGGATATTGGGAAAACTGCATCAGATTTAATCATGCCAACCTGTAAAACCTAGAAAGGTTATCATAAATCTCCATAAGAACAAGATTTAAAAAAACACAATAGAAAAAAAATAAAAGCTCAAGGCTAAGTTACCGGATGGATAAACGACTAAAACTCTCTACCCGATGAACGTTTGGCAACCTACAGAGTTAGCTCTGCTTTTCTCCACAAAGATGCTGTCTGACCTATTGAGTATTTCCAGCCTTTTCTTTTTATTTTAAACTTCTTTTTATTGCAGGATTTGTATTGGTGCTATGGGATCACATTCTGCAATTCAGTTTGTTTTGCTATTAAAACCCATTCCCTTGGCAGTGCACCTGACATCTGAAAAGTAATTACGATGAGAGCGCAGTGGGATATAAACTCATCATGAATTAAGCTACAGTTATACCCAATATTCTATCAACTTTATAGCAGGGTAATGTACACAAAAGATCTGAAAAGGGAAGTAAGCACTGCTGGCAGCAGTTAATTTCCTGTGAGTCTAAGACCATGCCAACATAATTCCAATTTTAATGCAGAGTATTTATGCTCCAGGGCTATGTTCCTGGAATCAGTCTGGCCCAACAGTATTGCATTGCATTACATCTATGTTCCAGATACACTTTAAGCTCAGTGAGCTCAGTGTATTTTGTGTTTGGCCCTGGAAAAAAAAGAAAATATATCAGACCAACATGATGCTGTGGAGAAAAATTACCTCCACAAACAACTAAATAGTCCTGGAGTTTGACGGTGACTCTACTTGATAGAAAAGCTTGGCTGTACGTGGACGTGAATAATTAACCCTTTTGTCAGAATATTCGTCAAACGGAGTAAAAAATGTGCAGATCACCGTCTCAGGCAAACTGGGCATATTTGTCAGTGTCCTCTTTCAGTAACCCTGTCATATTTTGTGGGAATTAGCAAGAGGCCAGATTGGGGTCAGAGCAAATTTCACTTTTGAAGAAGGGTTTCGACCCAAAAGGTCACCCATTCCTTCTCTCCAGAGATGCTGCCTGTACCGCTGTGTTACTCCAGCTTTTTGTGTCCATCTTCGGTTTAAACCAGCCTCTGCAGTTCTTTCCTCCAAATTTCACTTCAGACTGACCTCCAGTACGCTCCTGTCCAGGGAAACGAAAGGTGGAAAAATGTAGCACAAAGTAACCAAGCATTCTTTCATTTCTGTTGCGGGATGATGGGGTGAGATTGGGTGTTCTTTTTAAAAATGGGACAGACACAATGGGTCTTCTCTTGTTGTAATTCCTCTATCAAAGGTTTCAATGATTTAAAATCCCATGCCAACCACAACCATGGTTGAATGGCGGTGCTGGTTCGAAGGGGCGAATGGCCTACTCCTTCGACCTCAACGACTGCCGACCTCAGCAACTGCTGACCTCAGCGACTGCCGACCTCAGCGACTGCCGCACTCAACCACTGCCGACTTCAACGACTGCCAATCCCCGACTGCTGACCTCAACGACTGCCGACCTCAGCAACTGCCGACCTCAGCGACTGCCGACTTCAACGACTGCCAATCCCCGACGGCTCACCAACCTCCTCATCGACTGTTGCAGCCTACCATGCAGAACCTTATCAAATGCCTTCCAAAAATAAATTTAGACAATGTCTACGGCTCTACTATAAACAACCTTTTTGGTTACTTCTTCAAAAAAACGAGTCAAAACCTTGACTATTCGTAATTGACCCTTATGTATCCAAATACATGTATATTTTATCCTTCAGAATCCTCTCCAGTAACTTGCCTACCACAGATCTTCGGCTCACTGGACTATAGATCCCAGGCTTTTCTTTGTCGCCCTTCTTAAATAAAAGCACAACATTAGCCACCTTCCAGTCTTCCAGTACCTCACCTGTACCTAATGATAATTCATCTATCTCAGTCAGGGTGCCTGTAATTTATTCTCTAGCTTCCCGCAGTGACCTCAAATATATATGATCAGGTCCAGGAGATTTGAACATCTTCAAACTCCTTTGTGCATTCGGTATCTCCTCGACTATAATACTGACTGTCCTCAAGACACTTCCATTAACTTCCGTTAATGGAATTGGAGGACAAGTTCCCCAGTTTCCATGTCTCTTCCCACAATAAAAACAGGAGAAATACTCATTGAGGACTTTGCCCATCTCATGTGTCTCTTCTTGTAACTTGTAACATAAAGTAAATTTAGTGCAGTAAATTAAGAAAATGCATTTGCATCTCAGGCATGAATTAGATTTAGCATTGCCTTCCTCTTTTTTGCTCTATCTGACAGAGCATAAATTGAATCTGGAACTCATGATATACCTTCATTGACGTTGTGTTGACGTAGATTGGAGCTAATAAGGAATACTGTTAAAAAGAGCTGAAAAAAGATCAAAAGCAAAAAACGGACGAAAGTATACATCTGAAATAAATACAGAATGCTTCTAGCATCCAGCTTTTGAACATTCTGTTAACTAATTACATCTGATCATATGACTACAAGATGAAATAAAATGGGGATCATCATTTTGAAGGTGACATTGGGCTTTGATGATAATTATTACATCATCGGGAGTGTTGACATGGCAACATATAGATTACATTGTAAATAGAACTCATACTTTTCATTTTGCTCCACGTATTTGGGTTTTGCACTAACCCTTATTTATTTCCTTATTTAGAATAACTGATAATTTATTGTATATTGTTTTCTGTTGTAGCATCTAATGTGCTTGTATAGCTGCATAGAGTAAGAATGTAGTTGTTTCAGTTCAAATCCAGTGCACATGACAAATAAATACTTTTGACTCTTGACTACATATACCAGAATAGACTTACTAGAGCACTTGAGAACTATTAGCCTGGCAACTCATACCTGCAGAGATAGAGTTTGGAATTAAGAATTCCTGTACTTTGAATCAATGGCCTCGTTCAGTGACATGGATTTTTAAAATAAATATACAATTCATAACATTGTATGGACACGTGTAAAAGTTGTGCAATAGTTCCTGCTATTTATGTGGTTTCAGCATTGTTCAGAAGAGCCCAAATCGGGGGGCTGCCGAGAACAAAGGGGGAACCCCGACAAGGAGGAGCCGCTGAGAACAAGAGGGATCTGTGGTGGTGATAGGGGGTGAGGGGGATGAAGAAGGGACCAATCTCCTCTTCTTGCATATGGCGTGCACAGCCTAAAGTTGTAGGACAACTTGTTCTATTTGATCTTATTTGGTTATTTGATTGCATTCGTCGAAGCAGGGTGGACCACATGAAGGTTGCAATCTTCCACCTCAAGGGACCAATAATATTTAAGGTTACTTTGTAACTTTGTCTGCGCCTTATGGCAACTCTTTCATGTACTGTGTATGCAAAAACAAAGAATTTCATTATACCTTCACGGTACATGTTAGTATCTATCTATGTCTCTTTAAGAGCCAGCTCTTCAACATAGAAATCAACGGTTCATAACAGGTGAGAAGAAGGTGAGTGTAAATATCTGTGCAAAGCCAGGCCTGTATAAGTGCTCAGCAAGGTCTTTGCACAAAGATGAATGGGGAGCCCGTTGGTGACAGTTCAAAAACGGCATGTGGTCACAACACAACTATAAAATACTTGATTGCAAAAGATCATCACTTTACCTGGTTTTGCGTGGAGTAAATATGATATTTCTTATCTCCAGATGATAGTTTATTCCAATGTGTGATCACCTGAAATTGGGTGTATAAAGAGTGGACATTTGAAAAGGCTGTGAGCTCTTTTTCTTTTGGCAGTGCTAGAAAAGTTTAATCCTAATTGTTTAAATCCATCATTCTTAGAATTTCCCAATAGTTCTTTAATTGCAAGTAGAATAGACACAGGGATTTTCATTTACAAGGAATGTCTGAGTATTGCCCAGAATTGTTTTGAACTCTGTATATTCCCTTCACTCTACCTATTGTACTTAAGTTTGGTTTGATTGAGTTTATATATAGTATTATCTGATTTGATTGGATGGCATGCAAAATAAAGTTTTTCACTGCAACTCGGTACACGTGACAATAATAAACTTAAACCTAAAACCAGAACCTAAACCTAAACCTCTTTCACTATTGTGTTTGTGTTATAATTCAACCATCCAAACTAGCTGTGAGCACTGGCACATTGGTTTGCATTAAACCCTGCACAGCATCAGGAATGGCTGATATAGCTTGTGACTCTGAGCTGACAGATTTATTGTTTTCTTTTGAAATGAGGTGATCACACCATAGTCACTTTATTTGATTTTAATATTACAGTATCTTCTATTTTATTTCCAGTTGGTATTCATATTTTTTTCTTGACTTTTAAGAAGAAAACCAACAATGGAGCAATAAGGCGTTCTGAAGGGAAATCAAAGCAGAAATTGTTATGTGTAGCCACATCGTGTGGGGGAGGGGAAGTTATTGTTGGTTTTATCCATTTACCACTCTTCCTTATCATTACCGAGAATTATTTTGAAAATATGCTTCCCTGTTCACTCTTGATTAGTACATACAGGTGTTAGAGATTATGGGGAGAATGCAGGAGAATGGAGTTAGGATGTAGAGATATTTCAGCCATGATTGAATGGTGGAGTAGACTTGATGGGCAGAATGGCCTAATTCTACTCCTATTCCTTATGACCTTATGACCTCGTAATGTTGCTTATTGCATTGAAAACATTCTCTATGTTTCTATGTTTCTAATGATTTTACAACAGCTGTATTACTCTGTAAGGCCACATCATCTCTGAGGTTTATATACCAGGCTGATTCCATCAGGCCTGAACAATTGCTTTGGGGAAACAAAGCAGATGAGCAAGTTTGATTAAGTGTCACTACTTGTAATGTCACCTCTCCTTTTCTATCCACAGATGCAGCCTGACCTATTGAGTTTATCCTGCAGTTTGTTAATAGCTCTGGAGATGTAGGTTTGAATCTCACTCCAGTATCTGCGTAACTTCAATCCAAATAAATAAGTAAATAATTGTGGAATATAATGTTAGACTCAATAGTGGCTCCCTTTATTGCCTCAAGAACTGATGCACCTTATCATTGATCTGTCACTCCAGTATGTGTGGGCCAAAAAAGCTAATTGTGTGCAAAATCATGCTTCAATGTTTCAAACAGTTAATGACTTAATAATGTGGAATGGTCAGCTGAACTAAATACCAGAGAGTGAAAACAGTGAAAGTTCACACAAAAACACAGGAAGCTGGGGGATGTGGAAGGCTAAGCTTACTTATAGCCATCTGCAATAATGCACATTAATCGGTTGCTCTCTGTAGTCACAGAGATATTGGGTCTCCGCAATGTTTAGATCATAGGAATGCTGCCTTGGGGGTTAAATAACAAGGAAAGATTCTGTAGCAGAGCCACGACAATCTTAACAGGGACTTTGAACTTAATGGAGAAAGTTTCTGGTTAACCTAGCCAGAGGTGCCACGTATAATATAAGGTGAATGATTGTAAAATATCACTAATATCCCAGGATAATACTGCGACATTTCCCACAAGCAGCAGAGTTTCGTATGTTATGCTTAGGTTATTGCGCATCATATTCTGTGCCTTGGGTAACCTACACTTCAATGCCACAAAAGCAAAGTGTCTTTTCCCAATATTTTATTTTGTTTTCCTGTATTCCACCTGGTAGCTATTTCCATAAAAAAGAAATGGGCACCCGGCCAGGCTGGGAGATTGGGTCAGACTTGTGGAATTGCTTTGCTGCATCACAAAGGCATAAGTAACCCTGAGTGACACGCAAGCTATTTCTGGGTCCCAAGCAACTCTGCGCACTGTTATTTTCCAAGGATGTTGTTCAACACTTCTCAGAGTTGTGATCATAATTAAGAATATCATGCCATAGAGAAGCTGGTTAAAAAAAAAAGATATTTTGTGATTGAGCTGTAGATGCATTTTTTGGCATTCCATCAGTCTTTAAAGACCAATTATAAAACACATCAGGAGACTGAACATGCGGTTTGATGGAGCTATTGACTGGATTAAACCATTATGCAAGAACCGTTGTCTTAATCCCAAAGTGATCAGAGAACAAAGTGATTAGAAAACTGATACCAATGTCATAACTGAGGAGCCGGAAACATTCATCATTAAAAGCATATTGCTTCATTATTCAGAGACTTGATTAAGCCAGAATGCTTCAGACCATCCTTCAGTCCTCACCTCAAGCAGTTGTTATAGAACCTTTTGAAATCGGCCTTCTCTCTCTAATGAAAATCATGATGGAGGACTTAATTAAATCATGGGATGCATTGGATTGAATGGCCAATTTCTGGAACTGGCTTCAAAATAGCCTTGGTGATGCAGTTTACATCACAGGGAGGCTAATAACTTTAGCACTCTACCTCCACTGTGGTGGAAGCGCAAGTAATCGAGAAGCCACATCAGTTCCTGGGACATAGTGGGACAAGGCTACAGCATGATTCCGCAGTGCAGGAAGCCCAGGACTGCAGCTATCTTCATTATCCGTGTGGTATTTGGAGAAGTGCGCCTGCTCTTCCTGCCGCAACAAAACTTAAATTAAACGTTCCACAGGCGAATCAAAAATATATATTGAATTTTATACCACAGCAGAGTATAGATCGCACTAGAGGAGTCATTAAGAATTCTCAGTGCGGCAGTGTTGTATTTATAGTGAGGATAATTGAGATACATTGCACAGTTGAAACATTTAGTACTATTTACACACTCTGCGGTGCTCTAACTATAATAGCCAAATCATATTTCAACAAAGATTGGTTGATTACTGTTCCAGTGATCAACGGAATTTTTTATTTTTTCTGTAGTGGTAGTGAATAGAATTGATCAGATTGTGTTCTCCATTGGTCCGTTGGATTGTATTCTCTGCAATCATTACTGCATTACCTTGCAAACACCACAGAAGGATACAGTTGCACATTAAAAGAAGAAGATAATATCTGGTAAAACGAAACATGTTAGAATTTTGAATTAATTTTTACACAATACCATCAAAGCAATATAAATGAGAACGTTAACCTGCAAATTCAAAATACAAAAAACAGTGTAATCCTGAATGTGCAATACACTGATCAAGTGGATCTATAGGTCTTGTCAGGGGCACCAGATGCGCAGGGAACAATTCATAAGGGATTAATTATATCATAGAAGTGTAAAGCTGCCTGGTACAGTATACCTCAACCGAGCATCCAAGTGTTCTACCTTCATAATATTCCTTCAATTGATCAATCTGTAACTGTTACAGGCTTTGGCAAATTCCGTTAAATTAACCACATGATTGTCGTTGAAATTACAGTCCAGTAGAACAGCAATGTTTAGGAAATACATTTAAATTATCTCTTGATGCACTCTAAGGTACAGCTACGCTTGTGACCCACATGTGCTGAAAGTAATCTCAAGAGGCAATCGTCCTGTGTTTACTTCCAGCAAGAACATTGCTATCTCTCTTACCACCACTGGAATCCCCATGTTGCTAAGTATCATTTTAATTGATCCAAAAGATTTGTTTCATCATTCAATTTTGGAAGGAAGGCAGCCTTCTACTCTTTTTAGTCCTGCACATCATGCACTCACATAATTTGGATGGGGATTTTTAAACTGCATTGGCCCCAATGGGCTGAATGGTGTGTGTCTATTCTGTAAGATGCTTAATGTTGCTTTTTTTTTATAATCTTGGATGTTTGATTTGTGCGTTTAACAGTGCACAAGCAAGTAAAAACAGTTTATCAGCACACATGGATGGCTGATCTATTACTTGAAAATATTGCATTAATCAGCAGATAGTCTCAGATTTTATAGCCCAGGCTAATTAAGGACACTTGTGTAGGTGCCAATTTAACGTGGAAAATATGATGAGTTTAGGTACAGGCAGAAATTCTGTCGTGACCTTTTTGCATAATTAGCTGGAAACCAGATTCGGTGTGCTGGGTTTATTTTGTCATTCAACAGTCTGGGTTTCCAGGATAATTGTGGCAATGTGCAAGCTACACAACCCAGCAGAGATTGATCATCTAGGGGGAACAAAGAACAGGGCACTCCGATCCAAACAAAATCGAAGATGGTTCATGAAGAGGAGAAGTATGAAGAAGACAGGAAGGAAGGTTATGACTCTAAAGGGCCTGTCCCACTTAGGCGATTTTTTGGCGACTGCCGGCGACAGTCACAGTTGTAGCAAGTCGCCGAAAAAACGGAGACTGGACTAAGACAATGTCTGCGACAACCTTCCTCCTAGTCCATGTTTAATACACGTTTGGTTTGGTTTAGTTTAGTTTTTTTTTGAGCTACAGCGTAGAAACAAGCCCTTCGGCCTACTATGCCGACCACAATCACCCATACACTAGTTCTTACCCACACACTAGGGACAATTTACAAAAGCCAATTAACCTACAAATCTACACATCTTTGGTATGTGGGAGGAAACCGGAGCACCCAGGGAAAACCCATGTGGTCACAGAGAGAACGTACAAACTGTACGGACATCACCCATAATCAGGATCGAACCCGGGCCTCTAGTGCTGTAAGGCAGCAACTCTACCACTGTGCTACTGTGCCTTCTGTTAAGCCCAGAGCTCTAGGCAGAGAGAGTGCTGTAATGCCAGAGCTGTTACTCTTTTGGATAAGTAATTAAACCAAGATCCCATCTGCTCCCTCGGGAATATGTAGTATTTTGTAGAAATCGTCTTTATCGAAATCAGCCAAAAACACATTATCTAATCATATTTATTTTGCTGTTTGTGGACCTTGTTGAGTGCCAATTAGCTGTTGTTTCCTACATTAGAACACTAGATGCATGTAGAAATACCTCAGGTACACAAAAATGCTGGAGCAACTCAGCGGGTGCAGCAGCATCTATGGAGCGAAGGAAATAGGCAACTTTTCGGGCCGAAACATACCTCCTTTGCTCTAAAGTCTATTGGAACAGCCTGAGATTGTGAGAAGTGCTATAACAATGCAAGTCCCCCATTCCCTGTTATAACATAGGTCTTGGGGCAGTGCACTGTTGAATGCAGATGACCTTTCTGAGGATTTGTCAGCTATGTGGCCCTGTGGCAGATAGGAAATATACGAATTGCTGCCTCAAACAGTTTGATTGGTGAGCTACAGCGAACATGGGTGCAGTGCTGGAGTCTCAGGCCTTGCTTTAACTCAACAGGTATGAAGTTCTATCTATGTAGAAACAAGGAACTGCAGATACTGGTAAAGGATAAGGGATAACATGGCCACTCTTGCATCTCTCTTTCCTCTCTGTCTCAGTTTCACTCCCTTCTGAAATAAATTCAGCATGGTTGCATGTTGTATTTCACCTGGACCAGTAATATGAACTGTGCCATGACTCACCTAATAGGTCCCCTCTTGCTTCTCATTGATTGCCAGATGATCCATCGCACAGTTACTTCCAGTGCTGTATCTTCTGCACTTGTTGATATGATCTGAAAAATAATGCCTCTTGCACCATCTTCCCCCTGATATTCTGTGGCCTCTTCTATCACAGGTGATAGAAAAAAACATGACTAACTTTAATGGAATGTATTCACTAGTAGTCACCAAGCATTTGGTGAGATGTAACTATAAGCAAGAGCTATAAAACCCGCATCACCATCAGAGTGGTGATACTAATGGGGACATGTGAAAGTGCTTTGAAGGATAAGCAAATATATGAAGAAATTAGACGAAAATGCTGGAGAAACTCAGCGGGTGAGGCAGCATCTATGGCGCGAAGGAAATAGGCAACATTTCTGGCCGAAACCCTTCTTCAGACTGATGTGAGGGTGGGGGGGGGTGGTCCTTGACTCCATTCAAGGACCCAAGCAGTCCTTCCAGGTGCAGCAGAGGTTCACCTGCACCTCCTCCAACCTCATTTATTGCATCCGCTGCTCTAGATGTCCACTACTCTACATCGGTAAGACCAAGCGTAGGCTTGGCGATCGCTTCGCCCAACACCTCCGCTCGGTTCGCAATAACCAACCTGATCTCCCGGTGGCTCAGCACTACAACTCCCCCTCCCATTCCGAATCCGACCTTTCTGTCCTCGGCCTCCTCCATGGCCATAGCGAGGACCGTAAATTGGAGGAGCAGCACCTCATATTTCGCTTGGGCAGTTTGCACCCCAGCGGTAGGAACATCGACTTCTCTAATTTCAGGTAGTCCTTACTTTCTCCTCCCCTTCTCAGCTCTCCCTCAGCCCACTGGCTCCACCTCTTCCTTTCTTATCCCACCCCCTACCCCCACACCCTCACATCTGTCTGAAGAAGGGTTTTCGGCCCAAAACGTTGTCTATTTCCTTCGCTCCATAGATGCTGCCTCACCCGCTGAGTTTCTCCAGCATTTTTGTCTACCTTCGATTTTCCAGCATTTGCAGTTCCTTCTTAAACATATGAAGAAATTAGGTGTGCATGGTGCTGTCATAGTGTAGGTTGAGAATAGAGAATGAAAGCAATGGGAGGGTTCGGCATTGATTTATACAGAATAAAAGACAGAAAAACTCTGCAAAACATTTTAGTGGAAACTCCAGTTGATAACTTTTCACTTGAAGTCCAATGATGTCATTATTTTTAATCATACGTAAACAGATCCTCATATTTTTATTCATGTAGAATAGAAACAAGTGGCAGAGTTTTTTAATAGCTTGGTGCCCATTTAGATTGCCACTGAAGAACAAAAGCTAATAGTTATTTCCTTACTTGAAATGCAAGGAATTACGTCTGACATTTTTCAGTATTTGGTTGTATAAATTGCTTCAAATCATTCATTGTTTTGTAAATTCTATAACAATCTGTTTTTTTGAATTAATCTGGGTATTTGAATCAACCAACATCACATCAGAATTTTTAAATATTTATTAATTTACAATTAAATGGTATTTTAGTTATTAAAATAAACATAGCATCAGTGATTACTTACTAAAGACAATGTCCCAGGCATGCACTCCAGTGAAGTTGATTGGCAAAAAAATTAACACAGTGAAGTTAGGCTGTAAAATTGGTTGACAGTGGTTGACAGTCGTGTAGCAGGCAGTGTTGCTGCCTTACAGCTCCACCAACCTGTGTTAAATCCTAAATAGACACAAATCCTAAATAGACACAAAAATCTGGAGTAACTCAGTGGGTCAAACAGCATCACTGAAGAAAAGGAATAGGTGACATTTCGGGTCGAGACCCTTGTTCAGACACTTCAGTCTGAAGATGCGTCTTGACCCGAAACGTCATCTATTCCTTTTCTCCAGAGATGCTGCATGATCTACTGAGTTACTCCAGCTTTTTGTGCCTATCTTTGATTTAAACCAGCATCCGCACTGTGTTAAAATCCTGGCCTCTGGTATTATGGTATTATCTGCATGGAGTTTGAATGATCTCTCTGTGACCACATGGATTTCCACTAATGCTCCATATTGCTCCAACATCCCAACGAGGTGCTATTTATTAGGTAAATTCGCCCAAGTAAATTACGCCTAGTGTTGGTGGGTGGCAGAAGAATCCTGGGGAGTTGATGGGCATGTAGGAGAGGACAGAAAGGGTGGGGGAAGCGGGCACAATCCCAATGTTCAAGAAACAGTTTGACAGGTACATGGATAGGACAGGTTTGGAGGGATATGGACCAAGCACAGGCAGGTTGGACTAGTATAGCTGGGACATGTTGGCCAGTGTGGGCAACTTGGGCTGAAGGGCCTGTTTCCACACTGTATCACTCTATGACTCTACGACAGATTACAGGGGAAATGTGAATGAACGGGGCTGACTGATTCAATGAAAACCAATATTTACGCAGTGGGCCAAAGAGTCTCATTCTATGTTGTTAAGGAAATATTACATTTTTTTAAAAATATGAATACAAAATTATTTGAACCCTCCCAAGTTGGATCTACCATGCAGAAATGGCTACTTTGACAGGTTGATGGGGTTGGTGAAAAAGGCTTTTGGCTCATTAGCCTTCATCAGTTGGAGTATTGAGTATAGAAGTTGGGAAGTCGTGTTGCAGTTATATAAGACATTGGCATTGTGTTCATTTCTGGGCACCTTGTCACAGGAAAGATGTTGTCAAGTTGGAAAAGAGTACAGAGAGGATTTACGAGGATATTGCCAGGACTCGAGGGTCTGAGTTATTGGGAGAGGTTGAGTAGACTGGGACTCTATTCCTTGCCATGCAGGGGAATTAGTGGTAACCTTATAGAGGCATATAAAACCATGAGAGGCATAGATCGGGTAGACACAGAGTCTCTTGCCCAGAGTAGGGGAATAGAGAACTAGAGGACATAGGTTTAAGGTGAACATGGAAAGATTTAATAGGAATTTGAAGGATAATCTTTTCAAACAAAGGCTGGTGGGTGTATGGATCAAGATGCCAGAGGAGGTAGTTGAGGCAGGGACTATTGCAATGTTTAAGAAATAATTAGACAAGTACATGGATAAGACAGGTTTAGAGGAATATGGGTCAAACGCAGGCAGGTGGGACTAGTATAGATGGGAAATATTGGTTGGAGTGGGCAACTTGGGCCAAAGGGCCTGCTTCCATGTTGTGTGACCCGATGACATTCAGTGATTCAACAGTTGGTACCAAAGCCAGGCATGTCAGACTGCAAGTTTTAGATTTTTTAGATAAACTGCCCAACTCTCCCTTGCCTGAAGTTAGTACCGTCTACACAAAAATAACAGCAGGAGCCATTAGTCTCACCACTACTTTGAGACCAAAGTCTGCCCCAATAAATATGATAGATAAGCAAAACCTGAAGGTGGATGGTGTTTTTATGACAGCTCTTTCCCATGTCTGTAAGCATTTGGGGGCAAGGGATTACCAGGAAATGTCGACACTGTGTCATATTTATTTTTAACACTTCATTGATATTGGCATTTAACTGAGTGAAGGGTGACCTCATTCTGACAAGAGCCATAAAGTTGCAATCACTCACCTCAGGATTTCATAAAGGCAATGATCTGGATATTATGAAAATACTGAGGGGGGCATGATATTGGGATGCGGCTAAATGTGTTCAAGAGTCAACAAAAGTGTGTGCATTCAGATTAATGCAAGCATCATGCCAGCTGCATGCTGACCATTAATTATAATTAACAGGGCAGCACTAGCTGTGGTGTCCATTGGCCATATGCTTCAGCAGGGAAACAATATGGTGAATGTTATCAGAAACTAAAGCTAGCCTGCACTGCTTAAAGGAGTGTGTACGAAGGAACTGCTGATGCTAGATTAAACTGGAGCAATTCAACGGATCAGACTGCATCTCTGGAGAAGTCTAAATAAGGGTCTCGACCTGAAACGTCACCTATTCCTTTTCGCCAGAGATGTTGTCTGACCCACTGAGTTAATCCAGCTTTTTTAGTCTATTTTCTGCTTTAAGGAACCTTTAAGAAACCTTTCTTATCCACGTACCTGTTCTTTAATCTGCGCCAGAAAGAGTTCACTGACCTTCCACATGTGGTTAAAGTTAGTGAATCCATCATCAGTGGTGATGAAGACACAAGGAACTGCGGATGTTGGAATCCTGAGGAAATTACAAAGTTCTGGAGGCCAACGGGTCAGGCAATATCTTTGGAGGAAATGGACTGGCAATGTTTCAGATTGGGACCTTCTTCAGACACGATGAGTTAGAATTTCAGTAACTTGCATCTATTGCAGTCTGGTATACCTGTCCATGTTTAAATTGCATCATGGCGGCTTTGGAATTTAAATTCACTTTCAATAATATATGTTAAGCTAGTCATTAGGAACACAAATCTACTGGATTGCTATGAAAACTCTGGCTTACAAGGGAAGAAATCTGCCACCCTTATCCAATGTGGTTTAAATATGAATCCATAACTACAAATGTTGGTTACTCTCAGCGAAATCAGCAAGTCGCTCATTTCAAATGTCAGCAGATAGAACAGTTCAGCATAGGAACAGGCCATTTGGCCCATAATGTCCACATCGAACATAATGCAAAGTTAAGCTAATCTCCTCTGCCTGCACCTGATTCCTATCCCTCCATTCCCTGCATATCCATGTGTCTACCCAAAAGCCTTTTCAAAGCTAGTATTTGCATTATCACCACCCATAGCAGCACGTTCCAGGCACACACCCCCCTCGTGTAAACATCTTGCCCTGCACATCTCCTTTAAATTTTGCCCATTTCACCTGAAAGCTATACCCTGTCATCAATATTTTGATCCTGGGAAATATATTCTGATTGTCTATACTAGTCTGATTGTCTGACACTAGTGTCATCCAGATCTCTTAGACTGGAACTGGATGGACATATTCCAGTATATGCTAAACTTGTGAGGCTGGCAATGTTGACCTCTCATTGTCGAGCCTGTGTTTGGTAGGAAGGCTGTCTGCACCAAATCCTCATTCTCACATTCCACCTCAACCTGTGATTCCTCTAATTTAAGCATGTAAAATGGTGAAAGGAAACATCATTTTAAAGCATCAAAACTTGTGTAAGGTCCCTTTCTTCATTTCAGAAATCCATAAACAGTAAACAGATCAACAAATGGTGGAAAGGTTGATTTTTGGAATGCAGCACCACTCAGTTTTACATTTTGCAGCCACCAGCTCAGAACTATCACAGTGCATGATTTAAAATATAGCTTAGAAAGCACTTCCAGTCAGCACATGAAGAAAGAATAGAGCTGGTATCAGCTCATCAGAAAGCAGGGTTACATATGAGTTCTGGACATAACTGAGGAGGCATTGAAGAAGGTGACCGGTAAAGATTGCTTGGCATATAGGTTGAAATACTTTGTGTCCTGGCATGGCTGCAACATCAACGGATGTGACAGAGATGAGCACTTATTTCGCACAGGGTTTTTTGTGCAGAGCTTGTTGGCAATCTACGTCATTATGTAACTAATAGTGTTCTCTCTGCATATGTTTTTGGACTCAATTACATCCAATGTTTATAATGTAATAAAAAGGAACTACAGATGCCAGTTTATATGAAAGGTAGGCACAAAATACTGGACTACCTCAGCGGGTCACGCAGTATCTCTGATGAAAGTCTGAAGAAGGGTCCCAACTCGAAACATCACCTATCCATTTTGTTCTCCGGAATTGAAGACAAATTGAAGCCAATTGATATTTGAGCATTGATTTGGAAACTCTCAGGCTACTGCTATACAAGGTCAACTTATTGCTATCATGGTTATGGAAAACAGCATGTAAGAGGATTCACAGTATTCCATAGCAGTTTAATAATGTCTTCTATAAAATTAGTGGAATGGTTTCTGACAAAAAAAGGTTGCTGTCGTTTTTATGCATTGCCATGCATTTATTGAGTCAGAGAGTCATACAGCATAATCAGTGAACTCAGACTAACCTTCCAGTCTAGCCTACCATGTAGGACCTTGTCAAAGATTTTGCTAAAGTCCAGAAAGATAACTTTCACTTCCCTACCATCATCAATCCTCTTGTTGATTTCGTCAGAAAACTCGATAAAGTTTGTGAGACTCAATTATCCATGCATAAAGCCATGCTAACTACCTCTAATTAGTCTCTGCCTATCAAAATGCTGGTAGACCCTATCCCTCAGAACCCCATTCAAAAGCTTTCCCACCACTAATATCAGGCTCACTGGCCTATAGTTCCCTGGCTTGGCCTTGCTGCCCTGCTAAAATAATGGTACAACATTAGTCCAATCCTGCTCCTTCTCTTAGTTATGCTGTATTGGACATATGCTAACTTTCAGGTCAACTCACATACTCGATCAGCAAAGGGAATTTGGTTCCCAATCAGCGTTCAAATTGCTCAAAAAAGTGGCACTGCTGCAAGAGGGTTTACATCAGTAGTTTCCAAACAGTAATCTTTAAATTCCTTCTAACTTTGAAAGAGAAGGGACTGTCGTTCTTAGTTAGTCTGGATTACGGTGAATTTAAAATGAATAAATTCAAGTTAAATGCAAAATCTTTTAAACCATGATTATTTCTATTATTCTATGATCTGACTCTTTAACCTGATTAGGAGACAGTTATTTTTATTCAATAAAAGAAGGTCAACAGATGATATTTTGTTCAGGAAGGAAATATTGAATTGACAAACAAAGAGCTGATGGTGAGGTGATAGGATTTATCAGATGTATATGCTCTTTCTTCCAGTAGCTTCATAAAAATGCGGTGCCATGGCAACAGGTCCACTGCCAAGGAAGATACAGAACCAAGAACTATGTCTAATCCCGAGAGGTTATATAGCATGTGACACTTAACATCCTTGCCGGAACCAATCAACACTGAATGCAGTAGCAGGCACAGTTACTGCGACTTTGGCCTAATGTGCATTCATCTAAAGCTGGATTAGACTGTAAATTTCACATACCCTTTACAGGATGGCTTATAAATCACAGTGTCACTCCCAACCAATCAGTAATGACGTCTGCAGATGTGACACACAGCTCTCAACTCCCTGAACTCTGTGTCAGAAATCCATACAGTTAATAAAAGGAACACGCTGGCTCCATGCCTCGTCTATCCAGCTCCACCAGTAGGAAACCTGCAGAATCCCTCAATTATTTGTTGCTTCCCTGTATTTTTCAGCCTAAAGGTGACAGTCCAATTAGTTACTATTTACTTTGCATTGACGCTGGCCAGAGTGTATATACAAACCTTTCTTTTTAAATGGTATTTTTAATGAGAGACTTTTAAATTACATGGCTCACGGGAATATTTTTTTTCAGTTTATTACCCACTTAGCCTTACAGTTCAGTTTATGTTTACCTCATATTAAGTTGCTACTTTTCAGTTCCAATAATCACTCCAACCGCTCCATTTAAAAAATAGTCCAATTGTGAACTTGGACTTAGAATTCTGCCTGAGAATGGTTGTAACTTTTGTATCTACTACTTAGACAGCTGAAAGGGGTGGGAGTGTTGGTGGTGGTGGAATGGGAGATGATGTTACAGACTGGAGAAGAGGGGTGTAACATTCTAGCCAACCTAGTTTCAAATGTGTCATATAGGCAGTGAGTTACAGAGTCATAGAATTGTACAGTGCAGAAATTGGCAGTTTGAACCACCACATCCACAAATGGTGTGTGGCAGGCTTGAGGCCCTGTCCCACGGTATGAGTTCATTCCAAGAGTTCTCCAGAGTTTGCCATGATTCGAACTCGGAGATTTACGGTAATGGGCACTCGTCGGTACTCGGGGCTCTCGTGGACATTTTTCAACATGTTGAAAAATCTTCATGAGTCTTCCTGTGCTTACCTGCCGCTAGCGAGTCTTCCCGAGTACTTGCCGTTAGCATAACGAGCCGCTAAGAGACGTACCCGAGCTCCGACGTACCCGCTACGTTCATTCTCCGTGCTTACCATGAGTTTGATTTTATTAAAACTCGGGAGAGCTCTTGGAATGAACTTTATGGATCCTAAATCTTGGGAGGTTAATTTTGTATAAAACAGGCATGAGCAACTGCACAATCCTTTAATGGTTGAATCAATTATAAGTGCCACTTTTGGGGCAGATTTCCAGTGGAGGGAGGGGATAGAAAATGAAATAAGTTAACTCATGTATTGAATGTACTGGTGACATGTCTGCCTTTCGTTCCATTATTTTCTCTAATATCTTATCCCTTGTGTTTGGTGAATAATGCAAGTTCTTCTATAGTGTTTGACATTAGTCCAATGAAAATTTTTGGAATGCTTGCTGTGTCCACCGTGAAGCTGAAGTGAAGTATTGATTAAACCTAATTGCCATGTCCTTGTATCCCATTGTTAATTTCCCAGTCTCACTTTTTAGGGGTCCCACACTAACCCTAGCCATGCTCTTCCTTTTTTTAATATGTCCACAAAAACCCTTGCAGTTTGTTTTGATATTATTTGCTAGTTTTCTCTCATAATCGATTTTTCTCCCTTTTTTAAAAAAAACTTTTTAATCTCTCACTGCTGGTTTAAAAATAAAATCAGTATTCTGGACTACCACAAGCTCTTGCCACTTTGTATTGAGACTTTGAAAGAATATTTTCCATGTGAGAATAACCAAATCTTTCTCAAATAGGCAGGCTGTGAATAATTGAGTACACAGACCAGTATTTGGATCCCAGCTATTTATGACCTAGATCAACAAGTTGGCAGAGGGAAACAAATGTCCTAGTTTCCAAGTTGACTAATGATACAAAAGTAGGTGGGATTATGAGTGCAAAGGATGATGTAAAGATCCTTTGAAGGGTTTATAGGCAAGCTAAATGAGTTGGTATCAAAATGGTAGATGTAACATAATGTAGGATATGAACTTATTCACCTTGTTTTTCAAAAGTGAAAAACACGCAGGATGGTGAGTACATGGAATGAGTTGCCAGGGGAAGTGGCAGAACAAGTACAATTATGGCATTTAGTCATGGTCATACAAATTGGAAACAGGGCCTTTGGCCCAACTTGCCCACGCCAACCAACATGCCCCATCCACGCCAGTTCCACCTATCTGCGTTTGGCCCATATCCTTCTAAGCCTATCCTCTCCCTGTACCTGTCCAAATGTATTTTTTAAGGCAGATGGACAATACACAGACAGGAAAGATTTGGAGGGTTATGGGCCAGATGGAGATGAGTGGGGGTAGCTCGGGTAGACAATTTGGACAATGAATGATTTGGGTCGAAGGGTCTGTTTCAGTGCTGCATAACTCTGTGACTATTTGACTCTAAATGGTGCATTAACATAGAACATACAGTAGAAGATAGAATAGAACAGCACAGGAATGTGGCTCTTGGGCCCACAATATCTTTCTTTTCCAGATTTCTTCCTCCTTAGTTAGTCTGAAGAAAGATCATGACCCAAAACATCAACTGTCCATCTGTTCCAGAGAAGCTGTCTGACCCCTTGAGTTACTTTAAGTTTTTTTGTGAATAGTGGTGCAGGCTTACAGGGCAAAATGGCCTATTGTTTTCTGTTTGTGTTTCTTATGAAGAACTAGGGGGAACTGGTGAGATAGAAATCAAAGGCAGAGACCAGTTATAAACTTGGTAAATGGTGCATAGGCTTCTTGATGGATTATATAAATTACTCCTTTTTTATGTTTTTATGTCATTTTGTTTTTATTTGAAACATCTTTAATATTGTCCTCAAGATTTCTTGACTATGGTTGGCGCATTGTAGTCCCACTTTCCATCAGAGCGATGGCTAGAGCTGCTGATTTCACAATTGTAAAGTAGTTTTACGGATACCATTAGATCTTCACTACTTTATGAACCACACATTATTGCCCTAGCTGTACGTGGTCTGTCACGATCACCAGAGAGAGAGCTAGGGGCGTGTAGGTTACAATTATACTAACTGGTGGGGGAGTGGTTAGCATGGACATCGTTACTATCAATTAAAGGTGTATACACATATCATCTACATCCTTCCTCCACAAAAACAAACAGTGAGTGACAGGGCGACCACGTCTCATGCGCTAGGGTAAATGCAAACAGTAAAGCACGGGAATACAGAATCACACGTAATCGTTGTAACAGACCGTCGGCCTGACCAGGCGACCAGACCGGGTCCGAACCTCGCCATCACCTCCTTCCCCGACGGGAACAAGCGGGGACAACGCCGGAGCATAGTGGGGGCTACGGACAGGAGAACCCCTGGGCGATGAGGGCATCGGGGGGGACGGCGAAGAGAAGGGCGAGGAAGCCAGAGAAAGCGGGACCGCAGCCGGGAGACGGACAGGAGAAGGACGAGGGGGGGACCCCAGAGGATCGGGCAAGGCACTAGGTCGCGAAAGTGGCAGCGGGGGGGCATACGGAGCCACTGGGGGAGGGAGAGGCTCGTTCACAAGCCAGAGATGCTGGCGGGACCGGCGATACACCTTGCCGTCGTGGTTGACAAGGTACGAACGAGGGGAGCCGGCAGAACCGACAACCACGGCCAGAAATGGACCACATCCGGACGACCTGGCTGGGAAGAAGAGGGCGAAGGACACAGCAGGACCTGTCATGGGAACGCTTCTGTATACTGTGTTTCTGGGCAATGCGTTTCCGGACCAAGGCAGGTTTAAGGACAGAGGGAGACAAGGGACTGTTGAGACACCGGGACCATGGGCCGCGTGACACGGGACATGAGGCGCTGAGCCGGGGAGCCCAGGGCATGGTCGCGGGAGATGTTGCGGAGGTTCAGCAGGGCCAGGTAGATGTCAGAGCGGGATAGGCGGCAACGTTCCAACAATCCTTTGGCACTGCGGACCGCACGCTCGGCCAGTCCGTTGCTCTGCGGGTATTCCGGGCTGCTGGTGCAATGACGAAAGTTCCATCGTTCGGCAAAAGCGCGGAACTCGGCACTGGTGAACTGGCTGCCGTTGTCCGACTGCAGGCTGACCGGGGACCCGAAGGTGGCAAAGTGGCGGCGCAACTTCTCGATGACCACGGAGGAAGAGAGGGAGTGGAGCTGGTCAACTTCAAACCAGCTGGAGTAAGAGTCGACAAGCACCAGGAAGTGCTTTCCATGCCACTCGAAGATGTCGGTTGCTAGCGCAGACCAGGGCAGGTCAGCAGCTGGCTGCTGCAGGAGCGGAGCGAGTAGCGAGGCATGTCGGGCCAGACAAACTGGCTTTGAGCGATGGAAAGGGTCGCTTCGGCCCCGGGATGGCCACGATGAGCGGTTTCGAAGTATTGTTCTTGGAGTGCTGCGGGCACCAACACATTGAGCCCCTTCAACAATCACACCATCACGCAGCACCAACTCGTCACGAACCAGAAAGTAAGGCACCACTGCGGCCGGCAGGGAAGAACGGCGGTCTGGCCAGCCCCGCTTGATGATCGCGGCCAGCTGCTGTAGCGAAGTGTCAGCCGCCGTGTGCTTGGCCAGGGACTTCAACTGACTGTAGGGCACAAAATTGACGTTCAGGACTATTAGATCGAACGCCTCGTACAGATGTCGGGTTGTGGATGGGAGAGGCGCCCGAGACAGCGTGTCAGCAACAAACATGTCCTTGCCCTTGCGATAAACCACTGTGAAAGTGAAGCGTTGTAGCTGGAGCATCATGTACTGGAGCCGGGAGGAGGCCGCGTGTATCGGCTTGTTGAGGATGGTGACCAGAGGCTGGTGGTCCGTTTCGACAGTGAAGCAGGTACCCAGGATATAGTCCTTGAATTTAGAGCAGGCAAAGACAACAGCCAGCAGCTCCTTTTCAATCTGGGCATAGTGTTGTTCAGCGGTCGTCATTGTGCGGGATGCGTAGGACACAGGCAGTTGCACCCCGTCATGGATCTGCAGGCAGGCGGCCCCGAGGCCAAACTTAGATGCATCATATGTGAGGACGATGGAGCGCTGGAGGTCGAAGTACTTCAGCGTTGGCATACTGATCAGCTTGGATTTGAGGGTGTCGAATGCTTTCTGGTGTTGCGGGAACAAGGCCC
Source organism: Okamejei kenojei (assembly GCA_035221665.1). Classification (NCBI taxonomy): domain Eukaryota; kingdom Metazoa; phylum Chordata; class Chondrichthyes; order Rajiformes; family Rajidae; genus Okamejei; species Okamejei kenojei. The sequence continues at coordinate 115,368,827 of CM069132.1, read as the reverse complement.
AGGCAGAGTACTTTTTCACCAGGTTGAGGGATGCTCAGTTCTCTCAGGTCGGGGATGATCTTCCCCAGGTAGTTGACCATGCCCAGGAAGCGCTGTAGGCCAGGCACGTCAGCAGATGCAGGCATCTCGGATATTGCGGCCGTCTTCTGCGGGTCGGGCTTCAGCCCCGATGCTGTGAAAACATGCCCCACGTAGGTGACCTCAGGGACCCGGAATCGGCACTTCTTCGGGTTGAGCTACAGGTTGACTTCTCGGGCCCGCTGCAGCACCTGGCGAAGGTGGTGATCGTGCTCAGCGACATTCTTCCCATAAACCAGGATGTCGTCGACAATGATGGCACACGGAAGACCAGCAAACAGTTGTTCCATGGTCCTTTGGAAAACCTCGCTGGCAGAGTTGATCCCAAACGGCATGCGGAGGAAGCGATACCTGCCGAAAGGCGTGCTGAAGGCGTCAGGTGCGAGGATCGCTCGTCTAGAGGTATCTGCCAGAACGAACTCTTGGCATTGAGAACCGAAAACACGGTGGCAGGGCCGACCTGTGCAGCAACATCCTCCACCGTCCGCATGGGGTAATGCGGGCGCCTGATGGCCATGTTCAAGTCCTTAGGGTTGATGCAGATCCGTAGTTCACTCTTATCTTTCTTTGCAACGACAACCATAGTAGAGACCCACCGGGTGGAGGCCGTTACTGGCTTCAGGATGCCCGTGGCCACCATCTCGCGAAGATGGCCAGGATCTTGACACGACCCTGCCCCTCATGGCGAAGGATACACGGTGCGGAGGACGGATAACCGGGGTGATGTCGGGAATGAGGGCAATCTTGAAGCCGCAGGGCAACTTCCCCAGCTTTGAGTCAAAACGGTCCGGGTATTCGGCTAGCGGGTTCAGGGGTGCCTCTATCATTGTGGAAGCTCACCAATCCGAGGTCCTGGCAGGCCTCCACGCCGAGCAGGGGGTCACATTTACCGTCTAGCAGGAAGAAAGAGAGGGGCCGAGTGGTCTTCAGCACCTTGCAGTGGAGAGTGGCCTTCCCCACAGGAACAAGCACGCCACCCCCATAGGCACAGAAAACAGCACTGTCTGTGGAAACAAGCTCATTATTTCTTATCTTCCTGAACAAGCTTGTTGACATAACATTAACAGCAGCCCCCATGTCCACCTTAGCAGAGAAGGCCATGCCATTCACCGTGACTCGGACGGTCGGGTCTGTTATCAGAGCAGGTGCACCTCGCAAGGAAAACACACTCAGTGCGCTCTGGGAAGAGCCAGAGTCAGACAGGGGGAGTCCATCATGCTGGAGATGGGACCCAGACGCGGTATCATCACGTGTCAAGTAGCGAGACGGTTTCTGCTGTGGCTGTGCAGGGTTCCCACGGGAACGTCGGGAACGTCGGGAACGGCATGATGCCGAGAAATGGTTGGGCCTGTTGCAGAAATTACAGGTTTTCCCCAACGCCGGGCAGACATTAGCACGGTGCGAAACAAAGTTACAATCCAGACAGCGTTGACGCGGTCTGGAGCCCGGTGGAAGTCTTGCCCTCTGTCGCCGATGAGCATTGTACTGGCGACCAGCAAAACTGGCTGCGTGGACCACAGGGTCAGGTACAGCTGAGGAGACAGCCTCAGCTAAACGAGAGGCATGCAACGCCTCATTGAATGTCAGATCAGGCTTACGTAGCAGCTCAGAGCGCAGCTTATCATCCCGTAGACCAAAGACCAAGATGTCACGGGTCAAAGTCTCAGGGTCAGGACATGCAGGTCACATTGGCGAGCCAGTTGGTGCAGCACGGCCACGAAATTGTCAATAGATTTCCCAGGGTTTTGGCGTCGGGGGAACAGTTTGAAACGCTCTAAGATGTGGTTAGTGGGAAGGTCACACATCGCCGTAAATTTAGCAATCAGACATACCGGGTACTGAATACTCTCGCCTGGTCCGTAGATGAATGACTCCGATTGCTCAAGGGCCTCAGGACCAGCCAGGTTCAGCAGAAGGGAGGCTCTGACCGCGGGGGTCACGGTGAGCGATTGTAATATAATGCTCAGAGTCACGTCGGAACACACTCCAGCGGTGAGTGATGTCTGCATCAAAGACTAGGATGTCAGGTTTACGACAGGCAGAAGCCATCACGGCACAGGGAGGGGGTACTGGGACTAAGAAAATAAAACTCAATAAACTGGAGACACAGGAAAGGAGAACTTCTGACACCATGTAAAGTAGTTTCACGGATACCATTAGATCTTCACTACTTTATTAATCACACATTATTGCCCTAGCTGTACGTGGTCTGTCACGATCACCAGAGAGAGAGCTAGGGGCGTGTAGGTTACAATTATACTAACTGGTGGGGGAGTGGTTAGCATGGACATCGTTACTATCAATTAAAGGTGTATACACATATCATCTACAACAATGAAGTTCACACACGCACTTACAGTACCATGACCAGTGGATTTCCAGAACAATGAAGCAAAATCTAGAAGTGTGAGCATAATCAGGCAAAAAAAAAAAATAACTGCAGCAAACAGTGAGAGAACACACAGAAAATCTATCTTTCAATATGCTTGACTTTCCAGGTTTTTTTTTGGATTCCCTTTGTCTAGTTACATTTTAACAGACATATGATAAAATCATAACATCAGGAGACATAGAAGTTAGAATGGAATATGAATATTAAAATCAGTCTGTGCATGCCAGTGATATAACTTTTATTGGTCTGCCTAATAACATTTGTCACTAGCGCTTGGGTCTTTAAAATTTATAGCTTCAATCCTAACCTCTGGTGTGATCTGTGTGGAGTTTGCACATTCTCCCTGTGACCATGTGCGCTTCCTCGAGGTGCTCTGGTTTTGTCCCACATCCCAAAGATGCACTGGCTGCAGGTAAACCGGCTGCTATGTTGCCTTTTGTGTGCAAGTGAATGAGAGAGTCTGTGGGATGAGTGTTTATGCACTGCATGGAATCTATAATGCTACTTTATGATATAGAAACACAGAAAAATAAAAGCAGGAGTACAACACTCAGTCTTTTTAATATGATCATGGTTGATCTCTATTTCAACACCATATTCTCACTCATTCCTCAAACCCTTGCATGCCTATTAAACTCGGAAACATATCCATCTACTTTAAAAGTATATTCAGGGACTTGGCCTCCATTGCCAGCATTGGGAGAGGTTTCCTCAAGTTCAGCACCCTTTGAGTCATGGGATTATCTCTCATCTCTGTCCGAAATATGTTACATATTAATCTGAGAGTCATTCTAGGTAATTCATCCAGGGGGGACCTTCTGCTATGCCACCAGCTATTCGAGCCTTTTTTAAATATAGTATCCTTGTTCAACATTTGTTTGACTACTGTTTGCAAGCATTTCACAGCAGTGTAGAATACTGCCAGATTTTCCCTTATTGGAAATGCACGACTGAATTGAATCATCGCAATCTGTGCCAGACTCCAATTGTATTCTTTGACACCTAATAATAGATTAAGGTATACTCTGTCAGTCTTAAATTCTATGTTGCTGAAATTGTAGTCTCTATTATTAGTGCTTAAAGCATTTACTTGTTAATTGGCAGCAGTAATTCATTTTAAATAATATCACTGTTAAAAAGGCATATGGAAGAAGAATATGGAGCAATATGTTTCTTTCCCATTGATATATTTTTCTATCCCAAATCTAAGCACCACATGTGCAGATACATTCACTGTTTTCTTCCTCAACCTTTGCACCAAGCAACTTCTCCTCTCTTTTCATTACATTAATAAAATTAATATAATTTCTGAGCTCTTGCTGTATTTGCCATTTTTATAGACATCAGTTAAAACCAGCAGTGAAAAATATTCTAATCTTCTTATTTGATATACTAGTAATTGATATATCAACAGTGAGTGATCAGCTAGGTTCAGTTCAGTATCAGCTAGGTGTGCAACTCAAGAAATCCTTGGGGTGGTGTTTTTCCCATTTGCTTGCACAGTTTGTAGGTGAAATAGAATAGAGTGTAAGGGGATTTAAGTACACATTTAATGACAAGACCTTTAACCACTCTGATGTGCAGAGGGATCTTGGCGCCTGAGTTCATAGCTGACTGTGGGTAGCAGCAGAAGTAGATATGGTGATAAAGACAGTGTATGGAATGCTTGCTTAATTGCTAGGGGCATTGAGTATGAGTGATATTATCTCCTAGAATTTAGGAGATTGAGAGGGGATTTTATAGAAACTTACAAAATTCTTAAGGGGTTGGACAGGCTAGATGCAGGAAGATTGTTCCCGATGTTGGGGAAGTCCAGGACAAGGGGTCACAGCTTAAGGATAAGGGGGAAATCCTTTAAGACCGAGATGAGAAAGACTTTTTTCACACAGAGAATGGTGAGTCTCTGGAACTCTCTGCCACAGAGGGTAGTTGAGGCCAGTTCATTGGCTATATTTAAGAGGGAGTTAGATGTGGTCCTTGTGGCTAAGGGGATCAGAGGGTATGGAGAGAAGGCAGGTACGGGATACTGAGTTGGATGATCAGCCATGATCATATTGAATGGCGGTGCAGGCTCGAAGGGCCGAATGACCTACTCCTGCACCTAATTTCTATGTTTCTATGAGTCATGAATTCATGATGCAGCTCTATAAGACTTTGGTTAGGCTGCATTTAGAATATTGTGTGTATTTCTGATTACCCCTTTACAAAAACGATGTGGAGGTTTTGGAGAATGTGCAGAGTAGGTTTACCAGAATGTTGCCTGGATTAGAGGGTGTCAGCTACAAGAAGGTTGGATAAACTTGTATTGATTCTTCTGGACCATCAGAGGTTGAGGAGAGGGTTGTTAGAAGCATATTCATTTATGGAAGGCATGGATGCAGTAGTCAGTGAGAACCTTTTCCCAGCCTGGAAATGCTCAATACTAGCGGGCACAGCTATAAGATGAGAGGATGAAAGTTTAATGGAGATGTGCAGGGCAAGTTTTTTACACAGACTGGTGGGGGCTTGGAACGCATTGCCTGGGGTGGTGGTGGAGGAAGCAGATGCAATAGTGGGGTTTAAGAGGCTTTTAGATAGGCACATGGAAGTGCAAGGAATAGAGTGATATAGATCATGTACAGGCAGGTGAGATCAGTTTAACTTGCAATCATCGGGTGCAGCAGCATCTAAGGAGCGAAGGAGATAGGCGACGTTTCGGGTCGAGACCCTTCTTCAGACCCGAAACGTCGCCTATCTCCTTCGCTCCTTAGATGCTGCTGCACCCGCTGAGTTTCTCCAGCCTTTTGTGTACCCTCGATTCTCCAGCATCTGCAGTTCCTTCTTAATAACTTGCAATCATGTTTGGCACTAACTTTTTGGGCCATAGAGCCTGTTCCTGTGCTATACTATGTTCTATGCGCTTAATAAATGCAAACATTATACCAGGCTGAAAATAATGATATGCTGCTTTGTTCCTTGTCAATATTAGACAATTGTCAATTGTCAATTGATTAATTAAATAGTTTCCTTGTTAAGGACCCAAAAACGTAACCAGTTAATATAGCTTTTTATGGTTGAAGAATCTAGCAATTCACCTTTCAGATCATTCTTCCAAATGGAAAATGACAAACAAAAACATTTTCTTTGTTCTGGTTTGCAATTTCTAATCTATCTAGAATCCTACCAAAGGCTACGGACTCCCAATCAGTGAGTGTACACTATACCTGTCAATCATGCTCTTGTAGTAATTTGTGCTCCACTGAACTCTGAACTATCTTTCACTGCTATTTTACTTAAAATCCGAAAAAAAAATTATACATTCTGTTACACTCGTAAAACATTTATTTTTGTGAAATATGACATTGAATGTTTCATTCAACAATGGGAACAAAGTCAAAGAAAATCTCTGTTAATAGTCATGTAGTTGTCAAAAATATTACGGTGCCAATCGTTCAAATTGAATAGAATAAAATATTTTCATAATGAGGTTATTACCACTTCATAGTGAAAAAGAACATGAACACTCATCTTTAATTGTTATAGTCCATGAAGCATAATTTAGTTCTACTTACATTTCAATTAGTTATAAAAGGACAGATGTTCAAAATGGTGCTAATTTTATTGTTAATTTACCATCAGGCAGCATAGTGTATGGCATGCAACAAGGTTACTTTTAGTTGCATGAATACCATGCTTAAAAAAATCCTCAGAGTTGATCCCATATTGTTAGCATTACTTCACTGCACACCAGCAGAGATGGAGCAGTTCCCGGCAATTACTTAACCCATACAGTTAATGAAACGAGGACTGAATTGGCAGTTCATGAGTCATTCACTGCTTCTGCAATGTCATGCATTTTGCACAATATTCCAAAACATTGTCCTCTCCCTAGCCCTATATTCCTCCCTGGAACACCTGGATAACAAGGATACCTACGTCAGACATGTATCATAGACTACAGGTCTGCTTTTAACACCATTATTCCATGCAAGCACATCACCAAACTCGTGGAACTTGGAGTCTGCATGACTCCATGACAATATCAGTACCTATATCAGGGAACTTTCCTCTTGGTTTGCTGCAGAAAATAGGGATCCATTGAAAGGAGAAGAGGCATGTAATAATAATGCTATATGGCCTCAAAAAAAGCACTGCGGTCCCTTGACACATCTGGTAGAGCTGCTGCCTCACAGGGACAGAGACACAGGTTCAATCCTGATCTCAGGTGCTGTCTGCGTGAAGTTTGCACATTTCCCTGGTGACCACATGGCATTTCCTCAGGGAGCTCCGATTTCCTCCCACATCCCAAAGATGTGTGGATTTGTAGGTTAATTGGCTCTGTAAATTGCCCTTGGAGTGTAGGTATTCGAAAGTAGGATGACAGAACTATTGTGAATGGGTGATTGATGGTCAGTGTGGACTCAGTGGGTTGAAGGGCCTATTTCCATGCTGTAACTTTAAATTTACGCAATCACAGGTGGGCCCTCATACTTACTTCCGCGCACTTACAACTGACTTCAGACATAAGAATATTAGTAATAGGAACAGGAATAAGCTACCTGGCCCTTCAATCCTGCCCTGTTAATCATAAAGATATTGGCTAATGTCAGTGCTATTTTCTTGGAATAAATCCCACATCCCTTAATTCCCTTAATGTTCAGAAATTTATTGAGCTCTCTTTAAGATGAACACCGTGAGTGAGCTTCCTCATCTGTCCTAGAAAGAGAATTATCCTCATTAGTACTTAAGTGCTTGCAATAGAGGGTGTATGTTCTGACTGGAGGGAGTGTGGTGAAGATTAACATGGCTGGTTATTGTCTGAAACCTTTACAACAATGGCTTGACGGTTTTATCAAGGAGCTATCTGTTGCAACCAGCTGATATGCAAGTTCTCTATCCTGTGTTCTAAAGTTGAGGAATACTGGCAAAAAGCAACTGTCCACCACTGTAAGAATGAAGCTGGAAAAAATGCTTTTACCAAAACAGAACAAGGATTGCCCAAGTACAAGCTATTTCAGTGGCAAAGTCCACATCATCATTTAGAAAACAATATTTGTAAAGGTACATGGAAAATTGCCAAGAGGAATTGGTCAAAGAGCTAGCAGTGATGTATGTGCAATGGACCAAATAGCCTAATTCTGTGCTCTGAATTGTGATTAGTGAGGAATATTTTTGGATAATGGAATAAAGCACCAGAATTATTCAGTCTGAAGAAGGGTCCTGATCTGAAATGTCATCTGTCCATTTCCCTCATCAGATGTTATATTTTTTGCTACTGAAAATGTTCATCTGGTTAACCAACATTTACAAAGAGAAAAATAGGGTTGATATTTCAGTTCAATAATTTGTTATCAGAATACTGACATTTCAGTAGCTCTGATTAAAGATAATCAACCCTTTACTGCCTTGCAGTTGCTGCCTGATCTGCTTGGTATTCCTAAGATTCGCGGTTTATGTTTCAGATTGGCAGCATCTGCAGGTTTATGTGTCGGAAGGAACTGCAGATGCTGGTTTATACCGAAGATAGACACAAAATGCTTGAGTAACTCAGCAGGACAGGCAGGATCTCTGGGAGAGGTTTTGGGTCGAGACTCTTCTTCAGACTGAAGAGATGCTGCCTGTCCCACTGAGTTACTCCAGCATTTTGAGTCTATCGGCAGGTTTATTTTGATTTTATTTTTACAGGGTGGGACTTTTTTTGGTTTAGTTTAGAAATACAGCACAGAAACATAGAAAGAGGCCCTTCGGCCCACCGAGTCTGTGCCGACCAGCAATCCTTGCACACTAAGACTATTCTACATACACTAGGGACAATTTACAATTTTACTGAAGCCAATTGACCTACAAACCTGCATGTCTTTGAAGTATGGGAGGGAACTGGAGGACCCAGAGAAAACCCACTCAGGGCAGGGGGAGAACGTACAAACTCTGGACAGACAGCGCCCGTAGTCAGGTTTGAACCCGGGTCTCTGGTGCTGTCAGGCAGCAACTCTACCGCTGCTCCACCTTGCTGTCCCTGCTTTTAATTATTTTTGATTCGAGCTTTGGCACCCGCATAGCTCATATTCATTTTGATAAGGATATGGTTGACGGCATCCTTTTAAATTTACTTTACCATCGCATGAATTGCTGTGTGATTACTGTATTGTTACTTTTTAAATGTTCCAGTGGTTTCTGCAGCAAAAGTATCCACTCTAGACTCCACATGAATAAGATAAACATCCTTGTTCATTCAACCGGGCAAATAAGCAGAGTTTGGTCGATTGAAGCACTTGATCGGTTCATCTCGTTCGTCAGTCTATCCAGCCACGTTCACTCTCCTGATACACAAGGGTATTCTTTATTGCTTAACATATTGGCTGCTAGTGCAGGTCTGGTCCCATTAATTTAAGTTGTTAACCAGAATGGGGATTTATGACTGAGGCATCACACAAAGTAACTGGAATCGAGCAAGGTGTGCTAACCTTATGATAAAGGTTATAAATTGCAGTGGTTAACATAATTTATATATAATCATACAATTAATCAAAAGTTCAGTGAAAATAGAGTTACAAATTGTACCTAGCCCTAATTTCTGATATACCATCATGTCATGTAGCCAACGAAGAATTAATAATTCACTGAAGGAAGGGGTTTGAGATGGAGTGTGCATTCATGTTACCGTAGTTTTGACTATGGTTATGCCACTATACTTTTAGTTATAAAAAGCTGTGCATCTTTTCAGCCTGTTCATTTTTCTCTGCAGTTTATTCTTCTCAGCAAAAAAAAAATCCTATTTAATACCTTCCTTCCTCATTTGAAAAACATTGCGTTAATTAGAAAAATTCTAATTAATGGGCAAAGTCATTCTTTACCTTTAATTGATATTAAATGGAAGCAAGGTCTGTATCCCTGAAGGCATGTTAAATGTTGAAATCCAAATAGGTGTTGGAACAATATAGCTTTACCTCTATTAGTTTTGATAAATTGTTTCTGGTTTCTGTTCATTAACCACCGTAATTTGAACCACAATTAGATTTTGCTTTCCTGTTTAAGACAAAGCGAGTTGAAGCCTCCCCACCCATTAATTAAACCTCCTGACTACAGTTTGTAAAGATAAATGTTGTGGCTGATCCGGCTATGGAGCTGAAGAAAGATGAAACAGTCTGAAACAGTAATTACAGATGCACAAAAAAAAAAGAAAAGGGCAATTAGTATTTTAATCCTTTTAAATAATGTTTCCTGCAGTCCCAAATCTGGAAAGTTTGGGCTGATTAGTTGAAATTCAAATGACTGAATTCATTGAGATGAATATGCATTTTTATCCATATAAATCAAGTATATCTATTCTGGCATTATACGTTCATCTTGAACATATAGAAACATAGATTCCGGAGGAGCTTTGTCAAAATGATCCTGAGGACGTATCGGTATTTGTGACCTATGTTGTGCATCTTGTGAAACTAGTTCCTTTTACCTGTGAGGCAAGTAAAGGAGGAGAAGCAGGAAGAGGGATAGTAACAGAAAAGGTGGAAAGATAGTGGCCACAAAACTGTCCACCAGCCTGAGCTTTTGAAAGACGCCTACTGAGGAGATCTTTAGGTAGACGTAAAGTGCTGGTGTAACTTAGCGGGTCAGGCAGCATCTCTGTAGAAAAAGGATGGGTGATGTTTCGGGTTGAAACTCTTCTTCAAGGTTAGGACATAAATGCTAGAAATTTGGAATGAGTGGAACATGCTGAAAATGTCATTAGGGTCTTCAAACTGAAACGTTAACTCTGCTTCTCTTTCTGCAGGTCTTGCCTGACCAGCTAAGTGTTTCCAGTATTTTTTGTTTCAATAACAGCGCCCCTGTTCCTCACTCATGGAAGTCACTCAATCCTTTGCTCATGACTGATAACGAAGACAGCTAACAGTGCTAGTGAAGGATGAACTTCATCAGCTCTGGACCTGAACCACATTGACTATACTGTTGATTTCCGCACCACCAAAAGGAGATTGAGGATTTACAGCTGGTGTAATCCAGATTTATTTTGACGCTGTCTGTTATGAGAAAAGACATATTGATATTAAAAATAGCTTGAAAAACTTGTCCAGAAATCAATTCTCAGTTAGTAGCATTAAATGTCACTGGAATGGGCGTGGAACAGAACACAGTCTCCACGTAATAGCATCCTTACCGATACTGATGCAAGATCAACGTCCAGGCAATAGTATGTTAAAACCACTCAGATTACAGGTTGATGCAATAAATTCTTTGGCACTTAGAAATTCCCCCCTTCGTAAATGTTCCATTTGATATTTTCACTGGAAGCATAGGGCTGTACAACATGAAATCAGGCCCTTTGGCCCACCTTGTCCTTGCTGACTATGTTTTTGAATCTAGAGCTAGTCCAATTTTTCTGCATTTGACCCATATCCCTTTCAACCCTTCCTATCCATATATTTGTCCAAATATCTTTTAAATGACATATTTATAGTTCACTAGACCACTCCCAACGCACCGTCCCCTACCCATAGCCTCCATGGGAGGCGTGGGGGGCAGAGAGGGAATGGGAGGGGGCAGAAAGGGAGTGGGGGAGTGCAGAGAGGGAGGGGGATAGAGTTTGAGGGGTGGGGGGGCGCGTCGTCACAGGGGAGGGCTGGTTCCTGAACGCAATACTCCCTCGTTCCCGACTGGTGGCTTCCGGCTGCAGGCTCCATGCTGCATGCTCCAGGCGGCAGGGCCCGAGTACGGGGGGGGGGGGGGGGGGGGGGGGGGGGGGGGGGGGGGGGGGGGGTGAAGTCACTCGTGAGCATACAGCGTGAGCAAGAAGACAGCGTGTTTTTTTTTTCAAAGTTTTTTCAGGTTTTTTTTTAATTTTCATTAATAACTCGAGAAATAAAGCATGATTTTTTTCAGATAAGGCGATTTTGGACACCACGGAAAAAATCCCTACTGGAATATGTAAACATTCCACCGTTAGCGCGTAGTTTTTTCGAGAAGATGTGATTATATACAAACAAATAAACACACAAACAAATGCACACACAAACAAGATCAGACCTTTAATAGATATATGATATGATACCAGACACAGACGACCATCTGAGTGGGAAACCTGCCCTTGAGGTCCCTCTTAAATCTCTACCTTCTCACCTTAAGCCTCTGCCTTCAAGTTTTTGAATACAATGGTTCCTTTATTATCATGTGTACCAAGGCCCAGTGAAAATCTTTTTTTGCATACAAATCAAAAGATTATTGCGATAAATAAATACAATAAGTACATAATACCTAGGAACAACCCACTGAGTCTATATACAACAGTCGCCAGGTTTTGATGCCATTTCACAATCCCAAATGCAGCTGTCCATAAAGGCCTGCGAACCATCATCCCTCTCCTTGCTGGGCCAATAGACATTAGATAATAGGTGCAGGAGTAGGCCATTCAGCCCTTTGAGCCAGCACCGTCATCCAATATGATCATGGCTGATCATCCACAATCAATACCCCATTCCTGCCTTCTCCCCATATGCCCTGACTACGCTATCTTTAAGAGCCCTATCTAGTTCTCTCTTGAATGTATCCAGAGAACCGGCCTCCACCGCCCTCTGAGGCAGAGAATTCCTTAGAATCACAACTGTGTGAAAAAGTGTTTCCTCATCTCCATTCTAAATGGCTTACTCCTTATTCTTAAACCGTGGCCCGGGGTGGGAGATTGCAACCTTCACGTGGTCTGCCCTGTTTTGACGAATACAATCAAGCTGGCATGCACAATCAAATAAGATCAAATAGAACAAGTTGTCGTTCAACTTTAGGCTGTGCATGCCATGCACAAGAAGAACTGGTTCTGGACTCACCCAACATCAGGAACATGTTTCCTGCCACTAGCGTGTCCAAACCCTTCAATAAGATCCCCTCTCATCCTTCTAAATTTAGAGTATGCAAGCCCAGCCGTTCCATTCTCTCAACATATGACAGTCCCGCCATCCCCAGAATTAACCTTGTGAACCTACGCTGCACTCCCTCAATAACAAGAATGTCCTTCCTCAAATTTGGAGACCAAAACTGTACACAATACCCCAGGTGTGGTCTCACTAGGACCATGTACAACTGCAGAAGGACATCTTTGCTCCTATACTCAACTCCTCTTGTTATGAAGGCCAACATGCTATTCGCTTTCTTCACTGCCTGCTGTACTTGCATGCTTACTTTCATTGACTGATGAACAAGGACTCCCCAGATCCCATTGTACTTACCCTATTTCCAACTTGACACCATTTAGATAATAATCTTCCTTCCTGTTTTTGCTACCAAAGTGGATAATCTCACATTTATCCACATTAAACTGCGTCTGCCATGCATCTGCCCACTTACCCAACCTGTCCAAGTCACCCAGCATTCTCATAGCATCCTCCTCACAGTTCACACTGCCACCCAGCTTTGTGTCATCTGCAAATTTGCTAATGTTACTTGTAATCCCTTCATCTAAATCATTAATATATATTGTAAATAGCTGCAGTCCCAGCACCGAACCTTGCAGTACCCCATTAGCCACTGCCTGCCATTCTGAAAGGGACCTGTTAATCCCTACTCTTTGTTTCCTGTCTGCTAAGCAATTTTCTATCCATTTCAGCACTCTACCCCCAATACCATGTGCCCTAATTTTGCCCACTAATATCCTATATGGGACCTTATCAAATGCTTTCAGAAAGTCCAGGTACATTACATCCACTGGCTCTCCCTTGTCCATTTTCCTAGTTACATCCTCAAAAAATTCCAGAAGATTAGTCAAGAATGATTTCCCCTTCGTAAATCCATGCTGACTCGGACCGTTCCTGTTAAAGCCCTGTCCCATGGTACGAGTTCATTCCAAGAGCTCTCCCGAGTTTTAAAAATATCAAACTCGTGGTAAGCACAGAGAATGAATGTAGCGGGTACGTCGGAGCTCAGGGATGTCTCTTAATGCTAACAGCAGGTACTCGGGAAGACTCACTAATGGCAGGTAAGCACGGGAAAACGTTTTCTCACAGAGAGTGGCGAGTCTGTGGAATTCTCTGCCTCGGCGGTGGAGGCAGGTTCTCTGGATGCTTTCAAAAGAGAGTTGGATAGGGCTCTTAAAAATAGTGGAGTCAGGGGATATGGGGAGAAGGCAGGAACGGGGTACTGATTGGGGATGATCAGCCATGATCACATTGAATGCGGTGCTGGCTCGAAGGGCCAAATGGCCTACTCCTGCACCTATTGTCTATTGTATATTGTCTATTGTCTATTCAAGACTCATGAAGATTTTTCAACATGTTGAAAAATGTCCACGAGAGCCCCGAGTACCGACGAGCGGCCATTACCGTAAATCTCCGAGTTCGAATCAGGGCAAACTTGGGAGAGCTCTTGGATTGAACTCGTACCGTGGGACAGGGCTTTTACTGCTATCCGAATGTGCCGCGATTTCATCTTTTATGATTGACTCCAGCATCTTTCCCACCACCGATGTCAGGCTAACTAGTCTATAATTCCTTAATTTCTCTCTCCCGCCCTTCTTAAAAAGTGGGGTAACATTAACTACCCTCCAATCCACAGGAACTGATCCTGAATCTATAGAACATTGTAAAATGATCACCAATGTGTCCACGATTTCTAGAGCTACTTCCTTAAGTACCTGAGATGCAGTCCATCAGGCCCTGTGGGTTTATCAGCCTTCAGTCCATCTTCAACCTTTGTGTCCCAGGAGCACCACCCGCAGCTGACCATGAGGATGTGGAAGTTAAGACCCCTGATCCTTCAATATATGAAAGACATTTGGACAGGAACATGGATGAAAAGGTTTAGAAGGATATAGGCCAAATACAGACAAATTGATGGGTATCTTGCTTGGCATGGATGATTTGGGCCAAAGTGTCTCTGAGCTCAAATCATCTATGAGTCTATGACTCTAAAAAAGAATCAGTCTAAAGACCTAAAGACCAAACCAACGGTGTATTGTACTGTTGTCGTAGTGAACTCACTGACCTCAATCAGGCAAATGGGACTAGCAAAGATGGGCATCTTGGTTGGCATGGATGATTTTGGCAGAAGGGCCTAAGAAGGAATTTGTAGAATGCCTATGAGAAGGCTTCTTAGAGCAGCATGTGGTCGAGCCTACAAAGGAAAAGGCAATTCTGGATTTGGTATTGTGTAATGAATCACACCTAGGAGGGAGTAATCATAATATGATAGAATTCAATCTGCAGTTTGAGAGGGAAAAGCTGAAATCAGATGTATCAGTGTTACTGTTGAGTAAAGGTAAGTAGAGAGGCATGAGTGAGGAGCTGGCTAAAGTTGATTGGAAGAAAACCCCCAGCAGGAATGACTTGGAATGGCAACGGCAGGAATTTCTGGGAGTAATTTGGAAAACACAGGATATTTTCATCCCAAAGAGGAAGAAACATACCAAAGGGAGAATGAGCCCACTTGTGCCTGACAAGGCGAGTCAAAGGTAGCAAAACAGGAAATGCAGAAGTCAAGGCATGTAACATGGCAAAGATTAGTGGGAAGCTAGAGGATTGTGAAGCTTTTAAAAACCAACAGAAGGCAACTAAAAAACAAGTGGAGAAGAGAAATATGAAGGCACATTAGCCAATAATATAAAAGAGGATACCAAATGTTTTTACAGATATATAAAGAGTGAAAGAGAAGGAAGAGTGGACATTGGATCGCTGGAACATGATGCTGGAGAAGTAGTAATGGGGCAAAAAGAAATGGCAGATGAACTTAATATGTTTTTTTGCATCAAGCTTCACGTTAGAAGACACCAGCAATGTGCCAGAATTTCAATAGAGTCAGGGGCCAGAAGTAAATACAGTCACTATTACTGAGGAGGAGGTGCTTGAGAAACTGAAAGGACTGAAGGTGGATAAGTCACTTGCACCAGATGTTCTGAAAGATGTAGTTATAGAGATGATTGAGGCATAAGTAGTGATCTTTCAAGAATCGTTAGAGTCAGGAGTGGTTCCAAAGGATGGTAAAATCGCTTATGCAACTCCACTGTTTAAGAAGCGAGTGAGGCAAATTAAAGAAACTTATAGGTCAGTTAGTCTGATATCTGTGGTTGGTTAAATTTTACCGTCATTTATTAAGGATGAGTTTTCGTGGTACTTGGAAGTATATGATAAAATAGGCCGAAATCAGCATGGTATTGTGAAGGGGAGATCTTACTTGACAAATCTGTTGCCGTTTTTTGAGGAATTAACAAGCAGGATAGACAAAGGAGAGTCAATGGATGTTGCTTACCTGAATTATCTGAAGGCCTTTAATTTGGTGCCACAAGTGAGGCTACTAAACCAGATAGGAGTCCATGGTATAATAGGCAAGGTACTAAGATGAATAGAAGTCTTTAGGCTTGTACTCACTGGAGTTCAGAAGTATGAATGGGTATCTCATTGAAATCTACCGGATAATGAAAGGTCTAGATAATGATGTGGAAAGGATGTTTCCCGTAATGGGAGAGTTAGAACCAGAAGGCACAGAATAAAAGGACATATCTACAGAATGGAATTTGTTTAGCCAAAGGGTGGTGAATCTGTGGAATTAATTGCCATAGCCGGCTGTGGAGATCAAGTAATTGGGAATTTTTAAAGTAGATTCTTGATTAGTAAGGGCGTCAAAGGTTGCGGGAAGAAAACAGGAGAGTGGGGTTGAGAGGGAAAATTAGATCAGCCATTATTAAATGACAGAGTAGACTTGATGGACTGAATGGCCTAATTCTGCTTCCATGTCTTAGGGTCTTATGCGTGTGAGGCATGAACTATGTACAGCAGAAAAGCCAGGCATCTTAACCAATTCCATTTGACTGTCCAAGCAGTATACCTCACATCCAATGGCAAATTAAAATCCATGAAAAACCTCCCCAGCATCCACACATTGTTGAAAGAATTACAGATCAGTTGATAGGACATGTCAGAAGAATATCCACTGACAGAATACACAGAAACATAGAAACACAGAAATTAGGTGCAGGAATAGGTAATTCGGCCCTTAGAGCCTGCACTGCCATTCAATATGATCATGGCTGATCGTCCACTCAGTATCCTGTACCTGCCTTCTCTCCATACCCTCTGATCCCCTTAGCCACAAGGGCCACATCTAACTCCCTCTTAAATATAGCCAATGAACTGGCCTCAACTACCCTCTGTGGCAGAGAGTTCCAGAGACCCACCACTCTCTGTGTGAAAAAAAGTCTTTCTCATCTTGGTCTTAAAGGATTTCCCCCTTATCCTTAAGCTGTGACCCCTTGTCCTGGACTTCCCCAACATCGGGAACAATCTTCCTAATACCATAGCAACTGCTTTCTAGGAATGATCATGTGATGGATAGAAATAGAGAGTCAAAAACCTTCTTAGAGCATCCCTGAAGAGTTTCAACTTTGACATACCGCTGGCATTGTGACTTCACCATCTGGACTGGCCAACTACATAGGACCTTGTCATAAATTGTAGTAAAATCCATAGAGAGACCATCTGCCATGCTATCCTCATCAGACTCTTTGGTTACCTCCTCTAGAAACTCAATTACATTTAAGAAACATGATCATATATGCAATTACATACTGGGGACAATTTAGAGTGGGCCAATTAACTTACCAACTGCCTTGTATTTGGGATGTGGAAGGAAACTGGAGCACTCAAGAATTAGTGCAAAATTCACACAGACTGGAAATGTGGTAAGAACTGAAGCCACATCTCTGGCATGGTGAGGTAGCCCACTACACTACCTCATGAATTTCAAATTATTTCAGTTAAATGTTGGTATTACCAAAGTCACAATCTGGGACCCACATAAATTCTGGGGCCCCAGTCAATTCTATCTCCTCAACCGTGACTGTCTGAGATTTCAGGAGGACAGTTACAACTACTCCTGGGGAATGAGTCCAAACAAGAGGAACTTCGAAAGCAAGCTGCTGCTATACATGGGCAGCATGACATTCAGCAGAAGGTCCAACCATCAATTTGTCAGAATGCAAAAGGAGGCCATTAGGACAATGCTAATTCCTTATACAGCCATCTGGACAGCTGTTGTATCCTCAATGCCTTGCAAATTATTTTCTTCCAAGAGCCCATGGAATGCCTTTTTAAAAGCTTTCATTGATTTTGTTTCAACTCTCCTTTTCGGGTCAATGATCTTTCGACAGAACTGGGCAAAGATGTGATGTGAACCAAATTTTAAGTCGTGGAGAATGTGGGGAGGAATGGAATGAAAACAAATCAACTGTAAGGTTTGCGATAGGATGGAGACCAGGAGAGACTGAATAACACTGAATAAGTGGTGGTGATGCCAATTGTTGGTAAAGGTATGTCTGGGGGGAGGTGTAAATAGGAGGAGACCAATTAAACCTGAAAGCATTAGAGGAAGAGGGTGAGAAAAAAACTGAATAGTAAAAATGTAAGAAACATGGCTACGATGGCTTATTATCAGAACTAGTTGAATTCAACGTTGATCCTGAAAATTGTAATGAGCCAAGTGGGAAGATGAGAGGCTGAAACTTGGGCTTAGATCAGGCTTTGTTGGAACAGTGTAGAAGGCCAAATATAGAGGAATCAAAGTGGGAGTGGGATGGAGAATTAAACTGACAAGCAACTGGAAGATTAGGGTCACCATTGCGAATGAACAGAAGTGTTCTGAATATCAATCAGGTTTGTCAAACATGATTTCCTTTAACAAATCTACTCTGGTTCTGCTTTGATCATTCAAACACTTCCAATTACCTATTATTTTTATCCCTTCTATTCTTTCTAAATCTCCCTACCAATTGATAGACTTTTAGCTGCCAGATGTATCATAATGCCAGTGATGCAGTGCATACCTTTCGTCAGCTATCTGACAGTATGTCCCAAACCTACAAACTTCACCATCAAGAAAGTAGAGCAGAAACATATGGAAACAGCGCATCATTCAGGTTCCCCCCTTCAAGTCGCACACTATGCTGATTTGGAAATATATTGCCATTACTGTGCCTAAATCCTGCAACTCTTTCCCTAACAATACTGTAGTTTAGTTTAGTTTAGTTTTGAGATAAGGCACAGAAGCAGGCCCTTCGGTCCACCAAGTCCATGCCAACCAGCAATCCCCCCCACCCACTAACACTATCCTTCAAACACCAGGAAAAATGTACAACTTTTACCAAGCCAATTAGCTTACAAACCTATACACCTTTGGCGTGTGGGAGGAAACTGGAGATGGCGGACAAAACCCACGCATGTCACGGGGTGAATGTACAAACTCCATACAGACACCCGTGGTCAGGATCGAACCCGGGTCTCTGATGTTGCAATGCAGCAATTCTACCGCTGCACCACTGTGCCACCCTATAGTAGTACTTTCACCTGAAGGAGTACACTACTGCAGGAAGATGTCTTACAGTCACCTTCTCAAGGGCAACAGCAACAGGTTATGAATGCTGACCCAGCCAACGAAATCTGGGCCGACAAGTAAATAACTTGTACGTAGCAGCTACCACTTACAGGCATTTCTCTATATTTATAACCATATAACCATATAACCATATAACAATTACAGCACGGAGACAGGCCCTCTCGGCCCTTCCAGTCCGTGCCGACCATTTGTTTTCCCCTAGTCCCATCTACCTGCACTCAGACCATACCCCTCCATTCCCTTCACGTCCATATACCTATCCACTTTACTTTTAAATGTTAAAATCGATCCTGCCTCCACCACCTCTGCTGGAAGCTCATTCCACACAGCCACCCCCCTCTGAGTAAAGAAGTTCCCCCTCACGTTACCCCTAAACTTCTGTCCCTTAATTCTCATGTCATGCCCTCTTGTTTGAATCTTCCCTACCCTCAATAGGAAAAGCTTATCCACGTCAACTCTGTCTATCCCTTTCATCATTTTAAAGACCTCAATCAAGTCCCCCCTTAACCTTCTGCGCTCCAAAGAATAAAGACCTAACTTGTTCAACCTTTCTCTGTAACATAGTTGCTGGAACCCTGGCAACATTCTAGTAAATCTCCTCTGTACTCTCTCTATTTTGTTGACATCCTTCCTATAACTAGGCGACCAAAATTGTACACCATACTCCAGAATTGGTCTTACCAATGCCTTGTACAATTTTAACATTACTTCCCTACTCCTATATTCAATGCTCTGATTTATAAAGGCCAGCACACCAAAGGCTTTCTTTACCACCCTATCTACATTATAGTTATTATGAAATACAATGTCTAGTTGATAATCGGCTGGGTAATTTATTCATTATTGAACTATAATACTAATAGTTACCAAGAATTTTGGTTCAATTGTTGGTTGTTTCCTGCTATTCAATTCTGTCTTATTATTTTCTTTTTGCATGGATTGTAACCTTTGTACTCCCTTCATCGATGTCATAGCACTCCAGAATTAATTCATTATACAATGCTACTCGTGACATTTTGACACAACTGTAATGTATGTGCAGGATTTTTTTTAACAGAATATGCTTTGAACAAAATGCAGAAAATAGGAAGCTGCTGAACAGGTGTTTTGTAGTCTATGTATCATCAGTTACCACAAATTTTAAACTGGCTTGTAAAGCAATTAAAGCTGGCAGAGACTGCTCTTGCACCCATTAGTATTGTTTTGGAATACCTGCATTCCATCAAACCATTAATAGTGTATGTGTGTGTGTGTGTGCGTGCAACAAATTGAATTTGCAATGGAAAATGACCATAGTTCTGACTGAATGCACTCTTAGGTATATTTAATGTCCCTACTATGCGTATTTATCATTATATTCATAGCTATTAACTTAAGTTGGCAAGACAAGCACTTTGCATAGAAGGAAGAGCATCAACTGCTCATTGGCATTTTCAATTCCCTGCATTGATTAGATAAATAGTTCCTGCAGTGTTGATTCCAAAACATTGCACTTGCTTATCTTTCTCTTCTGCTGCGTCCAATCCTGGATTTGAGGCTATTAGTGAATTTGCTCCCTCAGGTACAAATGGGTTACTGGATTAATTGTAAAGGATTCTGGCAATTGTTGTAAATTGCTAATGCAAGCATTCACCAAACCAATGTATTTTGTGTTTTTTTTCGTTGTCTGACCTTTTAGTGCATGCAATGGAAGTCAGTTAAAACTTAGGTTACTGAGATAAAAATAAATAATTGGATACTGATTTTCGGTTCTGATATTGTGAATTAAATATTTATAATTATAACTTATCCAGTACTTATTTTCATAACTCTAGATCAAAATAAGTGATTTAAGATTGAACAAGTAACACCGAGGTGGTGGTGGTGGGGTAGATACGACATTGGCTTTTGCATGGAAAGCAGGGAGTATGGATCACATGTTCGACAGAGGAGTATAGTTCAATTTTGCTTCATGTTTGGCAAAGACATTTTGGGCCAAGTAGGTCTGTTCCTAAAGTGTACTGTTCTATGTTCTATGTTAATGTTCTATGTCATTTATAATCAATTTTCATTTCATTTAATCAAACCTCATTTATAATCAATATAAACGGGGGGGGGGGAAGGAAACCATATGGATGAAGCCATTTCACCATGAGTGTCAGGCCTGATTATTTTTGTTTATTTAAATTAGTACCTTTATTACCAGTATATACAAACATAGAGTCCCCAGCACCAATCTAAGTATTACGTTGTCCTCGGACTCTATTTACATAGAGTCAGCATGAAACAGGCCTTTCAGCCCAACCAGGCCATAAGTTGGCCTCATTTGTTCATGTTTAGCCCATATCCCTCTAAAACATTCTTATTCATGTACCCATCCAAGTGTGTTATAAATGCTGTAATAGCATTCGCCTCTATTACCTCCTCCTGCAGTTTGTTCCATATATCCACCACCCTCTGAGTGCAAAGGCTGTCCCTCAGGTTCCTATTAAATCTTTCCCTTCTTCAATGATGGGGAAAGACTCCATGCATTGACCCTATGTATTCCACACAAGATTTTATACCCCCTCTATAAGATCACCTCTCAGCCTCCAATCCTAGGAAGAAATCATGCCCAACCCTTCCCTGTAACTCTGCCCCTGTCTCACTGTGCGAGTTGACCCACGAGGTACCCCGAGTGATAGACTCGTGGCTGCGCACGAGACTGCAAGTGTATGATCAAGTGTGTGGCCGAGTTCCCACGGGTATGTAATTGCTGCGATGTTGCAAGTTCCTCTCCCGAGTTAGCAAGTTCCTCTCCCGAGTTAGCAAGTTCCTCTCCCGTTACTCTTGAGCCAACCGTGAATGAAGGTATGGTTTAATAAAGCAACAATGTTAAAATACATCTCCATCCTGTGGTTTTGAGTTATTTCAGCGCGGCCGCATCTATTGATATGACCTACAATGGGAAAATGCGCATTCTACCAAGCATTTCTTGTTTTTTTATGTTTTTAAATACTTTTTTGCAATGGATCTCTATTTTAAATAATTTTAAAAAAGGAAGCAGCCCGGGTGACTGACATTGAGCGGCCGTTGGGACCCGACAGCAGACACACACACACACACACACACACACACACACACAGAGAGAGAGAGATACACACAGACAGCAGCTGGCCACCACTTCAGAGGAATTAAGCAGCTCGGGTGACTGAGCGGCCACCGGGACCCGACAGTACACACACACACACACACACACACACACAGAGATAGACAGAGAGGGAGAGAGAGAGACACACACACACACACACACACACACACACACACACACACACACACACACACACACACAGAGAGAGAGAGATACACACAGACAGCTGGTCACCACTTCAGAGGAATGAGGCAGCTCGGGTGACTTTGAGCGGCCACCGGGATCCGACAGTACACAGACACACACACACACACACAGATAGACAGAGAGGGAGAGAGAGACACACACACACACACACACACACACACACACACACACACACACACACACACACACACACACACACAGCAGCTGGCCACCACTTCAGAGGAATCAAGCAGCTCGGGTGACTTTGAGCGGCCACCGGGACCCGACAGCAGACACACACAGATACACACAGATAGACAGAGAGGGAGAGAGACACACACACACAACTCAGCGGACCAGGCAGCATCTCTGGAGAGAAGGAATAGAGTCGAGACCCTTCTTCAGACTTACCCGAAATGCCACCCATTCCTTCGCTCCAGAGATGCTGCCTGTCCCGCCGAGTTACTCCAGCATTGTGTGTGTCTATCTCCGGTGTGAACCAGCATCTGCAGTTCCTTCCCAATCCCACACTCTCGGCCCCGGGGGGGTGGATGGAGCATCACACGTGGACACATCCCACCCACCACCCCAGACTTGCCCCTTCGGCAGGTCTTTAAGCCGTTCATTGAGACAGAGTGAAGCCACGGGGACAAGTGGCAGAAAGGCCGAAGATAGACACGAAATGCTGGAGTAACTCTGCGGGACAGGCTGCATCTCTGGAGCGAAGGAAAGTCTGAAGAAGGGTCTCGACTCTATTCCTTCTCTCCAGAGATGCTGCCTGGTCCGCTGAGTTATAAACTCCAGCATTTTGTGTCTATCTTTGGTTCAGTCTTACGAGCAAAAGAACAGATTATTAAAGTTCCCACGGTACACTCACGAGACACTAAGATAAACGCACGGGGCCACTACGTTATTACAACGAGTTAAAATGTTTCCATTTTACACTTGAACAGTTAATTTGACTCGTGGAAAAAATCAAACATGTTTGATTTTTTTCACGAGTTAACAAGTTTCCCGAGTACCTGCCGTTAGCGCCACGAGTCGATAAGTTGCTCGTGCGAGTTCCGACGTTCCGCTACGTGATCACCACGAGTGAAAACTCGGGGTCACTCGTGGGCCAACTCGCACAGTGAGACAGGGGTTTAACTCAGGCCCTCGAGTCATGGTAACCTACTTGTACATCTTCTCTGCATTCTTCCCAACTTAATGACATGCTTCCTGTAGCAGGGTGACTAAAATTGAACACAAATCAGACCTCACCAACATCTTTTATATCTGACTGATGAAGGTCAATGTACCAAAAGCCTTTACTACCCTATCTAGTGATTCAGTACAGAACTGCAGCTGACATAAATACACAGAATCACACAGCATGGGAACAAGCCATTCAGCACAACTTTCTACGCCGAACAGTGAGCACCCTTGCGTATAATCCCAGCACACTGTCCATAACCTAAATAATTCAAATGTTCATCTAAACACTTCTTAAATACTCTCAATGACCCAGCTTCAACCGCTCACTCAGGCAGTGTATTCAACATACGTAACACACTCTGGGTGAAGAAAGAACTCCTCATGTGAAATACACTTCCTGAGTGGATGAAGCTGGGTCATTGTGCTTTTCACTTACCCTACCCCTATGTCATTGCCTTTTATCAATCTCTGATTTTATTCAATGCCCGTCGCTATTTTTATATACCCCGATTACTTCTCCTCTTAATTGCCTCCGTTATAGGGAAAAACAACCTAGCTTCTCCAGTCTCCCCTCATAACTGCACTGCTCCATCCCAGGCCACATTCTGGTGAATCTCCTCTTTAGCCTCTCCAGTGCAATCATATCCTCCCTTTATCTTGGTGACCAGAACTGCATACATACTGAGCTGAGGTCTGAGCAAGGTTTTAAGACGTTGGGGCATAACTTCCCTCCATATACAATTCCCCAACCAATGAATGCCAGTATCATGTGTGTCTTCCTTACCACATTGTCCAATTGCGCTGCGACCTTCAAGTATCTATGGCCTTGTACTTCAAGGTATTTCTGTTCCTCAAACATGCAAGTAGATATTCTTAGTTTACCTTTGACTAGTCCTTCCTTATGTGAATGAAATTGGTCTTCTCCAATTTAAGACCTCAATTACTAATCTATCACTATCTTTTTCCATAACTACATTTAAAAATACAGATGCATGGTCACTACCTCCAAAATGTTCCCTAAATGGCACTCCCATCACATAACCAGCTCATTGCAGAAACTAGGTTCCATGACTGCTCGGAAACTGCAAGAAGTTGGCACTTCATTGTTAGATTCCATGAGGACTGAAAGCAATGATCAGTTGTTGGAAAATTCAGATTTCCAGTGAGAGTACACACTTGTGCATTGTCCCAGTTACCTTGGCACTTATGGGGATAATTATGATCAGATACAATTCATAAGTTCATATGTCATAGGAGCAGAATTAAGCCATTCATCTCATTGATTCTATGCCCCAGGATATAACTAAGCTCTGTGCTGGAAATTCCAGGCCAATGTCATGTTTAAAATACAAGGTGAAACAGTTTGTACAATCCTGGATTTAGGTAAGATTGATCTCAAAATCATGGCTCAAGCTCTATCCTTGGTAAACTGACATAAGAGCAGAGGGAGATATTCAAAGAAGAGTTTAAAATGACACAAAACCAGGTTATGCCCCTAAGGGTAATAGTTCTACTTGTCAAAAGGAAATTTTGTGGATGACGAAAGAGCTTTGAAACAATAGAAAAAGAGAAATAAGGTTACATCAACTAATATATTTCCTGGTGACTAAGATATATACACAAACTGAAAATCAGCCAATAACGATGTTACTAAGAAAGAACATGAAAATGTCTAGAGGATATCAAGATTAAAACAGAAGTTTAACGCAATTATATTTCTGCAATTATGGACAAAAGCAGTAAATGTACCTAGATACGAATATGATAGTTAACTGAATATCAAGCATGTTTAGCAGTTTCATCAATGACCTTCTTTCCAAAATAAGGTTAGAAGTATTTGCTAATAATTACAAAATGCTCAATAACCTTGTAACTTCACAGGTAATATAACAGTTATCACCTACACACAGTGAGGTAACAAAGAGGTTCAACACAGACTGCTAAATGGAAATAAATAACATTACCATGTCAGTGCCAGGCAATGCAAATCTTCAATATGCCTCAATAGGACAACCTGCCTCAATAGGACTTCCACAGTAGTTCTTACAGGAGATACAAGGAACTGCAGATACTGGTTTGCAAAAAACCCCCCACAATATGTAGGAATAACTCAGTAGGACATAGAGTATTACAGCACGGAAACAGGCCCTTTGGCCCAGCTTACCCATGCCAACCAAGATGCTTGGTTGGCATGGGTAGGCTGTCCGCGTTTTGCCCAATTTCTCTGAACCATTCCTATCCATGTACCTGTCACAATGTTTTTTTCATATTGTTATAGTTTCTGTCCATACTACGTCCTCCAGCAGCCCATTCCACATATCCAACACTCTCTGTGTGCAAATGTTGTCCCCCAGATTACTATTAAATCTTTCCCCTCCCACCTTGAACCTATGTCCTCTGGTTCTTGATTTCCCCAATCGGGTAAAATACTCTGTGCATCTACCCTACCTATTCCCGTCATGATCTTATACATCTTTCTAGATCGCCTCTCATCCCTCTATGCTCCAAGAATTACAGTCATAGTCTGCCCAACGTCTCCCTATAGCTCAAGCCCTCAGATCCTGGCAACATACTCACAAAGCATCTCTGCACTCTTTCCACAGAGAGAAGCATGGTTGATAGGCAGATGTTTGGACAAAGGCAGGAGATATAAACACAACAAATGCGAGATAAAGATAGAAGAGGTGTGAATTGTGAAGTCGGAGGAAGAAATATAGGAGGAGGGGAGAGGATAAATCGATGTAAGCATCCCAGTGGGCCGCGGTGGCAGACGCTTCCCGGCGGGCCGCGGAGTAGCCGAGGCCGGAGCCCCCGCAGGTCGGAGCCACGGCTGGTGTAGTTGACGGAGCCTGGGTCGGCGGAGCCAGCGGCCGAGAGTCGAAGCCCGCGTGCCACAAGTTAATGGAGCCCACAGCTGGGGCCTGCGTCGGCGCCATGGAGGCCTCCGGAGAGGACCTGGCAGTAGCAATGTTACAAAATTTTGAGATTTTAAAAATCAAGTCTGCAATTTATCCCATCAGATAAAGCATAAAAAGAAGTTTAATTTGACACCTAATTCACTTTCATATCTTCAGTATTAAAAAAGTTATGGCTATTTTCATACTCGGAAATTAGCATCTTATTTCTTAATTGCTTTCCATTGACTTAACACAAAAGCTGTGATCGAGGACAGTCAACAGCCCAGAACTTTCTTAAAAATTAAGAGAACTGAAAGAAATGTTCAGTTATTATAGATTTAAGTATTCTGAAACAAATATGAAACAATCTTATTTGGATGACCTGAAATTTAAGCTGATAATTAGTTAGTTACCCAATTGTAGCTAATTACAAAATTCAAGGGTACACTACTGATGATGTGTCCTGTGCCCAACTGTCCTGAAGGTTACCCAGGCCAAGATATACGTATACCCGCTCCCCCGATGTTGAGTGTCTACCACTCTCAGTAATCAATGAATGTCATGAAATGCTCCCCACCTACTGGCACAAGGGACTTGTTAACATCTTGTCCTGTGTATTTGATTCTGAATTACTAGATCTAAACATCTATCCATTTCTTAAGAAAAGATTAACATTTTTAAATAGCCTGTCCAAATAACATTCACACAAGAATTCACAACATAACATGATTTTTAAATCTCATTGTCATGAATTTACAGGCCACATAGAAGGAATTTAGTGTTTATTTCCCGTAAATTAATGGCCATTTAAATCATCTTGCAAGTGGGATTTTATGGAACACGATCGATTGGAACGTTGCGGTTGCGGTGAATTTAAACCCCATATCGGCATGAAAAATACTGCCGGTTCAAATCTTTTCTAAGTCACCTTTTCGCAACATGAAATTTTGATTATATTCATCCTAAGAAGCAAGTTTATATGAAAAAATAAACGGTGTACCTTGCATTGTCCCCTATGTGAGATCCGTCCCGTTGTCGGCGCTCACGGCTTTACATGATGATTTTTAATTTACTCATGCTAATAAATTATCCAGCATAGTTTAAAAATAACTTCATAAAACAAATGTCGGGGCAATTTCTCTTCAGCAACTAAACACCCTGGGAAAAATCGATTTGAATAGTCTGGGGAAAACCGCATTTTAAACCGCAAAGAACAATGGAGGACTCGGCGTGGGGGTCCACCGTGAGGGAGGGAGGGAGGAGAACAAATGCAAGCAAAGAATTTCACTGTGACTTGTCACATGTGACAATGATATTAATAAATTAATTCATTCATATAACTGCAGGTGGGGCGCACAGTAGGCTGACTGCTCAGTAGCTATCAGCAACCACTTGGTGTAAGGTGTGGGTTTGCGATTTGGGTGGGTGGGGATGGTGCCACAAGGGTGTTGGTGGGAGTGTGTAAAGCAGCAGCCACCATTTATAAACTGCACTAGCCTCATGATGTAGCAACAAGAAAATGTCAGGAGTTAGAAATCGCGTAATGGGTGACTCAGCTCATAAGTTCCCAAAGCCTTTGTACCGTACACAAAGTGGAGGGCAGAATGTGATGTTAAAAAGTCTTCACTCGCCTACATTACTGCAATAGCATCAGCACCTAAGAAGCTCAACATTATACAAGGCAAAACATTGTACATGAGTGGTGCTACATTCACTAGGCTGAAGCATTCACTTTCACCACTAACACTGTGCCATGAATTGCACTGCAAAAGTCACTAAGGTTTCTTTGACACCATCTCCTTAACCTGTGATCGCTGTAACCCAGAAGGGCAAAGGCAGCTGGTGCATAGTAATGCTATCATCTGCAAAATTCTCTCTGAATCGTATACAGCCCTGATTTGGAAATTTGTCACATGTTCCTTTATTGTCAATACTAAATCTTGAAACTGTTAAGCTAACATCTTTTTAACATACCTTCATCACTGGAGCTACAGTGATATATGAAGATGGTTAATTATCTCCTTGGGCACTTTAGTCTGCCCATGTAACAAAAATGAATAAAACAATCATTTTGTTTTAGTATTTGAAATATGATGAGGATAGTATGATGAGTATCTCAAAGACACAGATACAAAGATAAGTTGTGCAAGTATTGAGATCGCCTTGACGTGTGAAATGGTGTCTCACAAAAAGTATTGAGACTACAGTTCAATGCAATTCGTTCAATGCAATTATGCAATATCTACAGTTCAATGCAATTATGCAATATCTACCTAGTCATCAATAAATTAGATGACTAGGTAGATAGCTACATTTCTAACTTTGGTAATAATGAAAGTATGGGGGGCATTTTTAGTGACGTGGATATTGTAAGTGATGTAGATGATGTAAATATTGATAGTTTAAGGAAAATTGAGAATAATTGATCAAATGCATTTGCAATCAAGCTATACTTGTAGTTATCTACTTTAAATCTAACAAGGAGGGACAACATATTTCCTAAATGATAATTAAAAATTCTAAAACATATTTCCTAAATAAAAGCCAGATATGGTGGAGGTCCATGGTGGAGGAACTTTGAGTCCATGCTCAAGGATCATTAAAATGTCATAGATGACTACAAAAAGTAAAGTAATATTTTAGTGGAAATTTGGAGACAAATCTGCAAGAGGAACATTATCATTACTCAGGAAACTATAGCTGGGGATGAACCATAGATGGAACACTATTAATAGTTTCAAGCACAACATCTTAAGAAGGATGTATACTAGTCCTGTCTGAGGATTTGCATATCATATCCAGACATCACGATTTTTGTTACCGGGTGTGATTCCTCAAATTATGTATTCTGAGGGCAAAGTCATCAATATTGTCAAAACATTGGACTTCAGGAAGCTTTTATGATAGGCTACTGTGGAAGGTTGAATTGCATGGGACTAGTGGTGGCTCAGGGTTTGATGCTGAGCCCATTGCTGCTTGAGGTTTATTTCAACAATTTGAATGTGAATGTTCAAGGCATGTTAATAAGTTTGTAAATGACACAAATGTAGGTGGTATTGTAGATAGTGAAGATGGTTGTCAATGATTATAGCAGCATATTGATCAGCTGGGCAAATGGGCTGGAGAATTGCTAATGGAGTTTAATGCAGATAAGTGTGGGTGCTTTGGGAAGTCAAACCAAGCCAGGACTTCACAGTATGGCTTTGGGGAATGTTGTTCAGCAGATAAATCTAGGACTACAGGCATATAGTGTCCTGAATGTGGTGTCACAGATAGATAGGTTGGTTAAGAAAACCTTTGGTGCATTGGCCTTCATCAGTTAAGGTATAGACATTTGGGAGTTATGTGAGGCCTCATTTGGACTGTTGTGTAAAATTTTGGTCACCCTGCTACAGAAAGGATGTGATTAAGAAAGAATATGGAGCCATTTAAGAGGATGTTGCCAGAACTTTAAGATTTGAGCGATGGGAAAAGGTTGATCAGGTTTGGACTTTAATCCTGGGAGAGCACTGCTATGCTGTCAAAGAAATTCCTTTGAAAGACCACTTAAAATATGTGGCGTGAGTACAAAGAGAGCACAAAGCCAATAAAACTGTGACAATTTATGTTTCTAAGTAAGGACAATCCATTAAAGCAATTTCCTTGCTGAATACAGTTAGCATTTGCTTCTCAGTTATTTTTATCTTCTATTCTATACATTACTAAAATTCCGATTTTGTGCTCTTCTGGTTTGCATGGTTTTTCTATTTGCACAAAAAAGAGAGAGGTGGAGGGAGAGGGAGGGGGAAGAGGGAAAGGGAGAATATCTTTATTGAGATTGCAAACATTAGGTAGGTTTTAGAGCAATTATTTTCTCCTCCATTTGAATAATATCAAACAATTGGAACTGCTTTCATTTCCTTGATAATACTGAAATATATGTATTCCATAGTTTGCGACTCTCATTTTGCAACATATTTTTAATGTGCACACACTAACACAGTCAAACAGTAACAGGCAATTAAATCAACACGCAAAACATTTTCTAAAAAAGGTTTTATTTATTGCAAAAACAGTATTTTATTTGCAGTGTTTGCATGCTCCTTTATAACATTTTACAGTACAACTTGATTATTAAAATAAGGACAGCTTCAATTCTTGATGAAAAAAATGTATACAACAATGATCCCAATCATCCCATTCCAAACACTCATTACTCTTGACTCAACCAAAATTATTTCTGAAATATTGGTCATAAATTTGGTGCAGAATGCTCCAAAATAAGGCTCAGAATACACCAGAGAGCATCTAAAACCTCGGCCGCAAGGGTCTTTCAGCTTCGCGCTTGTGATATGCGCTGCGTGCACTTATTTCACATAATTTTTTTGTAATCCTGCCATGCACCCCCTTTTTGAAAAGCTTCGTATGGGCCTGGTGTATAATTGGCCTTTCTTACATATGCTGTCACAACGCACTGTAGTCTCTAAACAACACTTCAGTCATTTTCCTTGCTCCCATTTCAGAATAATAGTGTTTTAAGCCGATAACTTGACACTAGCACTGGCAATAAATAAAAACGCAGCTTTCCAGCCCTTCTCATTGACACCAATGTGCAGCCGAGCGTGGACAATCTGGTGGACTCTTTCATCTTCCTCTCGTCGTGGGGTTGGGGGATTGGGAGGGGCCACACAAGGCCTAGGGCCTCTCTTCATCTACATCCAGCCCTGCGCCCCGGCACAGCGAGCCCTGCACCGTTGAGGCCCAGGTCCAAAAGTGCTTCGGCCGCCCACAGCCAGGGCCGGGCCAAGTATGAGAACTTGGCCGAGTTCCAGACCCTGGTAGGTGCTCTAAGACCTGGGTAGGTGCTGGGGCAGGAAAAGGGAGGGGAGGAGGATGAGGGAAATGGGGCAGAGGGAGATGGGTTGGTAGAGGGAGATGGTGGGGGGCAGTGTCGAGACACCGTGGGTCCTGCGCTCCAGCGGCTCCTACCCACGGGCGCGGACACCGGGAGCGGCCCTAAAGCACTGCACTGTTACTCGTACACTTGTCTTCATCGATCAGAGCCTTGAGTATAAAAGTCAAGAAGATATTTTGAGGCTTTATAACACTTTGGTTAGACTACATATGGAGTATTGTATGCAGTTCTGGTCGCCCATTACGAGAAGGGTGTAGAAGCTTTGTAGAGGGTACAGAAGAGGTTTCCCAGGATGCTTCCTGGATAAAACAGTATTAGCTGTAAGGGTAGGTTGGATAAACATGGATTGTTTTCTCTGGAGTATCAGGGTTGACATTCAGAATTTTTATTCTAGAGTACAAATGTGAAATACCATAGGTCATGGTATTTAAGAGGCTTTTGGATAGACATTTAAATGTACAGGGAATGAAGCGAGTGGATCACGTGGAGGCTGGAGTGATTAGTTTAATTTGACATCATGTTTGGCCCAGGTGGGCCATAGGGTTTATTTCTGTGCTGAACCGTTCTATATTCTATGGTGCTACCATAGAGTTCCATTACTGCCAAAATGTAAGTACCTGTAAAAATTAGAGCTGAAAGTAACATTGCTCCCCAACCAATCCATAGATAAAGTACAATTTCAGATGGTTTATTCTTGAACTGGTCATTCCAATATTTTAAAAAGCAGGTGAATCATGAGTAGATGTGAAGGCAGAAGCAATGGAAAATAAACTGAATACTACTGAATGCCAACAAAAATCTGCAGAGCATCAACCTTGCAAAATCCATAATACCGTGGATACCATGGCACTCATTTAATCTCTTGACAGACACAGAAACTCAAAGACCTGGTGTGCAGGTCACAGAAATTAAGGAAGACTAATGGAAAAGAGACACAAGGTGCTGGAGTAACTCAGTGGGTCGAGTAGCATCGCTGGAGATCATAGCTAGGTGATGTTTTTGGGTCCAGACCCATCTTCACACTGGAAGGTTAAGGAAAATGAGTCTTTCTTGCAAGGAAAATTAAATCTAAAAGTAGGGATGTTCTGCTACAACTGAGCAAGACATCTGATTGACTATGCATAGTTCTAGCATTTTTATTTAAGGAAGGAAATTCTGGCCCAGCAACCGGCTGACCGTAAACACTGGACCCCCATCAAGGAGCCGGGGGGGGGGGGGGGGGGCGCGGAGGGGGTATGGAGGCAGAGAACTCTCCTTAACTGGCTTCAATCGGAAGACATGGAAAGTGGGGTGGACCCCCATGGCACGGGGGAGTCTGAGAAGAACCGCCACAGGATTGATGACCTTCGAGATCGGGAAAGGACCAACAAAACGAGGAGCCAGCTTCCAGGATTCCATCCTCAGAGGTAAGTCTCGAGTCGAGAACCACACCTTTTGGCCCAGCAAGTATACTGGAGCCGGCGTTCTTCCACGATCAGCCATCCTCTTGTAACGCGCAGAACTGCGCAACAGCATCTGACGAGCCCCATGCCAAACCTTGCGACAGCGACAGATGAGAGCCTGAGCGGAGGGCACACTGGACTCCTTCTCCACAGCAACAGTTCGAAATTCAATAGCAAAATCCATAACTGAGCAATTACCTTGTTTCATGGAGACCAGGTTCTGTGAAGCCTCTCGGCCAGGATTGGAGTGATCAAACATGCGGGACAGAGCTTCTATGAACAGAACCGACGTCCGGAAACCAGGAGAATTCCGAGACCATTCTGCCATGGCCCAAGCCTCCGCTCTACCAGACAGGTGCATGATGATAAAGGCTACCTTTGAGCATTCTGATGGAAAGGAAGCTGCTTGAAGTTCAAAATGCAGCCCACATTGAATCAAGAAAGGTCTACAGTTCTCCGATTCCCCTGAAAAGCATTCCGGTCTTGCCAGGTGGCCGAATGTAGACACTGCGGCAGCCGTGGCCATCGGAGCCCCTGGAGACAGACAAGGAAACAGACTCGGCAGGCACGGGAGCCACAGCAGGAAACAAATAATCCAGCTGAGTAGCCAAGTGTTCAAACCGAGAACTTAAAATGTTCACCTGTGAACCAATGTCCATCTGGAACCCCTGCTGACGCTCACCTAGTAATCTAGGAGCAGGCAAAAACACTGGTCTAAAAACAGGCCATGGTCGAGTACACAAAGTCACAATATTTCTAGAGATGATACCAGGTGGCATACACAACAAACTGGCAAAGAAACCTAAAACACAAAGGCTTAAATACAGACTTAACAGGGGATAACGAGACACAGGTGAAACACATCAGGGCGGGGTAAACAATCACATGAGGGTAAACAACCTGACAGGAAATGGCACCTGAAACAAGAGGAGATGTGAGGCACAAAAATAAAACAAGAATGCAACCTCAAATACTCAAAACCAATAAGGAACAGAAACTAGATTAAACGTGAGACCTGACAGAGAGTGTAGAGAAAATTGTCCAGATTCATTCCAGGATAATTGGTTTCTCTTATGAGCAAACATTGAATAGGTTGGGCCTGTCTTCTCTGACACAGAGGATTAGGTTCATAATTTTGAAATGTGTACAATTCTAAGAAATCTTAGCAGGTTAGAAGCTGATAAAACATTGAGGTGAAATCGTGAACTATGGCCATCACTCCAGGGTAAATGTGTGCCCATTTGCAAGAGGCGTATGCATGAAAACAATGGTGGCGGTAAGCATGCTGGGGTCTTACTTCCCGTGCCCCTGGTGGCACTCTGTTTGGAGGTCAGCTGCAGAAGGCACTCTGGGCAGAGAGTTGGAGAGGTGGCCGCATGAGGCGAGTGAAGGCTCGTTCGTGGGACAATGTGTCCGGAGATCGAGTGGGCCACTGGAGGCCCTTCTGCAGCCTGGGGCTCGATTAGATCAGGACCGCTCCAAGAGACCGAGCGCGGGGATCAGTCACAGCCTGCAGCAGCATGAAGTGGTGGAACAGCGGCACAGAACGTCAGCAAAATATCCTGGACAAACCCACCTTGCAGCCCTGACCATGTGCTGCCACCAGGATAACGGTAAAGTTAAAACTCTTCATTGTTAACAACTTTGGAATTGAATAGCACAAATTGGTGCCAGAAATGCAACAACTCTTGTGGGCAGTCTCAGTGTAATCTACTACTTTGATTCTCTTGCCCTTAAGTATGATTGTGCCTATGTACAGTGAGATTTTTACTACACTGTATGCCAGAAAGGAATTTAACTCATCCTAGGGCTTTTAAGCTTTAGAATTTTCTATCCTGGGGAACTATAACAGATGAGTCATTAAGTACATTTACAGAAGATACTTCTCATGAGTCAAGTCTGAAGAGGGCCAGACAGGAAAGTGATGCTGCTGCTTCAGGATCTATTATATTTTTGTGTTCTAAAATGGGTTTGGCATGGAGCATAGCCAGGGTTATCCAACTAATTACTTCAAAGTAATAGTCATGCTCATAAATTCATAAGTGCTGGGAGCAGAATTATGACATTTGGCCCATTAAAGGGCCTGTCCCACTTTCACAACCTAATTCATGACCTCTGCCGAGTTTGCCTTTGACTCGTACTCGCAGCATGGTCGCCACGAGGTCGTAGGAGGTTGTAGCAGGTTGTGATGCTAGTCGTAGGTACGCGTGGCATCAAGTAGGTCGCGGCGTTTTTTCTAGCCTGATAAAAAATGGCCATGAGTAAAAAAAAAAGGTTGGCATGGAAAAAATCGATACTTTTTACTCCTAGGTAGGTCGCAGTTAGGTCATAGTAGGTCGTGATGCTAGTCGTAGTTGGTCGGAGTCATTCGAAGGTAATAGCTCCGGGGTGAAAAAAAAGGTCAGTAGAAAAAAATGGTTATTTAAACAGCAGAATGTCACCTCTGTCACTCCAAGGCATGTTCATTCATAGCTGGAGAGTTTTTTGGAGAGGAGACTTGTGTTTTAGAGAAGGCACCAAAAAAGCATCAGCGCAGGGGGAGGGCACAACCCTCAAAAAAGCCGGCCATGCAGGTGTTGCCCATCCAAGAGGAGAAGTGGCAGGAGGTGATGCCACAGGAGGTGATAGTGCAGGCGAGGTAGCCCTGCATGAGTCACCCTTGGAGGAGGAGACCAGGGTGGTAGTATATGTCCCCATCACAACCCCACCCTTCACTGCCTCATGTGAAGGCAGCAAAGCAGCCCTTTCTCCTGTGTCTCACACAGCATCAGAGGCTGGTGAGTGAGGAAGGTTACGCCCTACACCTTCACCAGGCCGGTGGAGGAAGGTTACGCCCTACACCTTCACCAGGCAGCAGGAGGGGGACCTTGAGGAAAGGTTCCAGCAGAATGCAATCCTGTACGAAAAGGAAAATGAGGGGGACAGGGACAAGCATGGCATGCTTGCCATCCACTGCCCCACATGTGTGTTTAAAGTTCCATCTTTTGTCAAAGCCCAGCGCCACTCTCTTCCAGTCATCTGGTGTACTGGGACAGTCCATCACATCATCTCAACCTCTTCTTGTGCTTCCTCTTCACCCTTGCTCTTCCCCTTCTGCCTTTCTTAAAAGGCTGCTGAAGCAAAAGGGCTACTGCAAACAGCAGTAAAACCTACATGGTCAAAGCCAGTCTTCACCATAGTCGAAGGAGGTCGTAGTCGTAGGAGGTCGTAGACATAATAATGGAAGGTCTCAGGAGGTCATACACATAGTCGTGGAAGGTCGTAGGATACCGCGACATTGATTTTTTTTTTTTTAGGTCGTTTAAGGTCATCAGAGGTCATGAATTAGGTGGTGAAAGTGGGACAGGCCCTTAAGTCTACTCCACCATTCAATCATGGTTGATCTATCTCTCCCTGCTAACACCATTCTCCTGCCTTCTCCGCATAACCACTAACACCCTCCATGTAGATCATGGAGTCATAGAGATGTATGGCATGGAAACAGGCCAATTGTACAAGCGCATCTATGCCAATCATGATGTGTATCTTTACTAATACCACTTGCTTGCATTAAATCCATATCCCTCGATGCCATGCTCATTCAAGTACTAATCCAGATGACTCTTAAATATTCTACCTGTTCCTGCCTACACCTCTTCTGGCAGCTCATGCCGGACACCACCTATTCTTTGTGTGAAATATTTACCCCTCAGATCCCTATTTAAACCTCCTCCCTCTCAACGTAAACCTTTGATCTCTAGACTTTAGATGACTTTAGAGATCCAGTGGAAACAAGCTCTTCGGCCCACCAAGTCTGTGCCGACCAGCGATCACCCTATACACTAGCACTATCCTACACACTAGGGACAATTTTAACAAAGCCAATTAACTTACAAACCTGTATGGCTTTGGAGTATGGGATGAAACCATAGCACCCGTAGAAAACCCACACGGTCACAGGGAGAACGTACAAACTCCGTACAGACAGTTCTCGTTATCAGGATCAAATTCAGGTCTCTGGCGCTGTAACTCTACTGCTGTGCCACTGCGCCACTCTAGATTCAAGATTACTTGTTATTTATCTTCCACAACTGAATCCTAATCCTCTGGACTGCATCATTCTTCTCAGCACCCCCAACACTTTGCACACCCTCCCCCAATCCTCATCCATCAGCGCAGTCATCATCATATCCTGTGGCATATTTACTTCGTAATTTCATTGCATGACTCGCCCGATAAACTCTTGGTCAACTCTGTTACCAATAAATCTGATGGAAGACGTTCACTGGCAGATAGCCAATTTATTTTGCCAACAAACTGTTTCATGTATCAGCTATGTGAATAAAATGGTTTATTTTAATCTCTTGTCTCCCTTAAGGCTTTTATTGGATTTTACACTTGTGATTGTCAAACCTTCACTCACAGTCTCAAATAGCCTCCTTGCATCATCAACATTATCATCATCATCTATGGCTTTCAGCATTTCAAAGACCTTCTCTTCATCTATGGCTGTGTGATAGGGGACATGATCTGTGTAGGCAAAAGAGACTCATTATTTACTTATTAAAGGAAGCATACCATTTTGCATATCTTGGCTGATCCCCACATCATGTTAATGTCTCCCAAGGTTTGGAATAGATAGTAAAGTTTACTTTCAAACCAATTTCCTAGCTCGATCAGTGGCATCAGAAGGTAGACAATAGATGGTGAAGGTGCCTAGGGTCTCTAGATGCTGATTTCTATATTTTGCTGTGTCGTGCAAATATTGTATTGCATCATGTTGTGGTGAACTCGCAACGAGAAAACTAAAAGTGTTTTTATTAAGTTAGGCCTATTTGTAGTTTTTAGGGAGGATGATGGATGTTGTGCCTAAAGAGACAATTCAGATTACAGGGCCATTGATATAACACGATTTTATTCAATCACTCTCAGTGCATGCACATTCAGAAGAAATCAGATTAAAGAATCTTCTCAAAAATCTTACATATGCAGTTTTATACATTTCAGAACATAAAACATAGAACAATACAGCAAAGGAACTGTTTCACAATGTCGGTGCCAAACATGATGCCAAAGTCAAATGATATCTGCCTACACATAATCTATATCCCTCCATTTCATGAATATCTAACTACCTATCCAAAGTCCCTTCAATGCCATCATCGTATATCTGCGTCACCACCAACCCTGGCAGCACATTCCAGGCTCTCGCCACCCCATGTGTAAAAAAAACCTGCCCCACCCACACATCTCATTTGCCCCCCTCACCACAAATATGCCCGCTCAATGGTTTTTCCATTTTTAGATATAATTATATAATCTGACAGGTATTTGGCACCCATCAAATGTGACCTCTGACCACTTTCAGTAAGCTTATGTGGCGAGTTAGGTGTTACTGGACCTCACATAATCCTGTGCATAAATTTGAGACACAATTAAGTTGTGTTTTAATGATGACAAATACTTAGACTCTAAAATATATTATGGTTCCACTCATCTGTTGTTTCCTTCTGTCAATAGCTTCTCCCAGCCACCTGCTCACATCTCTTGATAGTACATTGATTTCCCTTGTTCTGTGCCATGGCATGGTTCTTGGTTGTGTCTCTCAAGAAACAGATTGGAATCCCTTTATCTCATCTGTTTTTGTGTGTCCCATTATGTTTCTTATAGAAATACCCAAGTATTCCAGAGTACCTCATGGTCATGTCACATTTCTTCTGTCCCAATATTGCATATGTAGAAACAAGGAACTGCAGATGCTGGTTTACACAAAATTACACAAAGTGCTGGCATAACTTAGCAGGCAAGAGGGTCAGGCAGCATCTCTGGAGAACATGGATAGGTAATTAAACCTTTCAATATGTTTAAATATAAATGTTGAGGAACCTATCACTGACTATATAAAAACGGTAATCATTTTCCATACTTGTTGCATCAAGTGACACTCTGCTGTCTAACATCACAGCTACTTTAAAAATAGAGGAGTGTTTTTTCACACAGCTACACCATGTAATTTCAAAATAAGGACGTATCCAGGCTATATACGTACATAGCTCTATGATTCTATAACTCACTGCTTATATCTTCAGCAGAAATTCACAGTCAGTGAGAAGATCAGAAGGAAAGTGAAAACAAGGATGAGAAGAAACTAGGAAGTGAAAAGGAAGAACAAATTTGAGATGTTTTTGAAGGAACTGCAGATGCTGGTTTAAACTAAAGCTGGAGTAACAGTGGGACAGGCAGCATGTCTGGAGAGAAGGAATGGGTGACGTTTCGGGTCAAGACCCTTATTCAGACTGAAGAGGGGTCTTGACCAGATTTTTGTGTCTAAATTTGAGATGTGTTGGATTTCAAAAGTTATAGAAGTTATGGATCCATAACACATGAAAAGAAGAAAATAATTATTTTGTTAAAGTGTTGGATGAGGTGAAGGATAAAATGGAAATGGTAAGAAGAAAAGAAGTAGAACTTCTTCAAAATGCTCATTTTGGGAAAAAGGAGTGGCAGTGAATAATAAAATAGTAAAATATGGTGGAACCAAAAAAAAAAAAATAAAACGTTTGAAGAAGTTGTCTCGACACAAAACATCACGTATCCATGTGCTCCACAGATGCTGCCTGACCGACTGAGTTATTTCAGCATTTTGTGTCCTTTTGTGTATTAATTAACATCTGCAGTTCTTTGAAAAATGCTGGAAATGCTTAATAGTTTGCTGGAGTTGTTGAGAGAAGTACTGCAACAAGCTCTGTATGCAAAAGTTGGTGCAAATTCATGATGAACTTCATTATAACCCTAACCCTGTGTTTTGCTCTGAACCTTTACAGCTAAAACCCCTGTCCTACGGTACGAGTTCATTCCAAGAGTTCTCCTGAGTTTGCCCTGATTCAAACTCGGAGATTTACGGTAATGGCCACTCGTGGGTACTCGAGGCTCTCGTGGACATTTTCCATCATGTTGAAAAATCTTCACGAGTCTTTTCGTGCTTCCCTGCCGTTAGCAAGTCTTCCTGAGTACCTGCCGTTAGCGCTAAGAGACATCCCCGAGGTCCAACGTACCCGCTACGTTCATTCTCCGTGCTTACCACGAGTTTGATTTTTTTAAAACTCGGTTGAACTCTTGGAATGAACTCGCACCATGGGACAGGGCTGTAAGATTGATGATTATCAAGAGGATTCCTTCCCAATTTCCAGATCCTGATATGTTACAAAAAATCATTTTTTTCTGCTTTCCTACATTAATAAAAGCTTGTTTAAATAGTAGGTTTTGAAAGAAAGGTAACATTTTCATTAAATGTGACAGTCGCTATCTGTATTTTGATACTGTAGTTCAGTTAATTATTGTAGCAAAGTGTTCCAATACCTTGAGTAGAAATTTGAAAATAAGAAACCCAATAATATATAAGGTCACTGAGAAAAGATATAGTAAAAAATTTCAAAAGATTATATACAAACATATAGTGGAGGCAATTTAAGTATTAAACATTAAACATCAGGCCACAAGGGAGATTGGGAATCATAATAAAATCATAGTAAAATCTTCTTACACATAAAGTGTCTCAATTGTGATCCACTGAGAAGGAACTTAAGCGATGAAAGTATTGTAATTCAAGAAGGATATCCGGAGAAGATAGGTGAACAATCTGTAAAGCTACAGTGCATTCAGAAAGTATTCAGACCCCTTCACTTTTTCCACATATTGTTATGTTACAGCCTTATTCTAAAATGGATTAAATTCATTTTTTTTAAATCATCAATTTACACACAATATCTATAATAAAAAAGTGAAAGCAGGTGTTTAGAAATGTTTGCAAAGTAATTAAAATTAAATAACTGAAATATCACATTTACATAAGTATTCAGACCCTTTGCTATGACACTCAAAATTGAGCTTAGGTTCATCCTGTTTCTATTCATTATCCTTGAGATGTTTCTACAACTTGATTGGAGTCCACCAGCGGTAAATTAAATTGATTGGACATGATTTGGAAAGGCACACACCTGTCAATATAAGGTCCCACAGTTGACAGTGCATGTCAGAGCAAAAACCAAGCCATGAAGACGAAAGAATTGTCCATAGACCTCAGAGACAGGATTGTGTCGAGACTCTGGGGAAGGGTATAAAACAATTTCTGCAGCCATGCAGGTCCTGAAGAGCACAGTGGCCTCCGTCATTCTTAAATGGAAGAACGTTGGAACCACCAAGACTCTTTATAGAGCTGGCTGCCTGTCAAACTGAGCAATCGGGGGAGAAGGGCCTAGGTCAGGGAGGTGACCAAGAACCCAACGGTCACTCTGACAGAGCTCCAGAGTTCCTCTGTGGAAATGGGAGAACCTTCCAGAAGGACAACTGTATGTGCAGCACTCCACCAATCAGACATTTATGGTAGAGTGGCCAGAAGGAAGCCACTCCACTGAAAAGGCATATGACAGCCCACTTGGAGTTTGCCAAAAGGCATCTAAACAAGATTCTCTGGTCTGATGAAACCAAGATTGAACTCTTTGGCCTGAATGCCAAGCATTATGTCTGGAGGAAACTAGGCACCGCTCATCACCTGGCCAATACCATACCTACAGTGAAGCATTGTGGTGGCAGCATCATGCTGTGGGGATGTTTTTCAGCCACAGGAACTGGGAGACTAGTCAGGATTGAGGGAAGGATGAACGGAGCAAAGTATAGAGATCCTTGATGAAAACCTGCTCCAGAGCGTTCAGGACCTCAGACTGGGGCAGAGGTTCACCTTCCAACAGGACAATGACCCCAAGCACACAGCCAGGACAACACAGGAGTGACTTTGTGACAAGTCTGTGAATGTCCTTGAGTGACCCAGCCAGACCCTGGACTTGAGCCCAATCGAACATCTCTGGAGGGACCTGAAAATAGCTGTGCATCGACGCTCGCCATCTAGCCTGACAGAGCTCAATCTGCAGAGAAGAATGGGAGAAATTACCCAAATACAGATGTGCCAAGCTTGTAGCGTCATACCCAAGAGGACTTGAGGCTGTAATCGCTGCCAAAGGTGCCTCAACAAAGTACTGAGTAAAGGGTCTGAACACTTATGTTAACATGATATTTCAGTTATTTCTTATTAATTACTTTGCAAACATTTCTAAACACCTGTTTTTGCTTTTTTTATTATGGGGTATTGCATGTAGATTGATGATAAAAAAATAAAAAATTTAATCCATTTTAAAATAAGGCTGTAACGTAACAAAATGTGGAAAAAGCGAAGGGGTCTGACTACTTTCTGAATGCACTGAACATCTCCAAATTGGTTATATCTAATGCGTATGCACAAAGTAAGCATATTTATTGGTAAATAATTCATTGTGCTGGTTCTCTGTCCTTTTAACATCATATTTAATTTACTGGCCAGCATTTATATCAGTAGCTCTTCTTTTCCCAAGCAACCATCACTGCAAATCTGAAGAAGAGTGTCGACCCGAAATGTCACCTATTCCTTTTCTCCAGAGATGCTGTCAGAATCGCTGAATTACCTCAGCTTTATATATCTATCTTCACTGCAAAGTGAGAGTTGTGGATGTATCCCAGTCCATCGTACAAACCAGTCTCCCCTCCTCGATTCCAACTATACCTCATGCTGTATTGGAAAATCAGCCAATGTAATCAAGGTCCATTAACCACCCGGCCATTCCCTCTTCTCCCTTCTCCTGTCGAGCATCAGTTAAAAAAGCATGCAAGCATGTACCACCAGATTCAAGAATAGCTTCTTCCTGCTGTTATCACACTACTGAGTCCTCGCATAGGCCAAGGTTGTAGTCCCAATCAACCAACCTATCTCATGGCTGCCCCACATTTTCGATCCGCAGTTTTCCTGAATTTGTAATTCTTTAACACTGTAACACCATATTCTGCATTCTGGTATTTTACTCTTTGCACTGCCTGTTGTACTTGTGTATGGTTTGATTGTACTCGCATATAACTTGATTTGACTGGATGGAACAAAAACAAAGTTTTTCCAATATGTCTCAGTACACATGACAGTTAAAATAAATCAAACTCAACCAATTTATGTTTCACATAAAACCAAGCTTTCATGCAGAATAGAGAAGGACCTACACTAACCATAGTGAAAACAAATCAGTTGCAGTTATGGTTCACAGATTGTGGAAATTGCCACAGGGTTAAAGGGAGGAAGCTCCAAAGCGAGGGCAGGGAGAGTTAAGGGCCTGCCCCACTTGGGCGACATTTGCTCGTCATTTACGCAACAGCCTAAAAATAGGTTGGCCCGTCGTGACACATACAGTGACGCACGGTAACGAGTGGTGCTTCCCTGTCGCTCCAGGATTTTGGAATGTTCAAAATCCTGGGGCGACATTTGGGTGTCTCATCATGTTGTGCGCCCTGTCACACGCTGACGTATGCTGTCCTGTGGGTGACGCCTGGTTAGGGTTAGGGTTAGGGACCACAGATGGGGTGTAAAATATTCTTCCTTCAATGCAAGGATGTTAAGCATTAATATATTAAAATTGATACAATAAAATCAATTTGTTCCGTTTTATTTATAGATGTATTGATTCGCTTCCAGAACCGAGCACCGTCTCTTTTCACAGAGATGGATTCAGTGAGTGTAGACTGAACTCCCCTCTTCCCTCTTCCCCCCTCCCACCCCCATCCCTCCTAACCCTAACCCACTCCCCCCTACCCTTCTCCCTTCCCCTCTCCCCCCCTTCTTTCCTTCCCCCTCTTTTCCCCGCTCCACTATTCTCCCCCTTATCCACTACCCCCTTCCCCTCACATCCCCTTCTACTCCTCTCCCTCCCTTCTCCCATTTTCCACTTCCCCCTCCCCCTCCCGCACTTTCCC
Source organism: Okamejei kenojei (assembly GCA_035221665.1). NCBI lineage: Eukaryota > Metazoa > Chordata > Chondrichthyes > Rajiformes > Rajidae > Okamejei > Okamejei kenojei. Next base: position 115,325,488 of record CM069132.1, on the reverse strand, counting down.
GACACCCTCACATTTGTGGAACCAACCTGCGACCAGTGATCCCCCGCACACTATCCCACAAACGCTACGGACAAGTTATACAAATCTGTGCGCCTTGAGTGCGGGAGGAAACCCAAACCCTAACCCTAGCCCTAACCCTAGCCCTAGCTGTAGCTCCTGCTTGCACCTCATGGGAACTAAACTGTTGGCCACGAGTTGTTAGTGGGATCTAGCTGTCACAGTCAGGGTCCACAAATGGAGTGCGTCCCCCTCTCCTCCCTTCTCCCCGCTCCACTCTTCTCCCACTTATCCCCCTCCCCTCACATGCCCTTCTCCCCCTCTCCCATTCTCCAACCCCCCCCCCCCCCCCCCCCCCACCACCACCCACCACTTTCCCCGACGCCCCCCCATTTGTGGACCCAGCCTGTGACAGCTAGATACCATTAATAGTACTGCACAAAGGCCACATCGTCAGATTTAGTAACATTGACTATGGGATAAATGCAGACCTTGGGAACAACACCCCCACCTCCCTCCTCCTCCCCCTCCCCCCCCGCCTTGCTTCAAAATGGGTGGTGGGTATTTAGATCCAGTGACCGGAGCAGGTGGGTGGCACTGGAACATTGACAACATTGCCTGTACCCAGTTGAAAGGCCCGCTGCCTTTGGGGGTTTGGAGAGACCATTGGAAGAGAGATCTGCCTCTGGGACAACTTGTGGCAAACAGTTTAGTTCCCATGAGGAGCAGGCAGAACATTGGGGGTTTGAGTCCAACCCCTGGGGCCCCTGTGTCACATTTAGTTCAGAGATACAGTGCCCTTCGGCCCACCGAGTCCGCACTGACCAGCGTTCCCCCGCACACTATCCCACACACGCAAGGGACAATTTATACTTATACCAAGCCGATCAACCTAGAGTTACGGTTAGGGTTAGGGTTAGGGTTTCCTCCTGCACTCCAAAGGTTTGTATAAATTGTCCCTAGCGTGTGTGGGATAGTGTGCAGGGGATCGCTGGTTGCAGGTTGGATCCACAAATGGGGGGAGGATGTGGAGAATGGGAGAATAGAGGGGGAGTGTGAGGGGAGGGGATAGTGGATAAGGTGGAGAAGAGTGGAGCGGGAAGAAGGGGGGAAGGGTAGGGGGAGTGGAGAGGGGGAATGGAAGAAGGAGGGACAGGGGAGGGGAGAGGGTAGGGGAGTGTGGAGAAGGAGGGATGGGGGAGGGAGGGGGGGAAGAGGTGAGAGGGAAGTTCAGTCTACACTCACTGAATCCATCCCTGGTGATTGGATCTGGAAGCGAACCAATACATCTATAAATAAAACAGAATGACTCTTTTCATTTGCACAATTGATTTTATTGTATTAAATTTGATATATTAATGTTTAAAATCCATGCATTGAAGGAAGAATATTTTACAGCCTCAACCCTAACCCAGCATACGTCAGCGTGCATGTCGTGCAACTTGACGGTTTTACGGACTTCAGTCACTGACGCTCCGCAGACACCCAAATGTCGCCCAAGTGGGACAGGCCCTTTAAGGCATCAGTTGATAGTCAAGTCCACAGAAGAGGATATGAAGGTATTGGCAGTTAGGATAGTAGTGTTTGGCTGCTAAAATATTATTGACAGGTGTGTGGGGTCTGACCAGAAGGGGTATTGTGCACTGTGCCTCACTGCTGCCTCACGGCTCGATGCAGATGTAAAACATCAAAAAGCCATGTATAGTTTTTCCGTTGACATGTTAGCATGCAACAAAAAGCTTTTCACTGTACCTCAGTGCACATGATACTTATGCCCCTGTCCCACTTAGGAAACCTGAACGGAAACCTCTGGAGACTTTGCGCTCCACCCAAGGTTTCCGTGCGGTTCCCGGAGGTTTTTGTCAGTCTCCCTAATGGTCGAAAGTGCTTTCCGTTTTAAAAATCGGTAATTGTTTAGTCGAAGCCGGTTGCGATGCTAGTTGAAGGTGGTTGCCGGAGGACAAAAACCTCCAGGAACCGCACGGAAACCTTGGGTGGGGCTCAAAGTCTCCAGAGGTTTCCGTTCAGGTTTCCTAAGTGGGACAGGAGCATAAATTTAACTAAACCTATGTTTTTTGATGCGTCGCCTACCCATGATCTCCAGAGGAGCTGCCTGACCTGCTTAAGTTATTCCAGTGCTTTGTTTCTTTTTAAAAATGCGCGCAGCTACAGTTCCTTGTGTCTACATCCTACAACAAAGTTATTTTCTAAAACAGATGATACATTATATAATAAAAGCATTCAAATATACTGAAGAGTTTCCCTTCAGTTAAAGTGTATGACCTCTACATGAGACTGTCATGGTACTCTTACTTTTCATTGTCTGACAGCCAAAATGTGCAAGTGATCCAGTATTGCACTAGGAGCAGTATTCCTTCACCAGCATTCATCTCTGCACAAGAGAGAACTGAGAGCATTTGTGATTTCATAGTATTTCCCAGCTTTGAATGGAACAGTATATTCAGAAGCTCTCAAGGTCAAAGCCCATTGCACATCCATGCGGAAACCACATAAAGCACAGGCTTCATTTCATGGAGCAGGGAATTCAGGGGCTTGTGGCCCGCACAAATAGTGAAGTGACGTCCATATGCTTATTGAACAGCTAAACCTTCTGTATGCAGTTGAGAGTATTTTACCTTGCTGCATACAGTTTTCTTTCAGAACCATCTTCTATTGAATTGGAGCACTACACAACATAGAATAACGTGATGCTTCATTAGCTAAAATTAGAGTGACAGTGTCACAGAGCTAAACAAGCCCCACTCACCCATGTCAACCAAGTTGCCTAACTGAGCCAGTCCCACTTGCCTGCATCTGGCCCATATTCCTCCAAACCTTTCTTGCCCATGTACCTGTCTAAGTGTCTTTTAAATTCTGTAATTGTACTTGCCTCTGTGGTGCATCCCTGGTCCCTTTCCAATCTTTCCCCTATCACCTTAAACCTAAGTCCTCTAACTTTAGACTCTCCTACCCTGTTCATCTTATCTATTGTTATATTCCTCTATAGAGGAATATAGATAATATAGATAAGGGAATTACATTTACAGAACTTGGTGAATTCTGAAAATGTTCAATTAATAACACATTCACTATTTCTGCAGCTACTTCCATTAAAAGGCTTACAGGCCTGTCCCACTTAGGCGATTTTTCATCGGACTGCCGGCGACTGTCAAGTTGCCGGCAGTGGCCTGAAAAACTGGGAACTGGAATGGCGACAGTCAGAGTGCAACACACTCACACACACACAAACACAACGCTTCATTCACCAGCCCATGTGATTTTTTTAGAAAGCACTCCGCCCGCTTGCCCTGTTTAAAAAATTCACATGGTGCAAAGCCAAGGTGATACAGACACACACTGCGATGAACATAGCAAAGGGTCTGTATACTTGTGTAAATGTGATATTTCAGTTATTTCTTTATAGTTACTTTGCAAACATTTCTAAACACCTGTTTTTGCTTCTTCATTCTGGGGTATGGTGTGTAGATAGATGATTTAAAAAAAGGAATTTCATCCATTTTAAAATAAGGCTGTAACGTAACAAAATGGTGAAAAAGTGAAGGGGTCTGAATACTTTCTGAATGTACTGTCGATATGATCACAAAGTTTAAGAAGCATTTAGACAGGTACATGAACAGGCAGGGAATAGAGAGATATGCACCTGGCAATCAGTAATATTGGTTTAGAGTGGCATTATAGTCAGACCTGCAGTTGTATAGGGCACTGGTGAGACCACATCTGGAGTATTGTCCAGTTTAGGTCTCCTAATTTGAGGAAGGGTATCCTTGTGATTGAGGCAGTAGGTTCACGAGATTGATCCCTGGGATGGCAGGACTGGCATATGAGGAAAGATTGAAAAGACTAGGCTTGTATTCACTGGAGTTTAGAAGCATGAGGGGATATCTTATAGAAACATATAAAATTATAAAAGGACAAGACAAGCTAGATGCAGGAAAAATGTTCCAAATGTTGGATGAGTCCAGAACCAGGGGCCACAGTCTTAGAATAAAGGGGAAGCCATTTAAGACTGAGGTGAGAAAAAACTTGTTCACCCAGAGGGTTGTGAATTTGTGGAATTCCCTGTCACAGAGGGCAGTGGAGGCCAAGTCACTGGATGGATTTAAGAGAGAGTTAGATAGAGCTCTAAGGGCTGGTGGAATCAAGGAATATGGGGAGAAGGCAGGCGCGGATTATTGATTGGGAACGATCAGCCATGAATGGCGGTGCTGGCTCGAAGGGCCGAATGGCGTCCTCCTGCACCTATTTTCTATGTTTCTATGACCAGACATTGTGGGCCAAAAGGCCTTTCCTGCACTGTTCTGTTCTAAGTTTCATGGTCTAAACATCTTTGTTTACTTTTTGAAAATGACATTTAGTTTCTTGCACCATCTCATTTGGCTTTGCAATGAAGTGATTCTTCATCAAATCTGTTAATGTCTCCAACATTTTATCACCAAGTTCCCCTGAGCTCAGCATATTCCTCATTAACCTATACACAAAAACTCTGACAACAATGAATAGACAGACTTCTCATTATTTTCATCATTAATGTCTTGCAGCAAAGAAATGAAACAGTATATTGAAATATTCCTCCCATGTCTGTGTTTTAGAACCAGACACTGCAATTAAGCTGGAGACACAAGAAACTGCAGATGTTGGAATCTGGAGCAAAACATAAAATGCTATAGGAATTCAGTGTGTCAGACAGCGTCTGTGGAGGGAATGGGCAGGTGATATTTTGGGTTGGGACTGAAGAAGGGTCCCAATCCAAAACATGGTGCCTTCCTGAACTAGACTCGTTTGCCTGTATTTGTCTTACAACCCCTGAACATTCCTATCCACAAACTTGTTCAAATATTTTTTAAGTGTTGTAATTGTATCTGCCTTTACTATTTACTGTCTCCTCATATAACTCAACACCTCCAGTCATGACAACATCCTTATGAATATTTTTTGCATCTTCATAAATTATCACATCCTTCTAAAGCTAGATGACCAGAACCAAGTGGGAATATTTTTTGTTGTTAGAGTTATAGAGCCATTGTCATACAGTGTGGAAACAGGCCCTTCAGTAGAATTTGCCCACACTACCCAACATGTACCAATTACCCTGGTCCCACCTGCCCGCGTTTGACCCATATCCCTCCAAACCTGTCCTATCCATATACCCGTCTAACTGTTTCTTAAATGTTGGGAAATTCCCTGCCTCAACCAAAGATCCTATAGCGGAGCAAAATAGATCACTCCTGCTAAATGCAATGGGCTGACGTGTAGTATGCAACGGAACGAAACGTGGGGCTTTTTATCATCCATTTCCATGATCCGACCCGACCCGACTCTCAGTGTAATCAACGTTGCGGGGGAACAGTTTGTGTTAATAAATTAAAATTCTGGAAATGAGAAGATTTTTACCAAATAACTTTTATTTTTATGAGGATGTTTCCATAACCGGCTTCCGTCTCCGCACTATTATCCTATGGGATCTTTGGTGCGGAGACGGAAGCCAGTTACGGAAATGGGGCCAAAAATTACCCATGAACCTGCCCATGACCGTACTATGTCTTTTTCGTCGAGTGATCTATCTTGCTTGCAATAGGATCTTTGGCTTCAACCATCTCCTCTGGCAGCTCCATACACCCACCAACCTTGTGTGAAAATGTTACCCCTCAGATTCCTATTAAATCTTTTCGCCTTTACTAAAAACCTATGTTCTCTGGTCCTCAATTCACCTACTCTGGGCAAGAGACTCTGCGCATCTACACGATCTATTACTTTCATGATTTTATACACCTTTATAAGATCACCCCTCATCCTCCATTGCTCCAAGGAATAGAATCCCAGCCTTCCCCAACCTCTCCCTGTAGCTCAGATCCTCGAGTCCTGGCAATGTCCTCAGAAGTTGTCTCTGTACCCTTTCCAGCTTGACAATGTTTTTCCTATAAAATGGTGCCCAGTGTATGAAGTAGTGAAACAACAAGTCGTTTAACTTCATATAAAGTTCTTTACTATCCATATAAAATTCAGAGACTACACGGAAGCCTCCGCGTAGTTTTACATCCTTATCAAAACTGACTGCCTTGTCCAGCTAACCGCATACCACAAAATTGCATTGTGAAAACCCGGCATGGATCATGGATCGGGTCGGCAATATAATAAAACCGGGCATGGATCAGATCAGTAATATAGTGATTGATCTACATTCTCCTTCTTTAGCTTCTGCTCCATAAACTAAACACTAAGCATGCATATGCGTAATATGTATAGATATGGAAAATTTAACTAAAAACTGCAGCAAGGCAGAGGAGAATAAAGTAACGCAAAGTACGATAGAGTGATGTCAGTTATAGTCTGAAAAAACACATTAGTCATAGTCTTTGTATGTGGGATTTGGCTTGCAGACCCGTCCTGCACACGTCCGGTATGGCCCCTCTGTGGTACTCTTTACAGGTGATGCCACCTCCTGCACAAACTTCACAGACGATGTCTTCATAGGCAATTTCTCAAACGGCACAGGCTTCTCGGTCGATATCTTGATGGGTGGCCTTAATGGTGATTTCTCCACCGGTACCGACCCCGCTGGTGGTTCTTCCACTGGTGTAGAGACAGGCTCCTGATCCAGAAACTGCTCACGGTTTGCTGTCACATGTCTATCATTTAGAAGAGCATTTCCGTCTTCTGTCCACATCATGTCGTCCGGATCATCCGTAGGATCATATGGGATTTGCTGCTATGGCACCGGCTCATTTACCAGTAGGATGTGGCTCCGGTTCCTTCTGTAGAAACTTCCTTCAGGCTGAACCAGACAGGATCTTGGCTCCTGGCATGTCTTCTTAACCGTGTCCATGCAAACATATCCGTTCTGGGTTTGTAGCCTGGCGGTCTGTCCTTCCATCAATGGTTTGAGTGGTCAGCATGATCGATCGTTGCATGCCTTTGGTGTCAGCCTTTTATGGTGGAGTCGAGCCTGAACTACCTGTGGCTCATATATGCGTAGCTGTAGCGGTTGCTTTGAGACGGGAAGAGTGGCACGAGTCTGAGTGGACTTCAGTGATGCTGGAGAGCCGAGTGTTGTGTCATGTGGAACATTACGGAGATCAAGGAGAGCCTAGAATTCGTCCGACCCGGCTCTGTTTTGCACTGCAGACAGCCCGTTCTGCCACTCCATTCAATTGGGGATATTCTGGACTACTGGTGAATTGCCCAGCATTGTCGGACATGAGGGTACGTGGCGCCCTATGAACTGAGAAATGTCTTCCTAGCTTCAGAATAACTGCTGTAGCAGAGGTAATGCGATGCAAATCAATCTTATACCACCCGGAGTACGAGCCCACCAGGACCAGGTATTGATGACCGTGCCAATCAAAGATGTCGATTGCCACTAGGGACCAAGGCAGGTCGGGGACAGGGTGCAGCAGAAGTACTTCTCTCTGCTGGTGTGGCTTCATGCTGTTGCACACAACACAAGACTCTGGTGTATATTATCCTTTATTGAAGTACAGAAAAACATGCCGTTGCTCTTTGCACAGTGGCTTCTGAACCGGATGTCCCCTGTGTACGGCGTCAAAGTACTCCTGTTGGAGCGAGGCCGGGATCACTGCCTTGTGGCCTTTATTAATGACCCCATCATTAGTAGTTAGTTTGTTTCTAACGGGGAAACTGGGCCGAATAATGGGCGGAAGCAAGTGCTGCTTGCTGGGCCATCCATGTTTAATGATCGAGGTGAGCGTCTTCAGAGTGGTGTCTTCACCACCGTGTGTGTCACCACATCTTCCAGATGAGATGGATGAATGCGGTCAACCACCATGACATCGAAAGTGTTCATCTCAGTTGCGTGTTGGGCAGTGTTTTTCCTTGGAGCCCAAAGCAGTGTCGGCCAGGTACATGTGTTTTCCGTGTTTGTAAATGAGAGTAATGTCATACTTCTGGAGCCTTAGCTTCACCCTTTGCAGTCTTGCCGGAGCCGCGTGTATGGGCTTGTTTAGGATGGTTATCCAGAGGCTGGTAATCGGTTTCTATGGTTACCAGTTTTCCAAAGATGTAATCGTTGAATTTGGCATACGCAAAGACCACTTCCAGCAATTCATTTTCGATCTGTGGATATCTAGTCTCAGTGTCCTTCACTGTCCTGTAAGCATAGGTGATAGGCTTTTCTCCCTGCAGGCATGCGGTGCCAAGGCCGTACTGCGAAGCGTCGCAGGTAAGCGTGACAGGCTGATTGACATAAAAATAGGACAGAGTAGGAGGACACGGCATCTGTTGTCTGAGTGTGGCAAAAGCACATTGCTGCTACTCGTGCCACGTCCAGGCAGTGTCTTTGTGCGTGTTGAGGTAGTTGACCATGCCCAGAAATCTCTGCAGGCCGGTGACATCTGTTGGCGCCGTCATCTCGCTGATGGCCGCTGTCTTTGAAGGATCGGCTTTGAGGCCATCACTTGTAAAAATATGTCCCACATAGCTCACCAAGTTGCCGTGGAACTTTCACTTGTGAGGATTAAGTTTTAAGTGCACAACCCTGGCACGTTCAAGCACCTTTCTTAAGTTGTCGTCTTGCTCATTCATGTCTCTGCCTGCAATGATAATGTCATCAACGATGATCGTGCTGGGGTGTCCGTCGAAGATTTGTTCAATATTGCGTTGGAATACCTCACTGGCCAAATTGATTCTGAATGACATCCGCAGGAACCTGTAGCGGCCGAAAGAAGTGCTGAAGGTGGTGAGCATTGATGATTTGTGGTCCAGGGGAATTTGCCAGAAAGAATTCTTAGCGTCTCGCACAGAGAATATTGTTGCTTTTCCCATGTGGACACCTACTTCCTCCATCGTGCGCATGGGATAATGTGGTTGTTGCAGGGCACCGTTCAGGTCTCTGGGGTTGATGCATATACAAATCTCTTGTTTGTTCTTTTTGGTGGTAGCTACCATCGAGGACACCCTCGATGTTTGGTTCCAGAACAGGCGTGATGTCCCCCAGTGCTTGCATTCTGTCTAATTCAACTTTGACCCGGTCACGCATAGCAATGGGAATGCGATGTGCAGGACGAACAATGGGTCTCACTTCTGGGTCCAGAGTCATTCAATATGTTACTGGTAGCTTTCCAAGTTCATCAGTGAAGAGATCGTAGTATTCAGCGAGGATTTGCTGTGTTGAATCAGGAATTGGAGATAGCTAATGAACGACCTTGCTGAACAAAACTAGCCCCATATCTTTACAGGCTTCTATTCCTAGTGGGGGTACCACATTAGCTTTGATGACAAGAATGGCAATCTATATGTCTGTTCCCCTTGGTGGCACTGCAGCTTTATCCTTCTGAGAGGATTGACTTCACTGCCACCCTGAACCAGTAGGGTGGCATTGCATCCTTTTAGTTGCTCGGCAGTCACAGTATTTTGAATGCAGTTGAATTTTATCTTAGACATAACATTGCACTTGGCACCGGTGTCTATTTTCATTTCAACTGCGATACCATTTACCAGTACTGGCCTCATTATTCTTTACTCATTTTAGTGTGATACCGTCGATGTTAGGTGTCTTTTAAGTGCTGCTATCAAATGGGTCAGACAGCAATTCGCGATGTAGCTGATGTTCGGGATGTTTTGTTCAAGTTCAAGTTCAATTGAGTTTATTGTCATGTGTCCCTGATAGGTCAATGAAATTCTTGCTATGCTTCAGCACAACGGAACATAGTAGGTATTGACTACAAAAAACAGATCAGTGTGCCCATATGCCATTATATAAATATATACACACATCAATAAATAAACTGATAAAATGAAAATAACAGATAATGGGTTATTAATGTTCAGAGTTTTGTCCGAGCCAGGTTTAATAGCCTGATGGCTGTGGGGAAGTAGCTATTCCTGAACCTGATCTTTGCAGTCTTCAGGCTCCTGGACCTTCTACTAGTAGGTAGCAGGGAGATGAGTGTGTGGCCAGGATGGTGTGGGTCTTTGATGATACTGCCAGCCTTTTTGAGGCAGCGACTGCGATAGATCCCCTCGATGGAAGGAAGGTCAGAGCCGATGATGGACTGGGCAGTGTTTACTACGTTTTGTAGTCTTTCCCTCTCCAGGGCGCTCAAGTTGCCGAACCAAGCCATGATGCAACCGGTCAGCAAGCTCTCTACTGTCCACCTGTAGAAGTTAGAGAGAGCCCTACTTGACAAACCGACTCTCCGTAATCTTCTCAGGAAGTAGAGGCGCGGATGTGCTTTCTTGATAATTGCATCGGTGTTCTCGGACCAGGAAAGATCTTCAGAGATGTGCACGCCCAGGAATTTGAAGCTCTTGACCCGTTCAACCATTGATATAAACGGGACTGTGGGTCCCCATCTTACTCCTTCCAAAGTCCACAATCAGTTCCTTGGTTTTGCTGGTGTTGAGAGCCAGGTTATTGTGCTGGCACCATATGGACAGTTGCTCGATCTCTCTTCTGTACTCCGACTCATCCCCATCAGTGATATGTCCCACAACAGTGGTATCGTCAGCGAACTTGATGATGGAGTTCGCACTGTGACCGGCTACGCAGTCATGAGTATAGAGAGTACAGCAGGGGGCTGAGCACGCAGCCTTGAGGTGCTCCCGTGCTGATTGTTATTGAGTCTGACACATTTCCACCAATACGAACAGACTGTGGTCTGTGAATGAGGAAGTCGAGGATCCAATTGCAGAGGGATGCGCAGAGACCCAGTTCTGTGAGTTTGGTAACCAGCTTGGAGGGGATGAAAGTATTAAATGCCGAGTTGTAATCGATGAATAACAACCTGACAGATGAGTTTTTGTTGTCCAAGTGGTCCAGAGCGGAGTGGAGGGCCAGCGAGATCGCATCCACCTTTGATCTGTTGTGGCGGTAAGCGAACTGCAGTGGGTCCAGGTTTTTGTCAAGGTAGGAGTTGATTTGCACCATGATCAACCTCTCAAAGCACTTCATCACCACAGGCGTTAGTGCCACAGGTCAATAGTCATTGAGGCATGTCACCTTGCCTTCTTGGGCACTGGTATGATTGATGCTCTTTTGAAGCAGGTGGGAACCTCAGACCTCAGAAGTGAGAGGTTGAACATGTCCGTAAAAATCCCAGCCAGTTGGTCCGCACAGGTTTTTAGAACACGACCAGGTATACCATCAGGTCTAGGCGCTTTTCAAGGATTTCCTGACGTCGGCCTCTGTGACTGAGACTGAAATACCATCACAGCAAATGGGGGCTCGGGAAGGCACATCGGTGTTCTCCCTACCAAAGCGTGGTAGGGAGAACACCGATCAGGAGTGATGTTTCGCCGACATTCGAGCTGCCTCTTGATTTTGCCTTGTAGGTGGTGATTGGATTCAGGCCCCGCCACATCTGCCAAGCATCTGTCTCATTCTCCAGCTTGGAGCAGAAGTCCCTTTTGGCCTTTTTGATGGCCTTACCAGGGTCGTATCTGGACATTTTGTAGACCACTGCATCATCAGGCATGAATGCCCGGTGTCTGGTCTTCAGAAGAGTGCGGATCTCAAAGTTGATCCAAGGTTTCTGATTGGGAAACACTCGGAATGTATTTGCAGGGATGCAGTCCTCCACACATTTCTTAATGAAGTCTGTAACGACTGTGGCATATTCATTCAAGTCCGTTGCTGAGTCCTTGAACATTGCCCAGTCTACAGACTCCAAACAGTCCTGTAGTTGTCCTCCCCCCCCCCCCCCCCCCCCCCCCCCCCCCCCCCCCCCCCCCCCGACCAGCTCTGTACTGTCCTCGCCTCTGGGGGTGCGCTCTTTAATTGCTGCCTGTAGGCAGGAAGAAGCAGCACCGCGGTATGGTCGGATTTACCAAAGTGAGGGCGAGGGATAGAGCGATAGGCATTCTTGATGGTGGTGTAGCAGTGGTCGAGGGTGTTTGGTCCTCTGGTGCAGCAGGAGACATGTTGGTGGAAGTTGGGGAGTGATTTCTTTAGGTTTGCCTTATTGAAGTCCCCAGCAATGTTGGTAAATGCCTCGGGGTAAGACGTCTGGCGTTTGTTGACCACGGCGTGCAGCTCCTCCAGTGCCAGACGGACGTCTGCCTGGGGTGGGATGTAGACCGCGATCAGCATGTTGGAGGTGAATTCCCTCGGAAGGTAGTAGGAACGGCACTTCACCGCCAGATGTTTGAGGTGCGGAGAGCAGGAGTTGGACAGGACTGCCACGTCTGAGCACCACGCAGAGTTGACCATGAGGCAAGCGCCCCCTCCTCTCCCTTTCCCAGACGGCAGTGTACGGTCCATGCGGTGGATGGAGAACCCTTCAGGCTGGACCGCTGAGTCTGGGGAGCTGGGGGTGAGCCGTATCTCTATGAAACAGAACACAGAGCATTCCCTCAGCTCCCTTTGATAAAGCAGTCTTGCCCTTAAGTCCTCCACTTTATTTTCAAGGGAGTGTACATTGGCCAGTAGGATAGTAGGGAGAGGGGGCCGAAGACCACACACTTCAGTCTGACCTGAAGTCCTGCCCGCTGGCCACATTTCCGGACACAATGGAGGCTTCCCCTTTGTTTCCAGATAATGAGTTTATTGTACCTGCTGTTTCTGCGGACCTGCGCTGGAACAAGGATTCCTTCACAGACGGCAGCTCCAGCTCCTTCAAAGTCGGCAGCTGCAGCTCCAGCTTCATTGTTCCTGGGAGATCCAGCCCGTCGGCTCTGGAGGTCATCCCGGGGTTCCGAGGTACAGTACCTGGGTTCCTCAGTCGGGTCGGGTGATTTCCAGCGAGCGTGGAAAAATTTAAAGTGCAGGGCTCCCGCAGCTGCGGGAGATCGCGAAATTGCGAGAGCCTTGAGGTGCTCAAGCAGCTTGTCTGAAACGGCACAATTTTCTGCCGTTTTCCTGATCCAGGTGAGTTGTATTTAAGCCTTTTAGGCTCTGGTGCTCCGCAAAAGTTGCCATAGGCAGGCGCCATCTTGAGAAGAAGTAAACTTCCCATCTTTTGTCTTCTCTTTGTCATTAACTAATTGTGTGGATCTGCAGCATCTCCAGAAATGATTCGTCTTATGCAGCCATGACCGAATGTGGGACATTTCCCCCTCTTAGCAGCATGAGTGCCTTCACAACTAGTGCAATTGGTAATAAATTGAATCACAGACTTATCAAGCTGGACTCTCATTGCTATCTCAGGCATACATTGGCTCTGGAACCCGGCCTGAACAGCATCAATACCCAAGGTTGATCGCTGTGCATCAGTTAGCGTTCTGGTGTTATGATTAGTTAGCTCATAATTCTCGCAAATGGCCAAAGTTGTCAGGGTCGCAGATATGTTTTTTTCCTAGTTTATCAGAAGTAAGACCGCACACTAGTCTGTCTCTAATCAGCTTGTTACAGAGTTCGCCAAATCTGCAGCTCCTTGCTACCTTTTTAATAGCACAGATAAATGGCTCAATCGTCTCACCATCCTTCTGATTCCGTGAGTCGAACTTCATTCGTTCGATGATAGGGTTAGTCTGGGGGCTGCACAACTGTCAAAATTTTCTCTTCAGACATTCAGGGTCGTCTGCTGATTCAGCAGGGGTGACGACTGGAAGTGCTCCATCAGCGGGAGGATATGTTATTGCCCCCGCAAATATGAATTGTTTTGCTTGTCCATAAGCTTGTTGCCCTGCGAGATTGAGGAGCATGTTAGCCCGAGCCCAAAGTAGTTTATCATTGTGAGCAGCTGCGATGAAAACATCATACTGTTCTTCGAAGATGCGCCACCGCTCTCTGATGTTGCTGTCGAAAACAAGCGAGTCCGGTTTTTGAAATGATTCGGCCATATCTGAGTTGCAAATAAACTCTGTGAAAACTCATAAAATATTAACCGGAGTCATTATGAAAGAATACTTCTGACGCCATGTATGAAGTAGTGAAACAACAAGTAGATTAATTTCATATAAAGTTCTTTAATATCCATATAAAAGTCAGATACTACACGAAAGCCTCTGCGTAGTTTTACACCCAGAACTGAACACAATACTCACAATACCATAAATGAGGCTTCATCAACGTCTTATACAACTGCAACATGACCTTCCAACTTCAATATTCAATACTCCTAAAGAAGGATCTGCTCCCCCTCTGGGATTCCTGCTGCTTTCCTGGTGTTCAACCACGTCCTGACCCAGATTGCTATGACAGCCACATGAAAAAGAAGTCTGAAGGATGGTCCAGATCCAAAACATAATTTGTTCATTCCCTCTACAGATTCCACCTGACCCATTGATTTCCTTCTGCACTTTGTGTTTTGCTCGAGGCTCCTTGTTTTTCCAAGTTAATGTTTGAGGTTGATGGCTGGTCATCAATACTGGGATTTCAGAAAGAGATGCAGTTAAAACCAAGAGAGAACCAGATGCAAGTGCAAAGGGTAAAAATTAGATGCTCTCCTGCTTTTCAGCATGAGCCTCCTTCATCCCCTCTCAGAACCATGATAGGGCTCCATATTTGCTGTATTTTCAAATTTTTTTCCCAGTTTATTTGCTTCAGTTTCCGTTTTTTTAAATAATGCTTCCCATTTCTGATTTTTTAAAAACAGTTATTTAATATTCATTGTTACTGAGTTTACCTTCTTGGTATCTGAAGTCCCTAAGCTCAGTGATCATGTCAATAGATCAGGCCTTTACTTCATTGTTCCATCAATACGATTTCTGAACTTCATTTCCCACCATAGATTCTAATTGAAAACCTTTAGTTACTCTTTCCAGTTAGAATGTGTACACTTATCCCATCTGTCAGCTTTTAACAGCTAACCGGTCTCTTAAATAGGCAAATCATGTGATATAAATTAACAATCTCATGAATAATCTTATGAAATGCACTCGGGATGCTATCTAAACTACATAGGAATTCTCCTGTCCACTATTTTATTTATTCCTATAAAAGTAAATCAAATGTGTTCGACGTTGCCCACCCTTTATAAATCTTTTTTTGTGTGCTTTAATCAGTTCAAATTTCACTCAGTGCACAGTCACTTTATCTTTAATTATAGATTCCAAAACATTCGCCTAACAGATGTAAGACTAACAGGTCTATCATTTCCTGGGTTCTTTCTTCTCACCTTTCTTAATTACTGGAGTTACATTTGCAATTTTATAAACTGAAGGACCAATTACTGTGTGTTGTGAGAGCTTTAGAACATTTAGACAAAGTATTTACTAGAAACTCACAGATTTCATTTAAAATCACAGTGTAGTAAACATCCTTGGTTCCTTTGATTTATGTCCTAGTGTCATTATTTTTTCTAATACTCATTTTTTGCTTCTTTTACCCATTGAGTTTCAGTTGTTGATTTAATCCTAATTTCTATGGAA
Source organism: Okamejei kenojei (assembly GCA_035221665.1). Taxonomy (NCBI): domain Eukaryota; kingdom Metazoa; phylum Chordata; class Chondrichthyes; order Rajiformes; family Rajidae; genus Okamejei; species Okamejei kenojei. The sequence goes on along the minus strand of CM069132.1, from coordinate 115,310,206 downwards.
TGTCAAGTACAAGCTGAAGACTGACAGAAAGAAACTATTTAACAAGTCAGCCATTTCATAATTTCCATCTGCAATATTACTTCCATCTGTTTCACTTTTAAGCACTATTTTCTCCCATAATATTTATTTAAATATTTTATGCTTTAAAAAATATTTTTGTATTGTTTACTATTTTTGTAGCACCTACCATCTTATTTTGGCTCCCATTTCTTTTATATTTCTCATATGATTTCAAGGTATACTTTTCTTTGCAGTTTTATATCATCTCTGTTTTTGTGTTATGATACCCACTCCATTATTTTATCAACCAGGCTGTTTTATTTGGTAATTGGAACTCTCACCGTTAGACATATTTTAAGCTTTTTGCTTGAACATCACCTATTATTGATCTAACAACAGTTTTGACCTGTTTATTATTTTCATTCATTTTTATATTGTTATATTAGCCATATTAAACTTTAGAATCTTACTGTTCTTGACAAAGTTATTGACAAACGTGACATGAACTCAATCTTTTACAACAGTGAAGATAGTTATCAAAAATTGCAGCAGGATCTTGATCAGTTGGGCAAGTGACTGAGGAATGACTGATAGAGTTTAATGCAGATAAGCTCAACATTTTCCTTGCAGCATAGGAGGCCGAAAGGTGATCTTATGGAGGCGTATAAAATCATGAGTGGAATAGATAGAGTGAATGCACAGAGCCTTTTACTCGGGAAGAGTAATCAAGAACCAGAGGATGTAGGTTTAAGATGAGCGGGGCAAGATTTGATAGGAACCTAGAGTAACAACCTTTTTACTCAGATGGTGGTGGCTATATAAAATGCAATGCCTGCAGAGGTAGCTAAGGCAGGTACTATAACAGCATTTAAAAGACGCTTGAGTGGCACCTGGATAGGGAGGGTTTAGGGGATGTGGACCAAACAAGGGCAAATGTGACTAGCCTAGATGGGGCATCATGTTCGGTGTGGATTTGGGCTAAAGGGCCTTTTTCATGCCATGTGTTATGTTTCTATGCGCCTTACTATTAAAAGCAATAGCACTTTCTAAATCTAGCATGACTTTCCATCTTGTTAACTTAGGATATATTTCACACAAATACGAGTTTGGTGCATTCCTACACCACTTAGCTTCTCAAGCCTGCGCCACCATTTAGTAAAATTATAGTTTGCCTGATTGTGACCTCTTCTCTATATTTCTAGTGTTCTTTCACCTGATGGCTTCTCAAGAATCTATCTAACTCTGCCTTAAAACTATAAAATAGTCTGTTTCCATTGCTCTTTGAAAAAGAGAGTTCCAAGGACAATTTTCTGAGAGAAAATGTATTCCCTCATCTGCTTAAATGAGCGACTTAAAGAGTGATATCTAGTTCTCGATTCCCCCACAAGGGAAAACACCATTTTCATCCTCATTCAGTCAGGTCCTCACAGTATCTTGAGCAATAACCAAACTGTTGCAGGAACTCAATGGGCCAGACAGCATCTTGGAGGGAAATGGGCAGACAAACTTCCAGCAGATTGTTATTTGTTTATGATTCCACCATCTGCATTCTCTTGTGTCCTCTCGGGATCCTATATCTTTCAATTAAGTCACGTCACTTTTCTAGACTCCAGTGGATACATTCCTAGCCTGCCTAACCTTTGCCCACAGACAATCCACCCACAGACAATCCACCCACATCAAGAATCTGCAAATTTCTCCAGATAATGATTTAAATGCACAAGAGAAAATCATTTTATTTCTGACCTGAACTACTTCCTTATTAAAACAGCATCGCTTCTACTTCTAAAATCTTCCATTTTTAAATTAATACAGTCTGCAACTTCAGTGGCACCATAATGGCAGCTCTCATTATTATTTCAAGTCTTATTCCTCTATTCTAACCAAAGAGTCAGTCAAATCGATTTCCCATATCTCTAGCTTCTGTTGGAAAATTATATCAAGTTGAGATTAGACAAACATGAATAGTCTATTCAGTTTGTTGAGCTTGATATGTATATCTTTTTTTGGATTGTAGCTAATCTACATTGGGTGTTCCTAATCAGTTGCATGTCCAACATCAGAACCTTGAAACAATTACTCTGTTCCAAATTCTATTCTACAAGGAGATTAGTAGGCGAACAAAGTAATAGATTCAAAGATGTGCAGAAAGCTTTCTTGCAAAAGTGTGACATCCCCACTGACTTCTGAGAACCTCTGGCCTATGACTGGGTGGCATGATGGCACAGCACCAGAGACCGGGGTTTGATCTGACCACAGGTGCTGTGTATATGGAGTTTGTACATTCTCCCCATGATCACTTGGGTTTTCTCTGGGAGCTCCAGTTTATTCCCACATTCCATAGATGTACAGGTTTGTAGGTTAATTGGCTTCGGTAAAAAATGTAATTTGTTCCTATTGTGTAGGATAGTGCTAATGTACGGGGATCGCTGGTCGGCATGGATTCGGTGGGCTGAAGGGCCTGTTTCCGCGCTGTATCTCTAAACTAAACAAAAGACTGGTCAAAGTAGAGAAGGTGGATCAGGTTGGTATTGAGAACTTGGAGAACATGCAATGGGGTGCACAGAAGCCTTGCGTGAACAGTTAAATGAATGCACCACCTCAAAATGTACCCGCCCTGTCAGATCTCCTACCCCATCCGTGGAAGAGTCTGCAGTTCTAAGATTGGCCTCGTCAGACAAACAAGAATCCACAAAACTGAAGTGGAAGCAGGTCTTTTCCAATCACAAGAAGGAGGAGGAAACGGATCCATGTCTCAACAAAGGGAATTTTACCCTATGTTCTCTGGGTTTCCTTTGTGTTCAAAATTGAAAAATGCAGAATCAGTGCTCCTGACTATCTGCGTCGACAAGATTTGAAGATGTGGAGAATGAACTTACACCCTGCCAAACACACCACAATGATTCAGGGTGTTTGCTTACTTCTTTTATTGTATGTCATGGTATATTAACAAAGTGTTTCAGCTTGGAGCATATGTAGCCCTGATTCATAATTGGTTTTGCTTTTGCAAGTATTGATAGATGATTCAAACAAGTAATTTCTGTCTGGGTAAAGCTGGTAATAGATTGTAGAGATAACAAAAGAACAAAGGGCTTCAGCCTATCATGTGTTGCTTCATGTTCCAATATTTAAGCCCAAGTATTCTCCGCTGTTATCCTGTCTAACATGTTGTGACATACATGACACTCAGGGTAAAGAACATAAAACACCTTATGTACCAAATGTCGCTTGCTATGACATCCTTTAAGTAGGGCAGTTTAAACAGTGCTTTGAAAAGGATCACTTCTATTTACTTCATTGTATTTTTATTGCATTGCACAGACGTCATTGGTCCCTATACTGCACATTTTCACTATCCTCTGGTGTTTAATAGAACCTATTGGAATGTGCTGCACAATATTCCAAAGTAGATATTTAACCGAGCTTGACAGAAACAATACAACAAAGGTGGAAAACCTGTCAAATCATTCTCCACTCAGAACAGGTTTTCTCTTTAAATCTCAAAGCCTTCAGGCTTAACCATAACAATGTTGAAATTTCTGTCTTTTGTGAATTATTTTCTTGAATATGCTTTTTGGCTTATGAAGAGTAAATTCCATTGATTCTCTCCAGAGCTGTCAGTCTCCTGCTGAACAAATGCAGTGATTCATGACTGGAACTGCTAATAGTTCCACAGAGAAGACGGCTTTCTTCTCAAAGCACCCTCTGGCTGAGTAAGGAAAGGATGCTGTTGCAACAAATACTGCTGTTCATCCATACACATTTTACCACACCAAGCTCAGAATAATGGATTTAAAAAAAAGCAATAATCATTCTTTTTCTCTGAATCTAGTCGTCAACAAGCTGTTCATGAACTGATTCCCAGCAAGAACCCTCACTGAATGAGTGAAGCCTATTGGATTAGATTACGGAGCAACCAAAATAGTGCCCTTTTTTACATGTACAGGCTTATCTACGTAAGATCATCAGATATTCAGGAAATATAAAGTTTTCATTTTATATGTCCTTACATATATAGACAAACTGAAGATCTTGGATCAGGTATATTATAGAATGCAAAAATGTGCATTTAACAAACGCAAGCACTGCAAATGCTAGTTAGCTTGAATAACACGAGGAAATGGTGGAAATACAAACCAGGTCAGGCAGCAATTTTTTTTTCTAGTATTTAGTAGTGCTTTCTTGTAGACAAGAAAATGCTGGTATGCATGATTGATAAACATATGTGTAATGTGGAGGGGGAACAAAATAATGACATTTAACATTTTAGAGGTTAAAATGCAGACAAAGCACTGTTTTTTATTCTCCCGCAACTTCATATTTTTAATATTATATACAATTTACATATGAATACGCACTTTCAGAATTTGCAATATCAGAGGCTGCAATAAATGTAAGCACAAAAGTACACAAAAATCAACATAAACATCAAAAAATTATATTGTGTTAATTTATATCTATTCTTGGCAAACAGAGTTGTTTGAAGGCTGTGTGAGTGAGATCATTACTAAAGACCCAGGCTTCGGGCTCAGGTGGGATGAGGTGGAGTGTTATTAACTGCTTTGACAGTTCATCTCTAGAGACCACCGGTATCGCAGTGCTTAAGATATTTCAGGGTTGAGTCTGAGATTTTATTAAAATCATCCTTCTACCCTTTTCATTAGCAAAGTATTGTTGTTATACTCACCATGGTGCCGGGCGAGTATATATTTCCCCAGCTAACACCTATTCTAAGTGGAGAATTCCACTTCAAGCTTCATTTCTTTTTCTTGCGATAACAAGGACATTCAATTAAATTGTTCTTGGAGCATCAGATAGCCAACAAGATGGCAATTCTACACATTATACACATGGGGAATGAGAAGAATGCTTTGCTAAGACTGGAGTCATGATTTATTACATCCTTTCCAAAAGAGAAAAGGATGCTTACTCAGGCCTGGTTTATTGTATTTATTTTTTTAAGTGCTCTCCTCCACCACCTCCATCCCATCCTCCATCACTATCTTAGCTGAAATCAGAGCTAAGCACCATTAACTCAATGCCTAAACAATGATTGAGTTGTAGCGCCAGAGAGGCAAGTCCTTTGACCTATCATGTCCATGTAAACCAAAATGCCTATCTAAACTAATTCACTATCCTGCATTAATTTCTTATCCTTCTCTGAACCTGGTTCATTATTCTCATTTGGTTTGATCTGTCATTTTCATACCTTACCCTTCCATATCCCTAGACCCCTTCTCCCCTGATGCTCCATCTGAAGAACTCAAAACATCACCCATTCTTTCTCTTCAGAAATGCTGCCTGTCCCAGCATTTTGTGTCTATCGTGGGTGTAAACCAGCATCTGCAGTTCCTTCCTACTCATTCAAGTATCTGGTGTTACTGTTTATATCTCCACCATCTGCTCTGGCAGCTAATTCCAACTACCAGATATTTTTTATGTGATTAAATTACCCCTCAGTTCCATGTTAAATGTCCTCTCTTTTCTCATTTTAAACCTGTGCCATCTAGTTTTGGTCACCCAGATCTCTTTCAGGGATTTGCAAAGATACTCCCCTCTTATAGGACGCTTTTTATTTGGGAGTGACATTTAACATTATTATCAACATAGCCAATTTATTTCTAGTGTTTAAAGGCTTATATTTTAAGTACAATTCAATACATTCAGTATATTAAGCAACCTCATTTCCAATGTTTACTTGGTGATTGATACAAAGGAAGATAATTAAAGTGTTTTTCATAGGTGTTCTTGGTTACCGAGGAATCCATAACTAATACGTCTTTTTCTCAGACTGTTGTTTATCAGACAATGTCAAGAAAATGTCAAGAAAAATACTTAATGACTTTAGTTTAATCTCGGGGTCTTGATCTTTATAAACTACCTGACTTGGATTATCGTGGTTTGCCATGTCATCAGATTTCCTCGATTGAATTGCAGTCTTCTGACTTTACTTCATGTCAATTTGTCTGCGTATGTTATAAAGCAAATATATCAATCTCGTTCTACATAATCCATCAAATGCAGATCCTTTCAGAAAGAAATATGGTTGATTAGATCTAACAAAGATTCATTGTGTTATTGAATGCTTTGATTAGTTTTGTTAGAGCATAATTCTTCATAGTGTAAAATCTGGACTTTAGTGCTAAATTTGATATTGATAGTCTGTACAAGTTATTTCTAAGGTTATCTCATTAATTTGCACATATGATAAATATGATTGACACAAACGCCTCCGTTTGCTGTCCATGAATATCTCTGGAGTATCGTTTCAGTAAAAATTCCATGACTGTTCAATTTTGCATTTAAACTGAAGTCCTTTTATTCAAATTTTATTTTTAGTAGCCCTTACAGGTTGACATCTTAAACTCAAATCCTTTAGTATTCTCTGTTCTTGAAAAGCCCACTACTATTGAACTACATATTGCCTTGCATCTTTGTAATAAAACTTGCTGGGCTCATTGTCTATATTATAATCACTGAAATGCCAAAGTGTAATCAGTTTTCTTCTTCCTCATTGTTTAAGTGCTTTAGTTAAACAATAAACCTCATATATCAGCTAGATAATAAAAATAACGTCCAGAATTAATTTCTTGAAAGGCAATAACTCTTATGGAGAAACAATAGCCCATCTGACATTGCATTGTGAAATTTGGATATGTAACATCATGACCTTTTTAAGAGAAGAACAATGGAATACAGTGTGCTAGAAACTGAATCCATTAGCTCCCTTTTTATATTCAAACCTTGCATGAGAACAACAACCTAGATTGGATCAGACAAGCAAATCACTTCCAGGCTATGCCAACATAGAAAAGGAGTTGAGACATGGGGCAGATCAGCCATGATCAAAGTGAACGGGTGGGCAGTTTTGAGGATTCATTTTCTTGCAATCTTGTCTTCTTAACTACATCAAAATAATTGAGCGAACCTCAAATTAACATGTCTAGCCTTTTACCAGTGTCATTCACATAACACTCACATTTTTTCCTTGCAGGCATAAATTGCTCTACTACTCCCCTACTTGCTCTCGGGAGCGGCCAATCAGGGAGCGGCCTTGTCGAGGGAAGTGCCTTGTGAGAAAGGTGCGAGTGTTTGGCTCAAGAGTCTTCTGCGAGGAGGCTGACATAAGGAGGCTACACTTGTTTGAAATTGTGGCTTTTGTCTTCTGAAGAAATGGCAGGCATGTGGGAGCAGTGTGTTTCCTGCAGGATGTGGGAAGACAGGGACACTGCTGGTGCTTCTGGAAACTACACCTGCAGAAATTGTGTCCAGGTGCAGCTCCTGAACGGACGTGTTAGGGAACTGGAGAAGCAGCTGAATGAACTCAGGGCAATCTGTGAAAACAGGTTTCCTGACAGAACCTACAGTGAAGTTGTCACACCAAGGATACAGGAAGAGCAAAGGTGGGTGACTGTGAGAAAGGGGAGTAACTGTGGAGTGCAGGAGACCCCAGGGGCTATGCCAAATAGAAACAGATACACACTTTTGGGAGCTGTTGTGGCAGACAACACTTCCAGACTGAGCGGCGGACAGGTCGGTGGCTCTAATCCTAGTGATGAGACTCGACAGGCGAGACCGACGTCGGGCAGAGCTATAGTGGTGGGTGACTCCATTTTCCGAGGTGCGGACGGGAGATTCTGTGGCAGCAGGCGAGACTTGAGGATGGTCTGTTGCGTCCCTGGAGCCAGGGTTCAAAATATCACAAACCGAATTCAGAACATCCTCGAGAGGGAAGTTAAATAGCCAGCGGTAGTTGTGCACGTGGGCACAAACGACATCGGGAAGAAGAGGAAGTTCATATTACATTCTATCAAAAAACAGACAGGTGGGCAGAGGGTGTCGGGTAGCTCTATTGGTGATGAATGAAATTCAGTCCCTCGTGAGGGGTGACAGAATCAGGAGATGTACAGTGGCTTGCAAAGTATTCATATCCCTTGAACTTTTCCACATTTTGTCATGTTACAACCACAAACATAAATGTATTTTATTGGGATTTTATGTGACAGACCAACACAAAGTGGTGCATAATTGTGAAGTGGAAGGAAAATGACACATGGTTTCCAAATTTTATTACAAATAAAAAACTGAAAAGAGTGGCGTGCAAAAGTATTCAGCCCCCCTTAGTCAATACTTTGTAGAACCACCTTTCGCTGCAATTACAGCTGCAAGTCTTTTGGGTTATGTCTCTACCAGCTTTGCACATCTAGAGATTGAAATTTTTACCCATTGTTCTTTGCAAAATAGCTCAAGCTCAGTCAGATTGGATGGAGAGCGTCTGTGGAAAGCAATTTTCAAGTCTTGCCAGAGATTCTCTATTGGATTTAGGTCTGGACTTTGACTGGGCCATTCTAACACTGAATATGCTATGATCTAAACCATTCCCATTGTAGCTCTGGCTGTATGTTTGGGGTCGTTGTCCTGCTGTGAAGGTTGAACCTCCGCCCCAGTCTCAAGTCTATTGCGCCACTCTAAACAGGTGGTTTTCTTCCAAGATTGCCCTGTATTTGGCTCCATCCATCTTCTCAGCAACTCTGACCCGCTTCCCTGTACCTGCTGATCAGAAAAGCATCCTCACAGCATGATGCTGCCACCAACATGTTTTCCAGGAACAGGTGGAGAATGGTGTGTTCAGTGTGTAGTGATGCAGTGGTTAGTTTGGCATAGCATTTTGCATTTTGCATTTTGGCCAAAAACTTCAATTTTGGTTCATCAGACCAGTAGCACCTTTCCTCCACATGTTTGCTGTGTCCCCCTCGACATGTCCTTGTGGCAAACTGCAAATGGGACTTTTTATGGCTTTGTTTCAAACAATGGCTTTCTTCTTGCCACTCTTCCTATAAGGCCCGATTTGTTCAGGATAGTGCCGGACGATAATAGTTTGTCCTGTGGACATGATTCTCCTACCTGAGCTGTGGATCTCTGCAGCTCCTCCAGAGTTATCCAATGGGCCGTTCTCGGCTGCTTCTCCGATCAATGTCTCCCCTTGCCCGTCCCTGTCAGCAGTTTGTAGCGTGTCGGGTCCAGTCTTGCTAGGTTTGCAGTTGTGCCATATTCTGTTCCGTTATTTGTGTCGGATGCTGGATTGAACAGTTGCTCCGTGTGACTGTTCAAAGCTTTGGGTCTATTTTTTTATAATCTAACGCCCTGCTTTTATACTTCTCCACAACTTTATCCCTGACCTGTCTTGGTGATGTTCCCATGGTGACTTCATGATGCCCGATGTACATTGTTTGGTGTCACTAATGTTCTCTAAAAAACCTCTGGGCTCTTCACAGCACAGTGTCATTATACTGAGCATTAGATTACACATCAGGTGGACTGTCTTTTATAATTAGGTTGACTTTCTGTACGGCTAATTGGTATGCAGGGATTTTATTTAGGGGTATTAGAGTAAAGGGGCTGAATATCGTTTGTCACGCCACCCTTTTCAGTTTATTATTTGTAAAAAAAATTTTGGAAAACCTTGTATGGTTCATTTTGCCTTCCACTGATCACAATTAGCGCCGCACTTTGTGAGTTGGTCTATCCCATAAAATTCCCAATAAAATTACCTTAGGTTTGTGGTTGTAACGTGACAAACTGTGGCACGAGTTCAGAGGTGGTATGACATATTCTTTTGCAAACCACTGTCGAGTCAGTCTGGATAGAACTGAGATGACAGTTGTAAAGGGTAAAAAGACTCCTGCAAGGCAGTTCATCTACGCAAGGCCCCCACAATAGTACTCCTGGATCTACGGTGTCAGAGAGGGAGATCAAGATGGTAAAAGATTTGGCAGTGTCGTATACGGTAATGCTATAGGTTGTTATGGGAGATTTCAAACATGCAGGTAGAACGGGAAAATCAGGTTGGTACTGGAACAAGAAAGGGAAGTTTGCTTGGAGTGCCTCCGTGATGGGATTCTTAGGCGCAGCTAGTACTGGAGCCTCCCAGGGAGAAGGCATTTTCTTGATATTAGTGAGGAAGTGAACCTAATATGATGTTTTTAATCTACCTTTTGAGAGATGGAAGGTAATTAAATGGTGGCGGTTATACAGTTGAAAAAGGGACACTGGGCCTGAGGGGCAGGAGCTGGCCAGAGTGGCCTGGAAAGCTACCCCTAGTCAGGGTGACATGGAACCACAATGGCAGGTATGTTCTGGGAAATAATACAAGAGTGTGCAAGTTCAGTTCAGTCCAAAGAGGAAGAACGATTCCAAGAGGGAAGGGAAGGGGAGGTCCGTGGCCCTGACAACAGTGTATTGTCATGAATTGAAAGAGCATGTATGACTAGCAAAAGAATGAGTGGGAAGCCAGAGGATTGGATAATGTTTTGAAAGATGGGCAAACAGAACGATAACCTACCAAAGGCAATTCTGGAGAAAGATGGTGTACGAAGTAATGCTAGTCCAAGATATATAGGAGAGGCTTAGTAAAAGCTTCTTTACATATGTGAAGAGGAAAACAATAGCTTAAGACCCTAGTTGGACCTTATGAAGCTTTGAAAAAGGTGAATTTATTATGGGGAAAAAAGGCAGACGTGTGCGGCCATTGCACAGGTAGTACTCTTGTTGGACCCTCCTCATCTTTCATGCGTGTCAAGGAGGTGGGACACAAACCATTTCCCGAGTACTACCGTGGCCCAGAGGATTAGGGGTGACCCGGAGAAAACCTGCAGGAATTCACATTAGCAGGACAAATGGTGTTGGGTAGACCTGATCGGGCTGTGAAGTGCGTCGATAAAATCCCAGGGCCTGATGGTCTGCATCCCAGGGGGTAGTTAAGGAAGTGGCGCCTTAACATCATGGCCACGCCAATGGTGATCAGTGTCC